>CM066033.1:1017731143-1018091388 GCA_033557465.1 Ichthyophis bannanicus | reverse complement strand
CCTGAATATCCAGGGCCTACCTGTCTGTCTGATAGTGTGTTTTTGGATGTGTGTGGAGCTGGCTTGGACTGACCTGTAGGGGGTCTGTCCCGCAAGGGGGGGGAAACGGGGTTGATGGCCCACGTCTACTGCCATTAGTGCAAGGGGGGGGGGGGGGGAAAGGATGGGGAGGTGTTGATGGGAGACCCTGTTGGTCCTGGGGGGGGGTAGGTCAGTTGCCCACCGATGGGGGGGGGGGGAGAACCCCAAACTAGCAAAGTAGGGGTATCCATGATGTGTTTGCAACACATTCTTATAACACCGGTTAATACTGATGTTGAGCTCTGGCATGGGGCCGTTTGATGTGGAACTGGTCCTGGGCACCACCACCCACCCTCAGGGTGCGCACATTACCTGCACAATGTGACGGTGTGTAGCTACCCCTCGCCGGGCAAGTCATCACGCTCAGGCCCCCCACCAGGACGAGGCTCTGTGTGGGTGGCCACGGACAGGTTCCCCCTACCATGCCGTGGTTAGCTTTTGGGGTGCAGGCCCCATCTTGTGTGCATCTGTGGGCAGATGATTTGCATGTGAATTGCAATGTTCACGGGTACGGGTGGCCTACCCCGTCCTGTCTACAGCAGCAGACTGTCTTATGGGGTGACGTGCAAGCTCTCTGACGGCCACACAGGCGCTTACTCAGAGCTATAGTGCCGTAGGCCCAATGGTGTTCCGTCACTGCCTTTATAGCAGGAGGTCATGGGTTAAAGTCCACAGAGGGGTTCTGTGATAGGGTTGTCCAGAGAATTGTACATTTTACTGGACAGTATGTTTATGGACATCAAAAACACACCTTGACATAATGTTACCCATAAGGGTGCATCTGAGGGTGCATTATAGGGAGCCCCTATGGGCCCACAGTATGGTTGCCATCCATATTGCGTTGCACTATACATTAGCCTGTGGAGCAGCATACATGGAGCCCTATAGGGGACTTGCTAGGGGGGCCTTGCGGGACTGTGCACTGTAACATGTGCCTTACGGGCCTCCCGATATTAACCCGCTGTTAGAGAGGTCTACTGGTAGTGGGTAATAAAAATAAACTATAGGGCCTCCTACAAGCCAAACCTCACCATAATACTTACTGGCCAGCAGGCCAACCTTGCTCAATGGGCACTGTGAGGGGGTTGTACCGCTGACCTCTGGCCCATTGGTCAGTATCCCAAACATTGTGCTATGGATCTGTTACTGTTTGCTGTGCACATCAGATGCGCCACCTATGAAGCCCACTATCGGACCTGCCCCCTCATACATCAGCGCGCCGCCCTCTGCCCCCCAAACCTAACAGTGCGCCGCCCCCTGCCGCCCCAATGAACGGCGTGCGCCGAAACTAAGTGCCGTTAAAAGAAACCGTGAGCAGCTCTCTGCCGCCCAAAATTACTATACCTCCCACAAAACTTTTTACCACTACATTTGATGTGCCGCAGCTGGCCTCTTCCATTGCGCACAATGGGGTGTTGAAACCATGGCCCCATGCACCAGGTGTTCAGTGTCATCACCATTGTACTACAGCTATGCTGTATGTTTAGGCAGCAGCGGCCCCACGTTACCTTCCCACGCCGCCAATGTGGGGACCGCACAATTACTGCGGGAACTACGCACAGGTTTGCTCTGGTGTCTGTCCATGTCCGCCCTGAAAACGGCCACTCCGTAGCTGGCACCAGTTACACTAACGGGTACCCACACAGCAAACCTACTTTAAATAACATCGCCCTTAATATTGGCCTCATTGCAATGTGAAAGCTATATACATCCACATCATACAGAAGCCAAAGAACCATTGTGTATGTGTTGCAGGTTCAAGGACCCACAATGTGTATACACATTCAACATGCGCACATGGGGTTCAGTTCCTTCAGATAAATGACACACAACAATGTATATGTAAGGTGTGGTCGCAGGTGGGGCAGGTTCTAGCGATAAACTTTTCTGTGCGCATTTGCGTTGACGCAGTGGCCACGTGATATATTGCAAACATGCGGCCAGCTGCGATAGGGCCACAGGCACGTACTGCGTTCGGTGCGCACATGGACGCCAGACGTTACTGAACTGCGCCATATGCGTGGCGCAGGTGCACGTTAAATTTGCGCGTCAGGTGCCCTACGCACTGGGCGTGATGACACGCTGCTTCCAATCAGTTGATAATATATGAAAATGGCGCCCAGAGTAAGGAAGCACTCCTTCAACCTCCGAGAGCTAAGGCACCTTGTCCCCGGATGATCGCATCCACGCCCAGCACAAGCTCTTCCAAGGGGGGCCACCGGGGCCAGGGACAGCTACAGGGTCCTAAGGGCGTGGCAACGTCTGCAAGAAGGCTGCAATAGTGAAGCAGACTTACCCACGTGAGGTAAGTGTATGGCGCCTGTACCTCAAAATGAGGATCTGTAGCCTGTGCTAATTGCCAATAGACATGATTTTGTCATGAGTTACTGTGAAGTCAGTAATGTGCACAAGATGAGAAGCAACATAGCGAAATGTATCTGTGTCCTTTGTGAGTGTGGTGACCTGCACCCAGGTGGTGATGGACATGGTCATAGAGGTGTCCATGCTGAACCTTGTGGCATGTCAGCTGCTGCCATGGCTGTGCCACAACATACTGTAATTATGCTAGACCCTAGATCAGCAGATGTAAATAGAAGGCACAACAAAATATGGATATGGTGGGATCAGGACCTGTAAACAAAGCACCCTGGGACAAGCACAAGGATAAGTGGAACGTAGGATGTGATGGTATGTCACACACCCAGATGAGATGGGCAGTGTTGGCCATGTTGTTCACTACACACGCCTATCTGCGGGGTCCACAGCGCCCATCACAGTGGGCTAGCAATCACCCTGGAGGAAATGCGTGTGCGTGACCAATCCAATTTCTCAGGCCCCCCTATCACAGAGGAGGGACCCCTGGAGATATGCTGTGTGCTAGTCATCCCCCACTATCCCCTGGAGGTCCAGAGCGCCCATCACAGTGTGTTTGCTAGTCAGCCCTGTGATAATTGGTCTGGGTGCTGTCAGAGCCCCCAAAACTTCCCCTAACTGCAGAGGGCCATAGAGCTTCATCCCAGTAGGCTCTAAGAAAACCCATGGAATATGCTTGTCTGAGGCATGGGCAGGTTAACATCATACCCCTATCCCCAGGATTCCATGTGGACAACTGCAAGGGCTCATCTGGCACCATGGAGATATGCTTGTGTGTGCTCTGTAAAAGTTTGTGCTGTAGATGCGTCCCTATCCCCTGGAGGCCAGTATGCCAATACAGTGGCCTCAGTCTGGCAACCATGGAGATGGATGGTTGTGTGGGCTGGCACTAACAGTTGGTGCTGTATGCTCCCTATCCCTGGAGGCCCGGTTATGCAATACGTGTCATCTGGCACCATGGAGATATGGGTTGTGTGTGCATACAGTTTCTCTATGCTCCCGCCCTGGAGGACAGGTTATGCCACTACAAGGGGAATAATTGGACCATGGAGCTATGCTTGTGTTGCTTAACAGTTTGGTATGATCACCTATCACTGGAGGGACAGGTATGCCACTACAGTGGCTAATCTCGTCCACCATGGAGATATGGGTGTGTGTGCACTATACAGTTTTTGCTCTATGCTCCCTAGGCCCTGGAGGCCAGGTATGCCACTTACAGTGGCTCATCTGGCACCATGGAGATATGGTGTTGTGTGTGCTCTAACAGTGTTGCTGTATGCTCCCTATACCCTGGAGGCCAGGTATGCCACTACAGTGGCTCATCTGGCACCATGGCAGATAGGTTGTGTGTTGCACTAAACAGTTTTTGCTCTATGCTCCCTATGCCCTGGAGGCAGGTTGCCACTACGTGGCTCATCATGGCACACATGGAGCTCTGCTGGGTGTGTATAACGGTTTGCGTAGCTCCCTACCCATGGAGGCCAGGTATGCCACTACAGTGGCTCATCTGGCACCATGGTGATATGCTTGGGTGTTGCTCTAACAGGTTTTGCTGTACTGTATGCTCCTATCACCTGGGGCCAGTTATGCCATACAGTGGCTCATCTGGCAACCAGGCGATATGGTTTTGTGTGCACTAACGTTTGCTCTAGGTCCCGATGCCCTGGAGGCCAGGTTATGCCACTTACAGTGGCTCATCTGGCACCATGGGAGATATGGTTGTGTGTGCTCTAACAGTTTTGCTGTATGCTCCCTAAAAAATCCCCTGGAGGCCAGGTATGCCACTACAGTGGAGCCTCATTCTGGCCCACCATGGAGATATGCTTGTGTGTTGCTCTAAACAGTTTTGCTCTATGCTCCCTATCCCCTGGAGGCCAGGAAGAAGACCAGCCCAGTGTCTAATCTGGCACCATGGGGTCTGCTGGTGTGTGCCTAAACAGGTTATATGCATTTTCCCTATCCCCAGGATTCCTGTGAGCTGCGCAATGCGTCGTGTTAGTCACCCTTTTGCTAATGTGTGTGCAGATGATGAATTGTGGGAGGACAACCAGCCCACAGGGGGACAGATCAGCAATAGCTATGGTGGGTATGTCAGTAAGATTATGTGTATGTTCATGGCAGGTAGGTTGGACCTATACCATAGTTTGTGAAGTGAATATCTCATCACACATGTCTGTGATGTCTCCAGATGAGATGCTAGCTGCAGAGGTTAATGTGTGTAACAGCACCCCATCCCCCTTAGCCATTATATGTGTTATCAGAAACCTGTAGCAGAGGACATGTCCCCATACCACCATGCAGAATGTGGTCCAAAACCTTAACACCTAAGATAAATCCAACAACATCAGACACATGGAAATCAATGATGGTGTTTCAGTGACACATGCAACTGATGTTGCTGGATAACACATACATAAACCCACACATGAGCACTGGTTGCAAAGAGCCGTTATGTTGGTTTGGCCCCTGTCGATATTGCTTCACAAAACACCTTCTGTCAGCCCAGCTGAACCAGTGAATATGAAACATAACAACATAACCTAGGCCATACAGGAACAATACCCACCCCTACCCCTACATTACGCTGACATCAAACTGTGTGCAACGTAGGTTGCACATAGCCAGCAGCTTGCCCATATGACACACCTCCCACAATGCAGCCAGTGGTGCAAGCATTGATATTGTTGGCCCTGTCAAAGGTGAATGTTTATGTTAGTGTCCCCTGTCACAGTCAATAGGGCCACCCACACAATGACTCCTTCTCACCACACTCCGCCAATGATTGGTTGCATATCAGTTTGCCAGTGGGGTTGAGTACCAGGATGTCTAAAGAGAATCTCAACATAGATGTGTGTAACACAGCACATGCAGGTAACTGTGACTAGCATGGACAACATCAATTGGCACCAAACTGTGCAATGTTGCTACAAGGTCATGCAAGGGTGCGATAGGGGTTGTACAGGATGTGCTGAGGGAGCCCATGTACACTGGCCACAGGTGTCACTGCACACATGTGCACAGGACAAAGCAACTAATGCAGGTGGTACTGTGACCCCCGAATGTTCTGTGAACAACAGGAGGTAGGCCTTCCATGTGTAATCTATATGATGAAACCCCAGGATGCATGAGCACACACCCCAGTGTCCATTTTCAATGACATCATAAGCAAACTAATGTGTATGTGTGTTGTGATGTTGGCCGTGCAATATGGCTCTTCCTAGGTCATGGATTGCCAAAAATCAAGCAGGTCACTGTGTCTGTCATTGCATGACACTAGTTATTGTAGTGAAAACACGTGTGGCAGTGTATGTTTAGTTTGTGTGTCATCTGACCTATATGTCACAATGTACACAAATGGAGGTTCCATAACCCCCCACACACACGTGAGCCATGAGATAACAGGAGTATGTCACTTTGTAGGTTTCCCCCCTTTGCCAATAGGCCGTAATGAAATATGAATACTTAAGACGCCTTGCTGGCCACCCCCCACGAACCATGTAAGCTTCCCTGAAGGCCCTTCCAGGCATGGCCGGTTGGGCTGACTGCCCTGGGCCACACCCAAATGATGTCACCCACTTTTATCTGACACTCACACAGGATGCTATAGAAAGAGGTGGGGAATAAGAAGGCAGCCACAGTCCATCAGCACACCTGTGAAAACAAACTAGCATGTACATATACTTTGCAGCCAGGTGATAGACCATGTTATGTGTGTATCTGGTGACAGCATAGCCAAACCCCTGTCAGAGTTTACCTGGCGTAACAGCAGCATGAGGACATAACCGCCCCCCCAATCCCCGGGGGGGGGGGGGGTCCAATCCATGTCCGTGTCACTCTCACACGTTTTTCTCAATGTTGATCCCTGTGTAAGCTGTATACCTCACCTGAGAGAGACATGTTGGACAGGGGAGGGGAAGTGCATTCACACTGTGGGATGCTGACACACACCGTCACAAGGGATGAGGGTCAGCTGTGACACACAGGCTCCCTTGTCACCAGCGGAGAACCCATGGCATGACATATGCGTGTTGCCCATGGAACTGCCTGCTGACAGGTGACAAACTATGCAGTACATGACACACACACACACAGCACTGTCGCTGAAGCAGCAAGACCCTGTGCACAGTGATGTGTGTGTGTGTGTGTGTGTGGGCAAAACCAGCAGAAGGTGACCAGTCACTAATGCCCTCACCTTTCCTTTGCATATCCACAGATCGAGGATCTCCGGAAGAAGGGCAGGGAGCTGCGCCTCCACCATGCTGCATACCTTCAGCGCCTCCAGGGTGAGAACTCACAAAAGGGTGATGATGTATAATAATGAGAATGTCACGTATTTGTAACTTATGTCCCATTATCAGAGATGCCTTTGTGTTACCTGCCTATGTAGATGTGCTATATTTCTGACAGAGAAACGTGCTGATGGCTGTCATGTTCCACAGATGGTGATGGCACCGAGGATGAGGCCACCACCTCTGCACACCTCTTCAGAAGGACACCAACACCACATGATGCAGAGGTGGTGGTCCTGGACACCACAGCGGGGGTGGAGGAGGAGGAGGAGGAGGAGGTGGACGAGGATGATGAGGTGGAGGTGGTGGAGGCGCAAACACCTGCAGCACCTGAAGAAAGGACACAGGAGGGCCAAGAAGGACATTCTGAAGGGGTGTCTGTGGGGGAGGCAGGGTTGAGGGTTGCTGCCGGGGATGTGGAGGGGGGGGATGTTCGGGAGGGATCAGGGGTGGAGGATTTCCCAGAAGGGGTTTGGGAAAGTGATGTTGAAGACAGGGCATCACAGGGCACTGTGGCCTCCCCCCAGCCACTGCAGTTGCCTCCACCATCCAGGGCCACAGACAGGCCCTATGCAGATGCCACCACACAGACAGCATTGACAATGTGTGTGTGTGGTGGCATATGCGTGGACCACCTGTCTGTGGCCTTGGATGGGATGGAGCAACGCATTACATGAGATGTGTCACTCTCAGCAGTGGCTGGCGGGAGTGATTGAGAGGGTGGTTGCCGAGGTGGTACGTCTGCCATGTCGGCAAGCACCCCTCAATGGCGGCACTGGCGTCAGTGAGGGTGCTAGTGACGTCACCACATGTGCCCTGTGCTGCCCGGTCTTCCATCAGGGGGCATGCTGGGGGAGGGTGGGGGTCACCTGTGTGTCTGTTTTATGTGTGTGTGTGTTTTATATTTGCGTGTGGGCGTTTGCGGGGAGGGGAGGATGTTTGGGGAGGGGGGGAGGGTGATGGTATTTTCCCCCTTCCCACGTCTGTAAAGTTTATCCCAGTTCTGTTTTCCATCATAAAATATAGTTTTTAAAAAACCTGTATTGCTCACGTGTTTGACCTAGGCAAAGTGTGCGGATGTCAGCATGTGATATGTGTGGGTGCACATATGTTTCTGTGGTGCAAACATGTGTGTGAAACCAACAGCACCCCCCAAATAAGGTGTAGATGTTCATAATTAGGGGTCTACAGTAACCATTGCAACGTAGCAGCTGTCTCACTGATGTACATGGCACAGGAATGGTCCTATGTGGAACAAAGGTCTTCACATATCTGAGTCCCAAACATAGGCAGACCACCCATATCTGCCTCTCTCACAGACGTACCTATGGTGTGTTGGGAGGCAGGAGATTATTGATGTGGTCAAGGGAAAAAGCCACATATATGCCACCAATGAGTGTTCTATGATGGGTTTCACACGGCGATGAGTATGTGACGTAAACACGCCATTGGGAACATAGTCCCCCTGTGACCACATGGATGTCTGTGCACACTGTGCCGCTGCATCCCCAAGGATGTTGGGAAACAAGGTGCACGTGACACATCACATGTCTGTGCAGCATGACAATCGTAGCTGACTCTGTTGAGGTATTTGCAGCAGGGAACCTGTGTGTGGGTCATCTACTGTACCCATCACTAGATGACCTGGGCGCAGCTCATTTAGGGTTTTCACAAACACCCCCCGCCTCCCTGATACACATGGGACAACATGGACACTCATTGGACACACACACTGTATGTATAGTAATACAGCTGTTTATTGTCACAGAGTAAGTCTCATAATTAGCTTTCCATATACACATGGATATTCTAATGTGTGTGCGTTACAAATTAAAGTGTTACCTGACACCCACACAACATATGATCTGCATATGTAAGCTATTGACATGACACACATAACAAACACCTCAAAAACATGTTGTACTGGATACATAATTGCTCTAACTGAGCATTGTAAGATCAACAAAAACTAGGATTATACCATGTTATTGCATATATCATGTTTCATTGTTGGCGACGTGGTCGGCCACGCCTGACACGTCGGGCACCCTCCCCCCTCCCCCGGCCACGACCCTCTTCTCGAACCCGTGCTGGTGGTGGTGCAGGAGCAAGTCGGCGCATGACATCCAGCATGCCCTCAAGGGCCTCACATATCCGGGTGACGGGCATGTTTTGGACCGCCTCATGTAATTGATGGATCTCACCACACACCTGCCTTGTGTTTTGCTCCACTGCAAGGCGTATCCGCTCCAGAACACGTCGACTGCCTGTGCATGGGATACAGCGTGTTATATTCCATACATCTCCACTACTCCAACGCCATACACAAACATTTAATGTACATGCCACACGATTGGTGATGTGATAGGGCAGACTCAATCACAGAGATGGAGAGGGCCAATATACATAATGTCCACAGTAGTATATGGCAGGCAGACAAACCCACAGGGCACATCACACGACGTAGATGTGGTATGCCCTCACAACGATTTACAGGCTGTGGTGAAACACCCATATACTACAGCTGTGGCAACAGGATTGGCCAATGACAGCTCTCACATAACCATCGTGTAGGGGAGCTTGCGCATGCACGAGCCACAACTACATCAGCTGGACACCAACGGAGATGAACACAGGAAGGTCGAGATATGACATCACAATTGATGACACATGTGGAGGGACAAATACATTCTCTGACAGGGACATGTGTATGTTAATGAAGCAATGGGATGTCTGGTAGGCACAGGGATGACACACCTTACCTGTACATGTGCACCTCTGCTGCACATATGTGACTCCTGAGTGATACATGTGCACCCTCACTGTAACACAGAGGAGGGTCCTTGGTCCAGATAATGTAGGCCATGTAACAAATGTGTAGTTATATAGTTATTTATGTATTTTACATGTTTTCTATACCGCCGTTTCCTTTAATCACAGCGGTTACCAAGACACAAGAGGGGAGAACAGAGACAGGGGGGCATACACTGACTAAACGTAACAGTGAAGGTAAAATTGGGTGACACAACATCAAGGAACTGTTACAGTAAAACACGTTACATGCAGGCTATAATAATAGAGGACTGTTAGATGTCTGTGCCATAGTACTCAGTGAAGAGTACAAATGTCAGTTGTTTTCTGAACTCCTTTAAATCATCCAGGGATCGCACATCGGGAGGGAGAGAGTTCCATATAAGTGGGGCCGATAAGCAAATTGCCCTTTGTGTAGTACATTTACACGCTTTCTGTTTGGACACAGCAGGGGAAGCACCAGGGGGGGGACATCAGAGCTCTACAAAGACATGGCTATGTTTCCCGCTACCCGCAAATGCAGACATTGAGGAATGGTCATATAGCTTAACATATGCTCATTAACACAGCAGACTATGGCTAAGTTGTCATCCTGCTGTGTACAAGGACATTTGGGTATCTGCAGAGCGGCAGGATGTAGCTTTCCCAATGTCTGTATCAATTTATGTTGTCATAGAGTGCTGGGCCGTCAGACACATTCCTCATATGTCTGCATCCATGTGTATCAACCTGAACATACACTATTCTATTGGGGGTAGAATGCTATCATTTCAGGTACCCTACAACCTTTGGGTATCACACATCTAAGGTAATCAACCAGAACATGTAACGTGTGGAGGTAATGTTTGAACAGCCACCACACACACACCAACTGTGGACTACTGGTGTGTGTGTTGTGGTTGTGACAGTCTATTGTCACCCACCTTCAGCATCACGGTGTGATGATGCACCATAGGCCCTCATCTCTGCCATCATCAACTCCGGGAGAGGTGTAGGTGTTGGTTCTGCTGGCATGGGTGGTTGGCTGGTCTCTATTGCTGCTTCACGCAATGGTGTCATGGCGCGCACGTGTGGCTCCAGGGACTCATCGCCAGCACTTGTGCTGCCCCCAGAGACAGCAGCCTCTGCCTCCATCAGACTCATAGGGGCTGCAATGTAGACCTCCCCCTCCTCCTCTTCCACCACCGCCTCATCCTGCTCCTGCTCCTCCTCTGCCCCCTCCTCCTCCTCTTCCTCCGCACCCATTTGACTGTAGTCACCTGCATTGGGAGGAATCAGAGAGAGCACACATATGTTTCAGCAAACCACATATGTATACATGTGTGATACATAACACACAGACAGGATGTTTTGCATCCGTTCATGTGTGCTGCATACCAGACACCGGACACACTCCCATACGTGTGTGTCACCACCATGTGTCTGGGTAAGGGACACATGTGTGTGCTGTGCCCATGCACAGGTGGCAGATCGCCCCTTCTCCTGTTCATGGTCACATTGCACATGTTTGCCCATAGCATCCCATTCCTCTGTTATGTAACATATTTCCGCACATGCGTGTTACTGCCCCCACCCTAACACCTGCTTTATGCAAATCACTGCATGTGTGTGTTGGTTTGTGAGTATGGGTCATATTTGTATGTGATATGATTGTCTCAGTGCTACATGTGACTCGCAGTGACCCATAGTGCAGCGTATGGCAACTAGGCATCACCTTTGGCCCACTGGGGTGCACATGCAGCACTGTATTGCTGTCATGTCATACAAACATGCCTTTGAAATGACCAACACAGTCATGCATTGTATGGAAATCACAGTTGTTTTGTGTCTGGTGACTCATGTGTGTGTGTGCTTCATTATGCCATATTCTCGTGGGATGGGTTGAGGAGGTAGGTTTGGATGTGAACCCCAGACATGTCAACAGAAATGGTGAGGTAAGGATATTGCACACACATATCACAACAGGATGGCAACATGATGTGGGGTTTGTGGACACATATGGGAGTGTATTTGCATAGGACCGCCCTGTACGGAATATGGAGATTGTACATGAGAAAGAAATGATTAGTTAGTGTACATACCTGCATGTGGATGTGCGCTATCCAGGGCCTCTGGCAGTCCACGAAGGTAGATGTCTCCCAGCCGTGCTGCAAGTTCTTGTTCCAGGGGCGAGAGTGTGGGTGTGAGGGGGGGTCCGCCACCTGTGCCCATAGCATGTTGTCTTACAGCAACCATGTGCTGACGGACACCTCTCTTGATGTCAGAAAACCTCTTTTTTAAGCTGTCTACATCACGTGTGGGGCCCCCTGCCCCACACAGTGCAGTACGCAGATCCTCCCACACTGCCATTCTGTTTGCAACAGATGTGCGTGTGCTCATTCTGCCAAATAATACATCGTAGTTGTCAAGGACATGGGAGAGTAATATATGGTTTTCACTGTCACTGAACTTTACAGCTCTCCTCCTTTGTGTTGCTGGCACAGGGACCCTTTTTCTTTTGGCCATTTGGCTGTAATGTGACGGCTGTCGCTCAGCAGATGGCCCTGCCTGTTCGTGGCTAGGCTGTGCAGTCTGTGCCCTGTGTGACTCATCACCAACTGGCTGCCCCACATCCTCCGCCTCCTCACACTGGCCCTCTCTGTCACTGTCCCTCTCCATCTACACCTTGAACACAGGCACCTCTCAAACAACCCCCGTTCACCAACACACAGCAGGACACAGCACACACAACAGATAACAATAACACTACAATAGAGGACACAATACAGTACACTGTAACACAGGTGCTGTGTCAAGTAAATGAGCACATGTACACAGATACTACAGTGATTTTTTAATTTATCCTCTCCCTCTATCCTGTGCCGTACCCCTACCTCAGCCTCTCTCTCTCAGACTCTGCTTCAATCTCTATATCCCGCCTTCCTCTGACGTCTTGCCACCACAGCCTCACTCCCTATTGCACACTGTACCTTTATGTCTCACACCTTCCTCTGGACTACCTCTAACCTATCCTCTGGCTCTGGCTCACTCTTTACCTCTGTGTCTGTTTGTGAAACTCCTCTAACATCCCTCACCGTGTGCCACGTGTTGAGGCCTATTTATACGGTATTTGCACGTTTGATTTCTGCACATGCGCATTTGTGCAGGCGTGTATTTGGTGGGACACGCTCGTGCGTCGCGCTCGTGCGCCGTGAGTGTGACGTCATACGCATGGGCGTTTGCAGGCGTCAACACACACATGCGCCGAGGGAAATAGTGCTACGTATGTGTATGGTCACGCATACGCATTACGTGGAGTCCCGCATGGGCGTCTGGGTGCTTTTTCCGCATGCGCAAGGCGATGCGCATCTGCGTGTCACCACGCACATGCCGACACCCATGCGTAGAGTCGCGCATGCGCGTGACTCTAGACCTTCGTCTGTGAGCAGATGCGCATGCGCATTGGACGTCACGGCAAGGAAAAGGAAATATAGGTGAGGGAGAACAGCTTGTCGACGTTGAGGGTTGTAGGCGGAGAAGAGTAGAAGTGTGTTTGGTGAGAGACAGTAAGGGAGTCCGAACAGGTGTATGTGTAGATTGTTTGGCTGGTGTTTGTATTGAGGATTGTATTGTCTTGTGTGTGTATGGTCTGGTGTGTCTTGTAGTTTGTACAGTGCTTAGATAGTTTATTGTGTGTGACATAGTTATTTGTTTCTTAGTTTGGTGGGAGGAGTTTATGGCGCATGTCTATGCTGCTGCATGTGTCCTGTGCAGTGGGCAGATGCTTGGGTTGCCGAACACGGGAGATGGTGTCGATGGGGCTGGGGCACAGGGCATGGGTATAGTCCCGCAGCAACTCAGACCTGCAGCTGTGGTGGCGGTCCAAGCCTGTGTTGTTCGTGCACGGCGCAGGAGGTGTGCCGAGGTGCAGGCTCGGCAGCCACGCCTCTACAGGCCCCGTCCCCAGCTCTATGACATGCGAGAGGACCAGGTCATCTCCCTTTACCGACTGAGCACAAGGGCTATTAGGGGTCTCTATGAGGATCTTAGACCTGACCTCGAGCCCCTGACTGATCGGTCCAATGCCATACCTGGTTTAGTCAAGCTCCTTGCTGCCTTACATTTCTTTGCCTCCGGCTGTTTTCAGACATCTGTGGCCGCAGTGGGTGGCATGAGCCGGCCCACCTTCTCACGATGTCTCCACCAGGTACTGCGTGCCATGGTCAGCCGGATGGGGGATTACATAGCCATACCCCACACTAGGCAACAATGGTGGACCCTGAACCAGGCCTTTGAGGCATTAGCCGGGATACCACACGTGATGGGAGCTATTGATTGCACACATGTTGCCCTGGTCCCGCCTAGAGACAGGGAGGTAGCGTACCGCAACCGCAAACACTACCATTCCCTGAATGTTCAGGTTGTATGTGATGCAAATCAGCATATTCTGAATGTGGTCCCTAGGTTTGCAGGGTCCACCCATGACTCCTATATCCTGCATCACTCGGCAATATTCACACAATTTGAGGAGGGACGTTTTGGCGAATGTATCTTGCTGGGTGAGTATGTCAGGGTCTTTTATTTCTGTATGTCATTATACATGTTTCTATTTGTGATCACAGTAGAGGTTTTATATAGTTTGACACATGCACTTTGCATATGATTGATGTTAGTCACAGGACTGGTGTTGGTATACATTATTACATGTTTTTGTACGTCTGGTACGACTAGAAACATTAACCCTACATCATGATTATCCTCACAGTCTATGACCGTTATATGCACATGTTGTACATGTGCTGCCACCTCAGTGCAGACATCTATGTTGTTGATGATGACCTCATAGTGCATGTTGGTAGCATATGCAAACATGGGGTGGTTGGTGGGGTGGTTTTGTCCACAACATACACCTGTGATGATGTTTAATTGCTGGATAATGTTTCTCCGTCATTTAACATGTCTGGTTCTGGATAACCCTAATAGTACACACATGTCATGTGCGTGTCAGTTTGACACACGCACTCTGTGATGGAGTTGTCACCCAGGGCTCAATATCTGACATGAGTAGGTGTATATTAATATCTGATAGATGATGTTGAGGTTTCCAGCAGGGAAAACACGTGTGCATATATTTGGCCAGACATATTGCCTATGTCACAGCAGACTTGCAACAATATGTAGTGCTTACAGTAGCCTCTGACACTGTAGTTGAGGGTACGTTTGTGCCATCTTGTCTGGCCATTCTCATTTCACATCACATTGTGTAAAATGTACAGTTACAGCAAGGGGACTACGTGGGTGCATACACAGCGGTATGGGAACCAGCTACAGCGGACGGTTATGTGCCTATGCATATGTTTTGGGGGCAAACTAATGACGGGCACAGTGTGCATGTTGGACGACCGCACCTTCAGAGGGATGTGTACAGGATGGGGACTGGGAAGACTATGGCTATGACAGGCATTGGCGCGCAACAATACACAGTTTATTTTGCCTGACAAAATAAACATCATATGTTGCCATTCATAAACAGGATGTCTACAGGTGATATGCTTTTCATTCTTACCTACCACCATGGCATACATGGTGTGTATGTGTGCCACACGCAAATGGCTGTGTGTTTTCCCTTGGTTATTGATGAGACATACCCTGTGATTATGGGAGCATTGGATTGCTATTGTGGTGTCACCATTGTGGGTTTGCAGATGTGGACAGTAACTGCATCACCATATGCATGTAGCACACACACACACACACATTATTTAAGGGTGACTATGGTCGTTTGTGATATTTGATATGTGTTTACGGGCTGGATAAGCCATGTTTAGCTTGTATGTCATCATATGTATATCTGATAGAGCTGCATAGTTTGCAGCTGTATATTGTTGTCACACTGTCTTGTTGGTTTCTTTCTCATGTCGACACAGCTGTCAGGACTGTGTCACATGGACCCCTACATTTACATGCAACATTTCTTTCTGCAGGTGATGCAGGATATGGTTGTCGCCCCTGGCTGCTGACTCCTGTTCGTCAGCCACGGACACGTGCAGAGCAGAGGTACAATGAGGCCCATGCCTCCAGCCGCTCTGTCATAGAGCGCACCTTTGGCGTTTTGAAGAGTCGCTTCAGGTGTCTGGATAGGACAGGCGGGGCCTTACAATATGAGCCACGCACTGTTGCCGAGATAATCATAGCCTGTTGCATCCTGCACAACATTGCTCTCAGGCACGATATCCCTGCAGAAATTAATGAGGATCTTGAGGAGGATCCATTGTGCCCCCCTGTACGTGCCAGTGGTGACACACGGGAGGGCTCAGCGTTCAGGCGGAGGTTGATTGCAGAGCTGTTCACATGTACGTATTAAGTCGCTTACGACACACATGTGCTATACAATGTGTGTAATGTTTATTGTGTTATGTGTTAATGTTAACATGGAATCTGGATGACACACTGCAGTACCAGTTGACTCTGAATGCCAACATCACATATGTCCATGGGTGTGCCACAAATAATGTGGGATTTGCACAACAGCAGTTGGTGGCAGATGATGTGGGGGTTTGTTGGTATCTGTGTGGTTTGTTTGGAGGGTGCAATTCACAGGTAGTGTATGCTTCTGATATAAACAGCTGTTGTCAGACCAGAAGGTGTTATCTTACATGATATGTGTGCCACACAGTGTCAGCCATATGTTGATATGTTCATGTTGGACGGTCACTCCCTGTTTGTTGACTGTTGTCCATTGTGGAGCGCTACGATTAGACACATTTGTGATGTTTATGTTGGTATTAGGCTCCTGTGACATACCTATGTTTGTGTGCTCTTCATGTGTGTAGCAACATGTCACATAAAGCACAATAAACATAGTTGATGCTAGTATGGGGAGATGATATTAACAGTTTGGGTGGTATGTGGATGTCAAACATGACGTGTGTCAAAATGTATTGTTGATCAGGTAGCCATGACATGGATGTGGTTAGGGATGGGGACCTTCTGCATTGTGCAGCCAGGGGGTTGTGATAAAACACTTTTAACTTGGTGAGTCTACCTTCACTGCAGTGATGGGTATCTACACACATGGTGAGATGTATCAGCCAGATACAGCAAAGGGTGTTTTACAATAGCCAGTTGGATCACAGCATGTGGGTGTTGCTTGTGTTATAGCAGGTATTTAATGGATTGGATGGCATATCTTGCTGATGCTCTTGCAACATCATCCATCATGCGTTAGCTACAGGCTGTGTATGTGTGTAGGTCACGTGAACACAGACCATATGAGCAAATATCTTGCAGACACAAGCAAGGCATGATTATGTTGACTTACATACACAGACATAGGTGCCAGCTATTTATCAGAGGTGCACATGTAGGGTATGCATGTTTCAACGTTCAGACTAACACACATTGGGATGGCATGCAGCCCTCAGGGGTTTGTCACATGCAGACATGGGGTGGTCCATTTTAACACATGCAACACATTATGCATGTTATTTGTGCACATCATCAGAACATAACTGTTAATATTACAGACGGTATGAGATGTACAAACCAGGATATGTTTATGATACGGGAATACATGAGGTGGGAGCGCAGATATCCAATGCTTTTCCCTATTGTAAGTGGATTAACATACAACTTTGGCACAACATTAAACAGGTAGAGGAGTCTTTTGTCACAATATGGTGATAAAAGGTTTATAGTGCACTCTGCGACTGAGACAACAGAATGGTGTGCGCATACCCCTGAATTGCTCTGTGTGTACACGGACAGCGAGGTAAGGGAGGGGTCGGACACACTACACACACCTCAGGATCTCGTTAGACATCTCCGTGATGCCTCTGACATGTATGTGATCTGTACATTGTGATAGGGAGCAGTCATTAATTGAGGGCTCTTGTGGGGTGTGATAGCTGGGGACATGACGGTGCAGTGTGTGATTCATGGCTATAACATGACATTTGTTTGCTTATCTTGTGTCTCCATGTGCAGAGGACATACGTGGTTTGGATGGTGTTGGTCTGGTGCTTTGCCATGTGTCTCTACATCAGCAATTAATCATTTTGTTTTGGTAGGTGGTTGTACATAGACATTGTGTGTGACCGCACTAATTGAAATCATATGTTCCTATTGATCTGTCATATTGCACAGATGATTTGTTTTCCAATATTCTACGTTTAGCATCAGTAAACCATCTCTTGCTGGTGTCACTCATATTCCCTTGTGTCTTGGTTAAGCATGTCCTCTACCACACTTTCACTGTGACATGTGAAACAGACCTGCATGTGTGTGTAGGTTGTTGTATTGTGATGTTTGGCTGCACGTTTTCTGTCCCCAAACAATGTACTCTCAGACAACACCATGATATCATTGCATGGTCACTGGGCCGTTATATCTACAGATCTACACCTGTGCACATGCAGGCCATGTGTTACAGATGTCAATTAGACATTTCCATACTGTGGGTGTGTGTATTTGTCGTTTGCCTGTGTGATGTTGCATTGCTCCGACATCATACATTATCATGTGCTGTTAGGGGTGTGTGCCTCTGGGTGTCTGTTGTGACTATGCTACCTCTTACATAGTGGTGTAAACGTTGTCAACATTATGGACATGTGTTGTGTGCATTGAGAAAACATGTTTCTTTTGTTGTCATTAAGCACTGGTCTGTTTTCATTTGTGTTTACAGATATGCACATAATCTGGACCGTCATCAACGTTGGCTTGCCATGGTGAATCTCGAGCTTTTGCTGACATTGTCTACCTTCAGGTGTTCCTGATATTGTTGTGTAGTGGCTCAAGCGATTGATGAGCTACACCTGATGCACACACACGGTATGTGTATTGGTTTCTTTTGGGGTTCATTACATCTGTCTTTCACTGTTGATGATATAATGTTGTTCTGATGGGCATGTAACATTTTCTCTAGACTCACATGAACAGCTGCATATGGTGTGTAGCTGCAACACACCTGTGTGACAGGCGCATGGACATTAACATATCCATGTGACAACCATGTCTGTGTTGAGGCATAATGATGTTGGCCACATGGTTATGTTTCATATTGCTATCATGTCCTGTTTGACTTTGCATTCCTTTCTTCAGCATTTGCACAGCTGTGACGTTATGACATTTGTGTTTCTTTTCAAAGGTGTCTGACGATTACATACCTCTCCTCTCCTGACACAGGACAGTGGACATACCGGGCACATCTCTTACACTGCAACTGTTGTCAACAACACCCACCTGTTTGAGGACAGACCACCATGCAACTCTTTGCTATGACATTTTGCCATTGGATGTTTTACCTCTGAGAGTGCAACACATGACTGGGATAGACATTATTGATTTTGACTACTGCTTTCACCCTGACAGAGGTGTCGATAGCACTGCTGATGCAATTGATTGGCAGGACGTGCTCCTCATTGTGGGGGACACACATGGACTTCGAAGGACTATGGTATATTGATCACAGACCCCTGACTATGCATGTCTTGAGCCTCAAAGACACTTTTAACATGAGTGTTTGGATTTTAGATACAATTCTGACGTTTTACGATGATCCCCCCTTGTGCAGCAGCAACTGACATGGACATTGTAGGTGTTACATTTTGTCACAGTTGGGTGTCTCATGTTTTGTACCATGGCTGTGACATGGCACCGATGATATTCTAATGTTTTTCTTACAACACAAGCATACAGCCCATGTATTTGTCATGTGGCCAACGATGGAGTGCTCCTATTGTCTACGTCAACCTATTTGCCACCTGGACATGATCCCCATTTAAACTCCACAATGTTTTCAAACACAAGACCATCTTGGGATGATGTTTTCAGTGACCCATGGGTGTTTACATGCATGTGTGGCATCACTGTATCATGTTGCCATGTGGCTGGTGCTTGTGCATCTCACTGACTATGTTTCTGTGACACCACATGTGGACCTATGGCTTCTGTGTGGATTTAGGTGATATGTTTGTCCATTATTTCCTTATTTATATGCTGCTTCGTGTGTTTGCGTACTGTGCATACATGACAGTCTGCATGTCTGTACACACCTTGCATTTCCCGTCTTCACGGTCATGACTATGGCTTGTGTTAGCGACACTCACATTGCCACATTATGTTTGCAGTGTGGCAGTGTGGGTGTCAATACTACTTGTTTACTGGGAAATTCCATGTATCCTGGTATATGTGACGATGCACTGTTTCCCCACACCAACACTGCATGTTGACCTCCTTGATGGTGTAATATGTGCATATTTCTGCTGGTTGTTGAGTTGGTATTATGTCTGTGGTCATGTGCATGTGGTATTTGTTAGCAGATGCTTATTGTGATTTACATGATTGTTTGTGTCCATAGTGGTGTAGCTTGTACTCCCATATCGGGCATTGGGATGTGAGTATCATCATTACTTTTCTGTCATGTTTTTGAACATTAAAGTCCTTTGCACCAAATATCTTTTTGGAGTTAGTCTGACCCCTGTTTTGACAGTTGGGTATTTTCTGAGGGACAGATGAGGTGTATTGGGTCTTCAGCATGCATCATCTCATCTGTACATGCACTCATATGTGGGTGACACATTTGCGACATGCAGCAGCAAGGGGGCGCTTGGGGTCTGGTGTCAGGTGCAGAGTATGCACCTGATGCACATTATATCTGGTGTGGATAATTTGTTGTCAACCAAGTTACCTTTCTGTAGGAGGTGGCTTTGTGACATGCTAAAGGTTTTGAGCACTTTCCGAGGTGATGCGGCCAGCCCTGATATTATGATGGCACTGTCTACACTATTTGTGATGTGCAAACCAAATAAAGTTCTGTATTTACCCAATATGTGTTTCGTGTGGTGTTTGCATTTCAGGTCTGTCATCATGCTCAATGTGTGACTTTGTATCAGTCATGACTCCTTGTGAGCCCATGGATCCATCATTTTCCTTTCAATGTCACAGGGTGTAGATGATGTTTTTGTTGTTGCTAGGTGATGGTGGGTTACATGACCTGCCATGGGCCACATGGGGTGCTTCTGTGACTTGTTCACTGTTTGTTTGGTGTGCAAGCCATGTTTCACTTCACTATGTTAGTCCTCCGGTATTTGCACATACATCCCCTTTATGTGTTTGTTTGCTGGACATGTACATGGGTCACCTATGCTCACATCCTTGTACAGTGCCAGCTGTGTTAGTGACAGCCACATGGCACATCACTGTCTATGTACGCTTGACATCCACACACGCCCTTTGGGATCTTTGTGTTAGAGTGTGCTCATTGATTGCTTTTTGTTATTGGCTATGGTCATGTGTTTGACGTGTGCTGTATGCATGTTTTTTCCGCACATGTTTTGTTTTTAACATCTCTAATGGCCTCACTAGGCCATGAGGTACCAACAGGTTCCTCAGCTCTACACACACCCTTTACTGTCTTCACTGTAGAAAAGGGTGCATCCTGTGTGTTGCCTAGCCATGACATTGGTTGTGTAATAACGACCTCACACTTTAGGGTCTTTACATCCTGTTGCATGTGGCCCTTTCTTTTTGATGAGATTCAGGTGTTTGGTGTGCTACACCTTATTGCATGTTGAGCTGTCTCCTGTTCTTCTCCTGATTATTCACCTGATCCAGGGAACATCCTCTGATGGCGTTGTGTTTAATTATATCCCTGTTTTGCATGCTGTATTCAGTGCAGGACATTTCATTGTGTTTGTGCAGGTGTTGTTGTTGCAAGATACAGAGTGCAAATTCTTTCTGTACATGGTGTATCTGCATGTGCATTTACTACAGATTAGTTGTTTTTGTGTTTGTTTGTCATGGCAGCCAGCAGGCGTTTTGTGTACTGGCATGCGTTATTTTGGTTATGTAGACTTTGTTGTGCCTCACATGGGCGGTGTGTGTTACCATTTTAGGCGTCTACATTTGTAGTACTGGTCGTTTGTGTGGTTCCTGTCTGCAGTGTTGTATGTTATTGCTTGTCCTGCATATGTGCTTTTCATTAGTGTGATAGTCATATGTGTGTACATCAGTGGCATGCCCACATTGTACCATTAACTGAGTTGTGCGACATCCTTCCATCCATCCTTTCTCTGCCAGCTATGTGCCATCCTACCCTGATGTGCATGCTGCTAAACCACGTCATCGACTAACACACATTCGTGCATTGCATCTCAACCTGCTTGCCTCTCCTGTGTGTGCTCTGCCTAGCACTTGTACTCCACCGTCATCCTGATATTTCACATATTCTTCCATTTCAGACTCCCCTACTACACACATCTGCACATCCTCTGTCTCACACTGTCAGTGTAGCAGGGTACATTACCATCAATCTGTGCATGGATATAGCTGCCCATGATATGTTTTTCACATTTTATGGGTGTCACATGGCCTGCAGCTGCTTTCGGCAGCCCATCAACTTATGTAGGTCCTTCATTTAATTTGATATTGTCTGTCTTCTCTGCTCTGTGCAGTGTTTGTGTTATGTGTGTGTTTAGCACATTCCTCTGTTTGCATTCAGCTTGGGGGATGTTACTGTTATTGGCTCAGCTTTCTGCTTTTACCTATACGTCCTTATGGCATCTTCTGGCACACCTTTGATTGACACAGCTTATGATGTACCTACGATAGTGGCCTGGGAGTGGACAGCCTTTCAACATGGCCTATGGACATAGATTACAGTTCACCTTTGCTGACAGGGTATGTTTGTGATGTTACATCTGCTGCACCATAAAAGGTGCAATAATATATGGCACAAGGGTGTAATTGTCTCACTATGCCAGGAGTGGTTGCTGTACACTTGATCACAGAGTGGGAACATACCTCACCCACCCTTATTAATTTACTGGAGCAGACCATGACCCCTGCAACATCATTGCTGTATTCACCAGTTTTCTACATACATGACATAGGCGTGTGTGTTTTTTCATCAGACCTTGGCTGTCATGGAGCTGTGTTACTCTGTGGATTTCCATCTCCAGAGGTAATGGGGCAGTTTAATGGATGATATTGACTTTGATTCTGTGTTGATATGCGTCACTTGGGACTGTCTGCAGCCCCTCCTTGGTGTGTAACTAATGACTGACCCAGGTCTGCCATTGCTGATCTCGGAGCAAAGGGCTGCAGACAGGCCCAGGCTGAGGATTGCAATATGAGATTAACTCTGACACCCTGTGGATATCAGACACCAGGGGCTGTCTGCAGTCCCTCACTGATAAATCACATATGCACGAACTGTGTCAGCACAACTACTTATGTTTTCCATACGTTACAATGCACAGTGCTAACAGCAGAAAGAGTGCTGTGACCTTTCCCCGCCTCATAGGGCACCCTATGTGGCGCCCCCTCGGCCACTATTTCACCAACATTGTTGGGTGGCGTGGTGGACACTGCATTTGGAGATGTGTCCTGTGGGGTGACTTCAAGGGCACGTTATGTTACAGTGCTCTGAGAGTACATTTGCTGGAAACCACTTATTCCACAGATATGCGATAACACCCTAATGGGGCTATCTTACCCCTTACAGGTGCTGTCTCTGCCAGACATGTTCATTTGCCATTGTGTGGGATTGCACCCCTGATCCCTGCACCATTGTACACTGATTGTGTTTGGGTGCTTGCAAATCAGCACAACACCATTTACCTCTCCCAAATTATTATTCCTCATAAAACATTGCCACACACCCTTCTGACCAGCACCACAGCCCCCTATGCCTCAGCCAGCTGTCTTTAGTGTGCACTGCGGGTGTTCACAGCCTTGCTCCTTACACCATTGGTCAGTGTTCTGACCATCATGCTGTTGCTCGGTTCCTCTGCTTTCCCATCATTGCGCGACTTATGCCTCCCAGTCATCAGAGGCCTCCAATACCATTAGTGCGCCGCTTTACGTACAGCAGCGCACGCACCTCTGGCGGCCATAATTTCTGTGACTCCAATAGAAAACAAACACCGACAACTGCCTTCAGTGTACACGGGGGGGGGGGGGGGATTGAACCCCTGCTCCCAGCACCATTGGTCAGTGTTTTAACCAATGTGCTGTGGCTCCGTTCCTGTGCTTGTGCCTATCGGCGCACCGCTTTGTGCCTATCAGCGCGACGCCTTCTGCCGCCCAAGATGACCGGTGCGCCGCCTTCTGCCGCACAAGAGGACCTGTGCGCCGCCTTAGGCCGCCCAAAAAGAACTGTGCGCTTCCTTATGCCGCTGAAAGAGAACTGTGCACCACCTTATGCCGTTCAAAATTTATTTGCCTCCTAAAATAATTTTAATCATTACAGTTGCTGTCTCAGCTGGCCTTTGTCGTTGTGCACAATGGGGGATTGAACCCATGGCCCCTGCACTATTGGTCAGTGTCTTCACCGTTGTACTACGGCTCGGGTGTTTTCTATACCCGGCAGCGCGCCACTTTGCCTTTTGGCGCGCTAATGTCGACCCCGCACATTACCGTGACGCGCACACGTCCGGTTGCTTACTCCCGGTTTTTTTCTTTTGGCAGCCTGATCCGCCCACTCCTTATATGGCACAGGTACACTACCGCGGCCCCGCACGATAAGAATGTTTAGTAAACATGCCCTATAGTGTTTTCAATTAATATAAATTACATAATTTTTACCAATTGTTTTTCAACATTTGTAATATATCTTGTTTGCTGTCCATGATATGTGGGCAAAACCAAGGAGGATGTTTACTAAAGTGCTTTAGCTGTCATCATGGCAGTAATGTGAGAAGGACAGTGGTGTGCTGACAGCTAAAGCAAAATGCAGATATCACAGGCACTTTTGTGTGATATTTGCATTCCACACAGCAGAGGAAGGAGGATGCAAGATCAGGGCAGGGAAAAAGGATGGTGATCAGAGGCAGCCACCGCGCAAACAATGGTTCCTCCCTTTCATACTAGAGGTGCTGTGGATCTTCCGATTCAGGCACCGGCACCATTGAAGGCCAGCCCTCCATCAGCACCCCCTCCTGGACAGCATCCTATCCCTAAGGGATGCTGTCCGGGGGGATTTTGGAGCCACCCCCAAACTATAACAATCCCAGTTAGCCATTCAGGCAACCTCCCACTCCCAAACTACAATGATCCTGCCAGCCAGGCAATCCCCCAAACTATGATTTTGGCTAGACAGCTGGAAAACACCACCAAGCCCCGATCTCTATCCATCCCAGCTAGTCAGTTGGGCAACAGCTCCCACCCCACCAACTCTCCAACCTTTATCTAAAGGATCCTTAGTGGTCTAGAGGCCAGGAGGCAGTCCGGCTCCAATGTTACAATATTGTTTGACTGCTTAGAACCTAAGGAATGAGGACTTGAGATAAGGGCTTCCCTTTTTAGACCTTTGCTTATTGTCTTATTATTTTGGTTTGTGCTTAGGTTAGTCCTTGTATATACTATATTTTGGTAATCACATCAAAATCTCCTAATCTTTCATTCCACAAAGAAAAACTGCAAACTCCAATCACAATTTTCAGAAAAATCTAAAAGATGGGCCATCAGAACATCTTCAAGCACCAGTGCATATGATATCTCATCAATGGTCCACAATTCACCTAGAATTCATAACTTCAATTGTCTTCTTTTTCTCATAAATATAAATATAAACACTGATATTTCTCCATGCTCTTATCTGAAAAACAATGCCCATCCACACTAGACACTATTGTATTTCGAAAAAAATATTTTCTGCACCAGTGGAATGCCTCGTAGTCCATCAGAAAACCTTGAGAGCTTCATCTTCATAGTTGCTCATACTGCTGTTATTGCCATTACTGTTGTAAAAGAAATATGGATCAATGTCTTTCTGGTGAAACATTCACATGATCATTTCAACCAATTGGTTTTCAGATTAAAGACAATCACTCTATTTCTAGATTCAATCCAGTTGGAGCAATTGACCTTGAATGGTAAAAACTGTTCCTTATAATTCAATAGGTGTTCCTTATTACCCCTTCTGCCAATCTTCTTGCACACAATCAATTATTCGCCACCACAAATCATTCACAGTATGATCCTTCTTCCATTGTTCCACAAGAAGAGCATTTGTTCCACAAGAAGAACATTTTCATTACCTGTCACAATATGGCTCTTGTGTTCATTTAAGCGCAGTTTCACTTTTCACTTCACCCTGCCCACATATAATAAAGGGCACAGAGAGATATTAACATAAATTACAACTGATATTGTGATGGGTTATGAACTCTACCCATCGTTGGATCTTGCCATTCTGATCCCTCAATCATCTTGTCATACCAGTTGCACTGCCCACAAACTTGATGAGCACCTTCAATGGGAGTAACAGATGTTGTTTGAAAATCTGTCTAATCCCAGTCAAAAATTGCCCCCAATTTTTTCCCCTCTGGTAGGCAATCATAGGGGTCCTAGAAAAAAATCTTATGTAGGGATAAAGCACGCCAATGTCTAAAAATAGTCCTGGCTAAGAAATTAGAATACACTGTATAACACAAAACACACAGCAGTCTGTCATCCTCCTCCTGAGACTGATACTGTAAAAAATAATCACAATGAGGCAAATTCCAGGCAGCGGACATGTCCAAATGGAAACATGCAGGAATAGAACCCGATTCTGCAAACACGGGGATCGATGCACCCGTGTGCACAGAATCAAACACAAAGATGTGCTAGGCACGGCACGCACACAGCGCAATGTTGCATGAAGACGGGTATACCCCGACAATGGCTTTGAACGTCCCTGTGCTCACCATATTCTGAAAAGATGTACATCTGCAACCCTGCCCATCTCTGCGATATACCCGCCAGCGTCCACACCTCCCTTTAAAACGTGCAGCTATGAAGCTGCTGTGGGCACAGACAGTGCTGTTATGAGTCTGAATGACAATGAAAGTTGTCAATACTTACAGTGCCTTGTGAAAGCATTCACCCTCCTTGGTTTTTGTCCTGTTTTGTCACATTATGTATAACCTGGAATGAAAATGGAGGTTCATTTGGATATTAGGTAATGGACCTAACAATATAGTCCAAATTGGTGAAGTGGAATAACAATAAAATACCTTGTCTATATAACAAAAACAAGTAAAAACTGTAAAGTTGTG
Organism: Ichthyophis bannanicus; assembly: GCA_033557465.1. Lineage (NCBI taxonomy): Eukaryota > Metazoa > Chordata > Amphibia > Gymnophiona > Ichthyophiidae > Ichthyophis > Ichthyophis bannanicus. The sequence continues at coordinate 1,018,064,813 of CM066033.1, read as the reverse complement.
AGTGCATATGTATTCATCCCTTCTGCTATGAAATCCCTAAATAAGATCTGGTGCACCCATTTAAACTCAGAAGTTACATAATTAGTTGATTAGGGCCCACTTGTGTGCATTCAGTGTCACATGATCTGTCACATGATGCCTATATAAATATACTTGTTCTGAAAGGCCCCTGACTCTGCGACACCAAGCAAGCAGCATGAAGACCAAGGAGCACTCCAAACAGGTCAGAGACAAAGTTGTGGAGAAGTATAGATCAGGGTTGGGTTATAAAAAAATATCCCAAATTCTGAATATCCCACAGAGCACCATTAAATCCATTATAACAAAATAGAAAGAATATGGCACCACTACAAACCTGACAAGAGAAGGCAGCCCACCAAAACTCACAGACCAGGCAAGGAGGGCATTAATCAGAGATGCTACAAAGACACTAAGGATAACACTGAAGGAGCTGCAAAGATTTACAACGGAGATGGGAGTATCTGTCCATAGGAGCACTTTAAGCCATACATTCCACAGAACTGGGCTTTATGGAAGGGTGGCCAGAAAAATGTCATTGCTTAAAGAAAGAAATAAGAAAACACATTTGGAGTTTGCGCAGCAGCATGTGGCAGACCCCCCAAACACATGGAAGAAGGTTCTCTGGTCAGATGAGATGAAAATTGAATTTTTGGCCATTATGGGAAACTCCATTTGTGGCACAAACCCAACACTTCCCATCACCCCGAGAACACCATTCCCACAGTGAAACATGGTGGTGGCAGCATCCTGCTGTGGGGATGTTTTTTATCGGCAGGGACAGGAAAACTGGTCAAGAATGAAGGAACGATGGATGGCACTAAATACAGGCAATTCTTGAGGAAAACCTGTTCCAGTCTGCCAGAGATTTGAGAGTGAGATGAAGGTTCACCTTCCAGCAGGACAATGACCCTAAACATACTGCTAAAACTGGTTTAAAGCTGGTTACTAAACTAATAGAGACATACCCCAAGAGGCTTGCAGCTGTAATTGCAGCAAAAGGTGGCTCTGTCACGCATTGACTTTGGGGGTGAATACATATGTACACTCCTGCTTTCAGGTTTGTTTGGTTTTTTTGTCTTAATTATTGTTTGTGTCACCATAAATTATATTGTGTACCTTCAAAGTTGTAGGCATGTTGTGTATATCACATGGTGCCAACCCCCAAAACTCCATTTTAATTTCAGGTTGTATTGCGACAAAATAGGACAAACACAGAGGGGATGAATACTTTTGCAATGCACTGTATAAGGTGGATGCAAGTTAGACAATAGAAACTAGACTGTGGCATGCTCAGACCACTACAAAGCAATTGCAATATACAGTAATGTAGCAGGAAAACAGGGATAGAGTGAACCTACTGGCATAAGATGCAGGGCAGCACGACATACATGGCAGTAGACGACCTCCCGATGTATGCACGTCATGAACATCTCAGGAACATGACTGTACAATGCAAAGTAAGGACATGATCCCCAGCAGAACGGGCCCCCCCCCCCAATAGCGAAATACCTAAACATTCCCCCTGCACTACTAAAGGGCCACTAGAATGACAGCAGTCAGCAGTGCAAGCACCACACAGACATGCCCAGAGACACCACCGGCGCTCCCTACAACTGTGCACCTTTGTAGAGACCAATGCTGGTGCACCAGGGAACGGCATACTGCGCTTTGCACTGTCTCACGTCCTCCCTCTGAGCTCCCCTGAGTACTGACAGGGAAGTCTTTGGATAGGGAAGTGATTGCAGAACCATCCTGCTCACTCCTGCCTGTACGCACTGGCACCTGATGATGCGGCAGACAGCCCTTAGTTCAGGTACCTGCCAAGCATACCTGCCCCCCCTCAGATATGTGGCTGAACAATCTAGACCCCCCCCCCCCCATGTAGTCCTCCAAGTACGCACACACAAACACTCTCGCTTGAAGTCCCACAGAAACAGCCGTCTGCCAAAAGAATGTCTTGCACTGAATGTCTTAGCTGATGGAAAGGAAACCATAGCAATCAATATTTCCAACCAGCATCATACCTGCTCATTGCATTTCTATTGACTTGGTACCTACATGATAACTATAATAGTGGACCTCTAAAAGATACAGAGCCGCAGTAGGCCCAAACAGCCCTTCCAGTATATCAAACCCCATATGCACATTGCACATCATAGGCCCACATATGTAAACAACCACAACAGTGACCTGTGCACAAGATATGTGCCATATAGACACCGGCAGAAGATATCCCCAATATAGTGTTCCGATATGAATCACATATGTCCTATCTGCACCATAGAGCATATTGTAGAAATCCACTGCGTGGAGCACAATACTCCAGCTGGCTGGGTGCTGCACATTGCACTGATGGCTGGGCTTAGATGTTCACATGGAGTGCTAGGACTCCATCACCAGTATCATTGCCAGGATATGGGCATTGTTAGGTAGCCCTAGCTGTACCCCTTTAACTCACACAGCAACTGCCAGCATAGCCAGATTGAGCACCTGTGTTCTACTGCATACATTTGTGGGAGTGTTTATTTCTGCTGCTTTAACTTAGAGCCTCCATCTTTTCTCCTTTCTGTTCCATAATACTGCATGCTGTGGTTTTCCAAACTGCAGTTACACCAGTGCACAGTGTAGGTTAGACATCCAGTCACCACTATTGGCTGTGCTGGGGTGAGGAGCAGTAATATTTCTGTCCTACCTTTGATTCCACGGTTCTGCAGGTATAATCTGGACCACTGCAGGGCCGACTGCAGACATACATGGGCGTGATTGCAATATGATGTATATGTCTCTGTGGCTGGCCACGCCCACATTCCACCACTTCCTGCCCACATTCGGCGATCCTCGTTTAAGTGCCATGTATGTGCAGGGCCGCAGAGGTTTGGAATATGGTTCTGTATGTTTTCGTGAGATAAATGTCTCTCTCATACATGCAGGCAGCTTATTCGTGGTTCAGAATGGCCCCTGAAGTGTGTACCTGGCTCTCAAAGAAGCTTGTCATATAATGCAAAGAAGATAATCCTCTCCAAAAACTGATTGCCCAATTCCATTCACCGATTCAATGGATACGAAAAAATTGACTTACCTGCAGACCTCTCTTCAAGTTTCACGGCTGATAACTATGAAAATACTATTCTTTTCCCACAGTCTTCTGAAGAACAGAGCCTTCAAAACAAATTCCACTTTTTTTTATTTGCACATCAAGAAGCTCAATTCTCTCATGATGATAGTTCATAATAAACCTCAAACACAGATTCAATAAGTTGAGCCAATCTTTAAACTGCAAAGGTTTTTCTACAGTGCTTTGCCAGATACAAAACACATCATCTAAAAGTCTCTGCAGTTTGATCTTCTGAAAAAACTGAAGGATATAAATACTGCTCTTCAAAGACAGACATATATTTTTTTTTTTTTTTTATTTAGACAGTTTTGTATACCGCCTTATCCTTCAATCAAAGCGGTCACAACACAATTGGGGGATACATTTAACACGCGGGGATATGAGACACATACACTAATACTTACAGGGAACATGGGCAATGGAGGGTTAAGTGGCTTGCCCAAGACCACAAGGAGCATCTGTGGGACTAGAAACCCCAGTCCTTCCGGCCCATATACAGTGCAGCAACAGAGGGAGCCAGTGTATCGCCCATCGCCACTACACTAATTTTCTCAAAATAAATAGAACTAAACCAAAAATAATTCTTCTTCAATACAATCTCAGTCAGTCCCATCAAAATGTTGTTGCAATCCTTGCTGACTTGAACTTTGGCCATGGTCATTGTGCTATGGCCTTGACGAGCCTACTAACAGGCATATGCGAGTGTCCTGTGAACTGATATATAAACACCATTTCATGTCACCACTTTTTGAGAAGACGAAAAGAGCATTACATTTTCAGTAGTACTGTGCATGCTTCGATTACTTTATTTTTATAACAGATTTGTTTATACCACTTTATCATTTTAGTCAGAGCGGTTTACATTGTAACTTAAACTTGGTAATGTACATTAAACAGTGAGGGTACGTGCGGGGGTCAGTTGGGGAAAAGGGCAATCTGACCCTTTACTATGCATGGGTGGGGGGTGCAATGGGAGCCCTAGGTTTTCAAGGTGGGACCACGTGCGGGGTTTTTGATTTGGCCACTGGTTAAAGTGAGTTGAGGAAGCAAGGTTTCTGAATTTTGACAGTATGAAAAGGGATCAGTGTATCCATTTGCCATGTGGGTGACAAGGTGAGTGGATTTTGGAGTTTGGAAGCATGTGCTGCAAGGAACGATAGTGAGGTCTTATTTCATTTTATATGTTTGTATCATTTCAAAGTTGGCAATGTAAGCCCTTTGTTGCAGTGGGAGGAAACCTTTTTATGGTACCAATGAACGTAAGAGCAATAATGTATGAAGAAGATGACTTCACAGCTCCCAGTGCTTTATTGCTGAGGCAGATGCTCAGAGATGCTGATCTTTTGGATGCTGGATGTGTTTGGCTTTGCTGGGGATACATGCTGAAGAGCCCAACAGTACATTGCTCATGCCACACTATATCCAAATATGTGAGAGACAGATCCATTGCTCATACACAGCACTATACCAAAATATGTGAGAGACAGATCCATTGCTCATACACAGCACTATAACCAAATATGTGAGAGACAGTCCCTGCTCAATAGAACTCACAGTTTATGCAAGACAGACAAATTCAACAAATAGAAGACTAGGGTAGAATAACGGGAAATGGCTATAATGCACATGGGTGGTAAACAGGAGACTAAGGGGCATGTTTACTAAAAACCGCTAATTTGCGTGCCGCACATTAGCGCACTAAAAGCAGCACTTAAGTGCTCTTAAGCGCCCCGCAAATGTGTGACGAACCCCCGCACCCGTGCGCGTCACACTAACGGGTGCCGCACAAGTACGGGCCCGCAAATGTCCGATAGAGGCGTGGAAAGGCTAACGGAGGGCGGAGGAAGGCCCCGGAGGGGCGGAGAGAAGGGGTTAATGGGCGGGGAAGGGGAGGGGAGAGGCGCCCCGCACATTATCGGGGCTGAATTGCAAAGGAAAAATAGCGCGAGTGAATCACTCGCGGTTAGAATGCATTTAAAGGGAAGAGAAACCATTTCCGTCAGCAATGTACAGCAAAACCGGGGAAACCTGCAAAACGTGAGCAGTGTGATACATGTGCACAGCCCAAAAGTGGAATTAAAAATAGAAAAGGACCACAACAAAAATTGTAAAAATAGGAATTCAGCTGGGGAACAGTTATAGTAATGGGCAAAACTAAAAAACACACCCAGGAAAGCTCCAACAAAAAGAAATGATTTTTGGAAAGGTGTACGGAGCGGAGACTCTTCCAAAACACATTTCCTTTTTGTTGGAGCTTTCCTGGGAGTGTTTTCTAAGGTTGCCCATTAATATCACTGTTGCCCAGCGTGGTGATATTGTGTCCCCCATTTTCCGTGCTCATTTACGTGGTTTATGTGCACGTTTGTCACCAGACAGGGTGCATGTGCCCACAGTAAAAATGCGTAGAGCAGGGTTTGCGACTCCATCCTGCCAGGTTTACTACCTCCAGGGGCTGCACTGTCTCCGTGGGCATAGTGTGGTGCAGTGGACAGAGTCAGTACCTCTAGGATCAGAGGGTCAGAGGTTCAAATCCCAGCTGGGGCATTTGCCAGCCCAGTCCCTACATTTTACCCACCACTAAACAAAGAGAGCGCAGAAACCCTTGTATTGCAGGGAACATCAGCATGGGGAAAACACCCATATTTTACCCAACACCGCACACACACCACAACAATGGGCATTACCTACAGCCAAGTCCCCCAAATGCAGTCCCGTACTGCCACATTGCAATCAGGTCATCTGCTTTTTCTGAGAGAAGCTCATGCCAGCATGTTGGCAGACGACTACATGTGGTGCAGGGGGCAGTGGCTGCTAGCCACAGAAGACAGAGGCCTAGCCATGTGCAGGCTGGCACAGTCCACTGCAATAGACAGGCCCTGCCGGATCCACAGTCATGGATGTTCCAGGGAATCAAGCCAATCTGTGGCTACACGGTGGTGCAGTGCACACAAACAGTGCATGCAAGAACAGAAGGTCACAGGTTCAAAGCCCAGCTGGGGCTACTGCCAATCCTGCCCACATATTTTTTCCACAACTAAACAGTGATAGTAAGGACACACACTCTGAGACGTTTGCTAGGAGTACTGGCAGATAGATATGCATACGTTACGCACATACTGCTAGTTGACCCCATCAGAACAATCTGTGAGGTGTTTGCGGTGCGTGCTCCAGGCCTAGCCTCTGATGGTGTTTACCACCCTGGGGAGTGACCCCCAGCAGTACTGCATACCATATCCATGCCTTGGCGTGCCCAGGACCGGTTTGGTGCGCAAGGCTAATTACCTCCTCAATAGTAGCACCATGATGGCATAGGTGTGGAAGTGTGTGTCTGTCTATACCAGGGGTGGGCACCTCCGGTCCTGGAGGGCCGCAGACCAGTCAGGTTTTCGGGATATCCCTAATGAACATGCATAAGATATATATGCATTAGAGATATCCTGCCAACCTGACTGGTTTGTGGCCATCCAGGGCTGGATTTGGAGACCCCTGCCTTACACCTCTGTCATTTAAGATCGTGAGTGGGCAAGGTACAGATGTTCTAGACATCAAAAGGGTATATAGAATGTGTCACATTCCTCCTCGATTCTCACCACCACCAAAAAGTTGTCTAATAGACAATTTTTTGGTGGTGGTGAGAAGTGAGGAGGACTGTGACAAATTCTATCTAACCTTTTTGATGTCTTGGACATCTGCACCTTGTCCACTCACAATCTTAAATGACAGAGGTGTAAGGCAGGGGTCTCCAGATCCAGCCCTGGAGGGCCACAAACCAGTCAGGTTGGCAGGATATCTCTAATGCATATATATCTCATGCATATTCATTAGAGATATCCCGAAAACCTGACTGGTCTGCGGCCCTCCAGGACCAGGTTTGCCCACCCCTGGTCTATACAGTGGGTGTTGGCTGCAAGCCCCTTCCACAGCCCACACTGCCAGCACTGTTGCCAGTATTGGCCTGCCAATGTGCATAATGAGTAGCAAGGGACCATGGGTACATCCCAGACAGGGTGTGCTGACCAGGATGCAGCTGCACAGGGCATAGGGCACTGGCAGGGACATGGTAGTGCCCGGCCACCACCTACACAGACAGGGTGACCTCTGTATGTGCTGCTGGGGGATCACTCTCACCCTGAGTGTGCAGTGATGGCAGCATGGCTAGGCACCCCCATAGTGCTATATTGTGTTTCTCTCATGTGATATATATGGGTTTCCTGTTGGGGCCTCTTCACTGATTTATCTGCTTGTGTGTGCTGCTGCCCCAGTTGTGGGTGCATGCATTTCTATCAGGACCAACCAGCAGACTGTGCACAGATGGTATGTGTCTTGATGGAGTGCCTTGCAGGGTGCAGTGGCTGATGGCTTGCTGCAGGAGAATATCAGATAGTGGTGGAGGTGCTTCTGTGAATATCCAGGCCTAATGTCTGTCTGATATTGTGTTATGGATGTGTGTAGAGCTGCTTGGACTGCCCTGTAGGGTGTCTGTTCCCCAGCAGGACTGGGGTTGATGGTCTACTTTGCTGCCATCGGGGGTGGGAAGCTGTGTTTTGTCCGCCTGGGTGTCCATGGGGGGTGTGTCGGTCCGCTAACTGAGGCAGACAGAGATCTCCAAGATGTTCATGCAGCACCTACCTATTTCACAGGTTATTACTGCTTTAGAGCTGTGGCATGGCCGCATTCAGCTATGGAAGGTGTTGTGGACCTGGTCCTGGGCGCAACATCACACACTCAGGGTGAGCACAGTTACCGCACAATGTGATGTTGTTTAGCTACTCTTTGCCGTTTGTCCACCCACTCAGAACACCCTACCAGGCCAAGGTGCTGTGTGGGTGCACACGGACACTTCCCCCAACCAGGCCGGGGAGCTTTAGGGGTGCATTTCCCATCCTGTGTGCATCTGTGGACAGCTGATTTGCATGTGCAGTGCATCATGGGTACGGGTGGCCTAACCCTATCCTGTTTACAACAGCAGACTGTCTGTGAGGTGACGTGCAGGCTATCTGCAGCCAGCCAGGGGCTTGCTTACAGCTATAGAGCTATAGCCCAATGGTTATGTCACTGCCTGTGCAGCCAGAGGTCATGGGTTCAATCCCACAGTGGGGTTCTGTAATAGGGGTGTCCAAAGGTTTTTTTTTAAGTTACTGTACATATGTTGCTGCCAGCAATTACACCCTCAGCGTACTGTACCCATAAGGTGCCTCTGCGGGTGCTTTATGGGGAGCCCTATAGGGCACTTTATGGTTGCCAACCATATAGGGTGCACTATACATTATCCTGTGTCGCAACATACATGCTGCCCTATAGGGGACATTCTAGGGTGCCTTGGCGGACGGTGCACTGTAACATGTGCCTTATGGGCCGCTTTATATTAACATGCTGTGAGAGTGGGTTTGCTAGTAGTTATCACAAAATAAAATTAATAAGCCTCCTACAGCACTTCACAACATAAAACATACTGCCTCAGCTACCCTTTTTCACAGGGCACTGTGAGGGATTGAACCTGTGGCCCCTGCACCATTGGTCAGTGTCTTAACCATTGTGCTGTTGCTGTGTTTTAGCATCAGTGCGCCGCCTTGTGCTCATCAGTGCGCCATCTTGTGCCACCCAAATTTAACAGTGCCTTAACATGCACTGTGTCCTACAGCAATAACACCCATAACAGGTTATGTTTCATCAAGCCATGTTCATTGGGCACAGCGGGGGATCAAACCCATGATCCCTGCATGGGTGGCCGGTGTCTTCCCCATTGTGCTATGGCTCTGTTCCTGTTCTTGCACATCAGTGCGCCACTTCTGCCGCACACTATTAAACTGCCTCTTCACACATCAGCACGCAGCCTTATGCCCATCAGCGCGCCGCCTCCTGCTGCCCACAATTAACAGTGTGCCGCCTTGTACCGCCCAAAAATAACAGTGCGCCGCCTTGTGCTGCCCAAAAATAACAGTGCGCCGCCTTGTGCCGCCTTATGCCGCCCAACAAGAGCAGTGCGCCACCGTATAAAATGTACAGTGTGCTGCCTTTTACACATTCAAGGTGGTGCCTTTTCCTTTGTGCACACTGGGGGATTGAACCCATGGCCTCTGCACCATTGGTTAGCATCTTCACAGTTGTGCTACAGCTCTGTTCCTATATTGCCCAGCAGCGCCCCACTTAGCCTTCCCACGCGCTAATGTGGGCCCCGCACATTAACGCGACGCGCACATGTACGGTCGTTTTTTTTCCTTGTTCTGCCTGAACCGCCCACTCCTTATATGGCACACGCACACTAACGGGGACCCGCACATTTTCGGAGTTTAGTAAACATGCCCCTAAGGGGATCAGGATCCAAAAGCAGCCTTGAAGAGCTGGGTTTTCAGTCTGGATTTGAACTGGATCAGCGATGGAGCCTGATGTATCAACTCAGGTAGTCTGTTCCAGTCATATATTCAGCAAGGTGGAATGAAAGAATTCTGGGGTTGGGAGTGAAAGAGAAGGGCACAGATAAAAGGAGAAGTGTAGAGAGAGATAAGAGAAGAGAGGGAATGAGGAGGCACTGAATGAATGTACTTGTAGGCCACTAGGAGAGTGCTGAACTGGATGTGGAAATGGAAAGACGTTCCACTGAGCACATATCATCTATTCTACTCTTTCAAATGTGGATGGACGAAATGAAGATCCGAATGTCAGCCTGGAAGACTCAGGACAACAGATATTCATATATTTTGCTCTCAGCGCCTCTTTTTCTTAACTGTTTACAATATATTTTATCATTGTTTGCTTGTCTGGAACTCGGTTGAAAGATTTGCAGTGCGGACTGGGTAAGGGGGAAGAAGAGTGTGATTCAGAGTTATATGGGCATACCTGTGGAGTGCATGGTTTGGGGTTAGGATAGAATGGGCCAAGAGTGTTAACTGATGTGATCCTGTGGGATGGTATAGGAAGTGACTAGTGTGCAAATGAGAGAGATTTGGGAGTGAATGTAGGGGAGTGTACATGTCAGCAAAGGCATGAAGTATAAGGGGGCAGGGTGGAGAAGAGGAGCAGAGGGAATTAGATTCTCATGGGAAAGTGGTATGTGAATGAATGGGTGTTTGATCAGCAGGATCTATATGCTCATTTGTTTAATTGATGAGATGGTGTTGGTTCTCTGCAACGAGAGGGTCTCGATGCAATCACATGATGTCTGTGAAGGTAGATGACTGTGTAGAAGCGAGGCGTAGGGGTAGGGAGAGGTGCAGGGAGATGAAGGGAGTATAAGTGAATATGTGGGTATGTGGATGGGCAGTGAAGGTACATATGGGGCAGTTGGGGAAAGGATCAGTCTGACCCTTTACTCTGCATGGGGGGGGGGGGTGCAATGGGAACCTTAGGTTTTCAAGGTGGAACCATGTGCAGGTTTCTTGATTTGGCCACTGGTTAAAGTGAGCTGAGGAAGCAAGGACTCTGAATTTTGACATGGAATATTGTGGGGTTGATTCCCCCACTAAAGGCGTAAAATTCTAAGGGCCCAATATTCTAAAGGCATTTACATGGTTTACTGATTTGTAAAAAGTGTAAATGCCGCTGAATGGGATATTCAACTAACATCGTTATATGCCCTGATACTAACCTCTTAGCATCGGGGGTTTTCATGGGCATTCCGAGGCGTGTTGTGGACGGCGACAGACACTAAATGGGTAGTGGTGATATTGCACTGCTTACCTGGTTACTGACCTGCTCGTAAAACTAGGTGAAGCAAAAGCTGGCCTAGTTTTACCTGTAGGTCAATATTGCACTACCCAGTTAGCTTCTGCAGTGTTGGAGACTATGCAGTGACCCTAGATATTCAATGCCGGGGCCACATATGACCCCAGCATTGAATATCTGAGGTCAGAGGTCGGCGGCGACAGCTATGCACCGTAGTGGCGAATAGCCATCCCAATTGAATATTGGGCCCTAAAAGCTTTGAGAGATCAGGGGATGGATATTTTCTTTCTGCAACATACACATATGATCGAGATGGAGCATGACAAACTGAAATAGTGGTGTGTGGGGAAAGCCTATGGAGTCTGTTTGGGGGAGAAAAAGAGAGCGATTATTTTACCGCACGAAAATGTGAGATTCCATGTTGAGAGGGTCATGAAGAACCCACAAGGATAGTGTGTCTTCTTATTAGATAAGTTAGTAGGAGGGTCTACAGAGGAATATTTATGGCCTCATTACATCTGATCATTATTCTTTGATGAGCTGATGTTTATTTATTTAACTAGGCTTATATACCACTTTTCTACTAGTCAAAGCAGCATACATTCAGGTACTGTATATATATTTTTCCCTTGTCCCCAAAGGGCTTACAATCTATGTTTTTGCACCTGAGGAAACAGCGGGTTAAGTGGTTCGCCCAAGGTCACAAGGAGCACCTGTGGGACTAGAAACCACAGTCCTTCTAGCCTAAGGTTGCTGTCCTTTAATGGGATTTGAACCTTAGCCTTCCAGCCAGAGATAATATGCCCCAACCACTAAGGGGTATGTTTACTAAACTGTCTTAATGTTACCGGCGCTAGTTGCAGCGATAATGTGAAGAATGTCATATAAGGTAGTGGGCGTTCCGGCGGCAAGGTAGCAAGAATCTGTATCGCGCGATAGTGGGCGCCTTGGCACATTAACGTGCGTTAACCCTAAGTTCATGCCAGCGTAGTGTTAAAAGCAATAAAGATGTAGCCCACTGGTTAGTGCAATGACGGCAGAGGTCATGGGTTCGATTCCGCAGTGGTGTTATATAAGAAGGCTGTCTGAGGCATTTCCTTTTAATTTAAATCAGTGCTGCCAGCAAAAACACCCTCACAGTGCCGTAACCTAAGGTGCCGCATAAGGCACCCTATAAGGCACTCCATAGGGCACATTATAAAGAGCCTTGTCCGCCAAGGCACCTTATAATGTGCCCTATAGGGTGCTTTATAGGGCGCTTTATGAGGCACCTTAGGCTACGGCACTGTGAGGGTGTTTTTGCTGGCAGCACTGATTTAAATTAAAAGGAAATGCCTCAGACAGCCTTATTAAATAACACCACCGTGGGGTCAAAACCATGACCTCTGCCGCCGCAGTCATTGAAGTAACCAGTGGGCTACATCTCTATAATGTCGAACACACAGCTGGCTGGCTGGCTACAGAAAGACTGCAGGTCACCACAAAAACTGTCTGCTGTGGTTACCAGGATAGAGTAAACCCACCCGTACCCATGATGCACTGCACATGCAGATCAGCAGCCTACAGCTGCTCAAAAGATGGAGTATGCACCTCTATAGCACCCCAGCCTGGTAGGGGGAAATGACCGTGTGTGTGACAGGCACAGAGTAGCTACAGACCGTGACATTGTGTGGTTCCTGTGCTCACCCTGAGGGTGAGGTGAGATGCCCAGCACCAGGTCCGCAGCACTTGGCTTGGCTGAGATAGGCTGTGCTGCAGGTCCCCATCAGTGCCAGTGTGTGATAGGTAGTCTTTGCAGACACACCTAGGATACACCTGTGTCCATCTGTATTTCTCAGTCACATCTAGCCCTTGTGGACTATGATGCACCCAGAATAGTGCATATCCTGTGTGGTTACCAAGATCACATGTTATAAGAGAAGGGCAGTGGTTGGACACAAAAGCGGATTATGTAACACCACTCTCTGTGAGTCAGGGTGGCAGATAGGATCTCCCACCAACAGATCCACATTCTATATCTCTGCAATGGTGGCAGTAGAGAAGACCATCAACCCCAGTCCTGCTGTGGAATAGGTACCCTACAGGGCAGTCAATGCAGATCTGTATGCATCACATAAGGCACTATCAGAGAGACAGTAGACCTAGAAAAGCTCAGCTGCCCACCACCCGAGAGCACAGTCAGTCTCCACGCTGCAAGGTGTTCTAAGCATACACATGCTAACTGCAGACAGTCTGCTAGCTAGTACATAGTGCATGTTCCTGGAGGAACTGTGGGCACCCAAAAATTGGACTTGAACACATATACCAAGCAGGTATGTCAGCGATTAGGACCCAGAAAAAAGAACTCATAGATATCACTTGAGAGAAATACTGTGCAGCACTTTGGGGGAACCAAGCCATGCCATGGTCACTGCTCAGTCAGGGTGAGAGTGACCCCCCCCCCCCCCAGCATGACATGCTGTGACCACCCTGTCCTTACAGGTGGTGGTCGGGCACTACAATGTCGCAGCCATTGCCCTATGCCCTGTGCAGATGCATCTTGCCCACCCTGTCCGGGCCATACCCACAGTACCTTGCTCCTCATTATGCACATTGGCAGGCTAACACTGGAAACAGTGCAAGCAGTGTGGGCTCAGTAAGGTGTAGGCAGCCACAAAACACTGGATAAACATATACACACTCCCACACCTATGCCATCATTGTGCAAATAGAGAGATTTTTGGCAGCCCTGGCCGCCACACCAGTCCTGGGCACAGTGCGGGCATTGCTATCGTACGCAATACTGTTAGGGTCACTCCCCGGGGTGGTAAACACTGTCAGAAGCAAAAACTGAAACACACTCCACAGATATCATAAAGGTTACTATGATGAATCTCTGTCAACAAATTGTGTTTAACTTAGGATTTGTTATCTGAGATTAATCATAGCAACCTTTTGATATGTGGAACATGTTCCCAAGTTTAGGATGGTATTGCTGAGGTATGCAAGTGCTAGTATTGGGAGATGCTGCTCCACGCAGGGCCCAACAGCCTGACTCTCCATGAGGGTTTGGATAGTGGAGCCTGTGGGTGTGGGTGTTTGTGCCCCTGTTGGCCGCTGCTCTAGGGCAGAGGTTCCCAACTCCTGTCCTGGTGGGCCAAACACTGTTCAGGTTTTCATGCTGTCCCTAATGAATATGCATGAGATACATTTGCATACAATAGGGGTGGGGCATACAAATGCAGCACAGGCATATTTATTAGGGACAGCATGAAACCTGAATGGTGTTTGGACCTCCAGGACTGCAGTTGGGGATCTCTGCTCTAGGGATTGCACATGTTTATGGTGTCTGTGCTCTGCAGGGTAAAATATAGGCGTTTATGGTATGTTTATTTTATCTGCAAAAAAGGTTCCGTCTTTATTACCACTGGGTAAAATATAGGGACATGGTTTTCAGGAGCCACAGCTGGGACTTGAACTTGTGACTTTCTGCCCCTGAACACACTGGCTGTGTGTACTGCACCAAACTGTTGCCACAGGGGCAGATCATTCTCTGGAGATACCATGACCGTCAGACAGGCCATGTCTGTTGCAGTGCACGGCACCCACCTAAACGGGGCTTGGCGGTGGTCTGCTGTGGCCAGATGCCACTGCCCCCTCCGCCACCATGCTGACATGTCCTTCTGCCGGTGGTGCTGGTGGTGCGCAGTCCCAGGCCAGCCAGTGTGCCAGTAGGTGGCTGCCTATGGTGCATGATATGGGGTAGGGGTGCCTGCATAGACATCCACGCTCCCCCCCAGCACCGCCTGACGATGTTATGTCCCTTTGGGGTACTTTCTGGGTACTGTCCCCTAGGACACTGTGGGACACACACTTGTGGCCATGTTTGCCCTTGGTCAGTTGCTATCTTGCTGGTTTTCTGCTTCTACATTTCTATGTGTCACCTAGGCATCTGCCTAGCCCACCCTGTCCCCCAGCTGCCACACTGCATGTCCCTACTGGATATTGCAATGACATTTAAATGATCTTTAGACAATAAGATCTCAGACTTTTACGGGCGCCACATTTCAGACTTTTCTTTTGTCTAGTGATTGTGCGCCGTTTCGCATCAATGACCCTTTGCCACTTTACTTCTAAATGTCTCTTTTTTATCCAGAATGTTTTTTCTAAAACATGAAACAGTGCTTAACTTTTATGGGTTTTCCCCAATGCCATGCCTCAGCACCTTATCTGCGTTTCACTACGTTGAGTTTCTTCGGGGTTTTTTTTTCTTTGAAAGTACTATTAATGAAACAAATGGAAATCTTACTGATTAATCACGTTCTTATAAATTCCATATATCTACTGCTGATTAATATCGATCTATCTTGTGATCTGTAACACATCATTATGTTTTTAATTTTACCTCTGTTATAAATATGCTGTATATGCTGCCAATTCCTTGTTTCTCCGTTTTTCTCTGAGCCTGTCGGCTTCCTGACAATGATGCACATGCAAGCTATCATCAATGTTGAACATTTAAATGATACAGTAGGGAACAGCCAAGCTGTGGCAGTTCTGTGTCCATCTATAAATTCTATAAATTAGTGAACGTAGTGGAACGGGTAAACGTAGATCGATTGTTTACGTTATCAGAATATAGAAAGACTAGGGGACATGCAATGAAGCTACAGAGTAAACTAAGGGGTATGTTTACTAAACTGCGGTAATGTCACTCGTGTTAGGTTCCGTGGTAAAGGTACAGATGCCCATATAAAGGCATGAGTGGTGCATCGTTACAGCAAGCCGTATCAGCTAACGTATGTTACAAGGTGCCTTCGATGAACGCGTGTTACAAGGCACCTTACAAGGCACCTTATAAGGCACATTACAAGGCGCCTTGTAAGGTGCCTTATAAGTAAGGTGCCTTATAAGGTGCCTTGTTAGATGCCCTATAAGGTGTCTTATAAGGTGCCTTGTTAGGTGCCCTATAAGGTGCCTCATAAGGTGCTTTGTAAGGTGCCCTATAGAGTAGGGCTCCTTAGGCTAAGCGCCGTATTAGGCACCCCTGGACAAGGCACCTTAGAAGGCACCCTGGGTTACAGAACCATAGGTTAAGGTGGCCTAATAAGGTCATGGTGCCCTAGGTTAATGTGGCCTAAGGGCCGCAAGGTGCTTCAGGATGACATGCATGACCTGCGAGGAACAGAGACAGATAAGCCCTAACATTAGATAGAGCACTCAGGAAAGGCAATGAACAGGTGAGTGAAGGAGGGAGAGCTGGGAGCCGCTGGACCTGCCATATCTGCGGACATCCCATGTGGCTGCCAGTACTGTTGCCAAACATGGTGGGGGCAACTGTACCACAGCACAGGGTGCTGGCAATGTAAAGTACTGGAAAGACAGTTGGTGGCAGACGATGGGAATACGTGTGCCCCAGTCGAGGCGGAGGTGGCAAGATAGTTACAATGATGGGTGGACAGAGGAGTGGTGGTGCCATGCAGATCATGCACAGGCAAGGCAAGCATGAAGAGGCGCATTGCAGGAAAGGGTAGCAGTTCAGGACATGGGGTGACAGCCTGCACAGGCAGACAGGACTCTACACACTGGCAGATGCAGATAGATGGACCGAGAGAATGTTGGCAATTGTGGCAAGGGTATTATGGGCTGGCAGCACAAATCTGCAAAAATATGACTGTTACAGGCATGCACACTATTTGAGTAGGACAGGCATGAGAGTAGAAAACAATGAGGAATTGAACCCATGAACACTGTGAAGAATGGCATTGTATTAGCCAGTAGGTTATACCTCCGTGGTGTATGTCACAGCAATGGCTGGGTACAGAAGGACTGCAGGTCACTGCACAAACTGTCTGCTCTGAGTGCCAGGATAGGGTAACCCCACCAGTACCCATGATGCAATGCACATGCTGAATAGCTGTCTACAGCTGATCAACAAATGGGGTCTGCACCTCTCCGGTACCTCAGCTTGGAAAGACGAACTGACAGTGCATGATACTGGCACAGAGTAGCTACAGACCATGCCATTGTGCAGGTTTCTGTATTCACCCTGAGGGATAGGATGGGTGCCCAGCACTAGGTCTGCAGTACATGTGGTGCTAGAGATAGGTCCTGCTATACATCCTGGTCACTACCAGTGTGTGACAGGTGTTCCTTGTAGTGCAGCTGAAGGTAATTTGGCATCCATCTGTATCCTGCAGTCTGATATGGCCCTCTGGGACTAGACACCACCCAGATTAGTGTGTCCCTTTTGTTATGGTCTGGCTGACATGGGCACATGTTATCAGGGCAGAGGGGTTTCCAGACTTGCATGAGGTTTGTGGAGCAGTGGTTTTTATAGGTCAAAGTGGTATACACTACATACCCTAAAGGGGCTCACATCACCCTTTTTGTGGGTAAGGGACAGGTGCCCTAGCCCCCATGAAGCAACCTCCATCCTGCTGGTATAAGGCAGCTCTCCAGCGCTGGTGGGCCAGAGTCATACCTGTGGCAGGGGCAGTGGCAGATCAACAGCAATGATGGGGTTAGCTTGGGAAAACCCCAACTGCCTCACACTACTGTTTGCCAGTCACCAGCAGACAGCACAGTCAGACTGCAACTTATAGGTATTCCGGCCATGCACAATCTAACTGCAAACAGTTCACTAACCAGTCCATAGTGCATGCTCACAGAGGAACTATGTGCACCAAGCAGGCATCTCAGTGATTGGGGCCCCAGCACCAAAAAAACAAAAGTATCACTGGAGATAAATAGTATAAAGCGCTATGCGGGAACCTAGACATGCCATGGTCACTGCTCGGTCAGAGTGAGTGCCCTCCCAGCAAGCCATGCTGTGGCCACCCTGTCCATGCAGGTGGTGATCGGGCACTACAGTGTCCCAGCCATTTCCCCACACCCTGTGAAGATGCATCCTGGCCAATCCGCCCTGTCTGGGCCATACCCACAACACCTTGCTCCTCATTATGCACATATTCAGGCTAACACTGGTAACAGTGGGACATTGTGGGCCCGGTGAGGTGTGGGCAGCCACAAAACAATGGATAGACATACACACACACACTCCTATTGCAGCATTGTGCAAAGATAGGGGTGGTTGGCAACCCTGCCCGCCATACTGGTTCTGATCACAGTGCTGATATTGCTAAACTGTGCAGGAGGTAGTAGTTGTGCTCTGGTGATAACTGCAGCTCAATGCTGGGGCCAACAGCCTGACTCTCCATGCATCTTTGGATTGTGGAGCCTGTGTGAGTGGGTGTTTGTACTCCTGTTCGCTGCTGCTTTGGGCTTTGCACATATTGCTGTTGTATCTGCATTGTAGGGTAAAACATAGGGACATGCTCTGCAGGAACCACAGCTGGGGCTTAAAACCTGTGACCCTCTGCTTCTGGAAGCACTCACTGGGTGTACTGCACCACACTGTTGCCACAGATGCATGGCGGTCCCTGTGGCTACCTGTACTTTTCCTCAGCCAGACCTTTTATGTTGCACTGCACACCATGTACTGATATAGGGCATGGCCTAGGTCCACTGCAGGCAGGTGCCACTGCCCCCTCCAGCACGGGCACCCCCAACTGCCATGCTGACATGACCATATGCTGTCAGTGCTGGTAGTGTGCAGTCCCGGGCCATCCACTGGTGGTCGCCTAGGGAGCGGGGTCTGTGGCATGGGGCATACATGAGCATCCTCACATTCCCCCCCCCCATCACCCCCTACCAATAGTCTGTCCCTTCTGCTTGGGGGAGGGTTGGCTGGGGGGATGTCAGGTCAGTGCCCTGGCAACTGTTAGCTTGGGTGGACCAGGTAGATGTAGGTGGATTGTGTTTGGCCTTTGTCAGCTGCTGTCATGCTGATTTCCGGTTTCTATGTTCCTATGTGCCACCTAGGCACCCGCCTAGTCCACCCTGTGCCCCAGCTTCCACCGCTACATGTCCCGCCTGCAGTGCTTATGCCCCACTTGCACCGTCGCCATAGTGGCCTTTCATACTTGGGCACTATGCTGCTGCTGGAAATGGAGCACTACTATCACATTTCTTGGGCTCCCTGTCTATGCTGACACTGAAATGGTTTCTCTCTCCTGCAAATGTGCATCTAACGGCAGGTTTTCATTCGTGGTAGGATTCAGCCCTTCAGTTCAGCACGTTAGTGTGCCTCTCCCTGCCCACTACCCGCCCATTGACCCCTTCCCCCCCGCCCTCTCTCCACCCTCTGCGGCATTTACCGCGGCCGGGAATGTTAACAATCATTAGGTAACGTTAATGCGCGTTAACGTTACATACCATGCTTTAACGTTACCTAATGATCATTAACATTACCTAACGCATGGTCTGTAACGTTACCACAGTTTAGTAAACATGCCCCTAAGACTAATCAAAGAAAATATTTTTTCACTCAACGTGTAATCAAGCTCTGGAATTTGTTAACGGCTCTTAGTGTAGCTGGGTTTAAAAAAGGTTTGGACAAGTTCCTGGAGGAAAGGTCCATAAACCATTATTAAGAAGGGGCCCAGGATATCAATGCTTGAACCAGTACAAGCATTGTGGAACCTGTGTCCCTTGGGGAAACTGCTAGTTACGTATGACCTAGATTGGCCACTGTTGGAAACAGAATGCTGGGCTTGATGGACCTTGGTCTGACCCAGTATGGCATATCTTATGTTCTTATGTTCAATACAAGCATTCTGGAACCTGTGTCTTTTGGGGAAACTGCTAGGTACGTATGACCTAGATTGGCCACTGTTGGAAACAGGATACTGGGCTTGATGGACCTTGGTCTTACCCAGTATGGCATATCTTATATTCTTATGTTCACCTGAATGGGGATGCAGGTTTTCAGCCATTTTTTGCTCCCAAAGGGCCCTTTTCAAAGACACCAATGGCATAAACAAAGACAACCCTATTCTCTTCTGGGATACAACTAAGAAATTCCTTAGGGAGTTTATTTTGGGCTACACAATTAAGTACAAGATGGATGTGAACAAGCACATCCTCTCTTTGGAAACACAACTGTGTACACTGTGTAAAGAATATGCTACATGTCACAGGGGAGAGTTGTGCTCAAGTCTGACAGGCATCAAGTTTGAACTAAATACTGTTTTACATGATTAAGTTAAAACATCTATATTGTCTTATCAATATAAGTTCTTAAGTTTACATAGTAACATAGGATATGACAACAGATAAAGACCATCATGGTCCATCCAGTCTGCCCAGCAAGGGGGCAAGAGTAGGTGCACCTGCCATTCCATGCAGGTCACCCCTCCCCATGCCTTTGTTTAGGGGTGTACCCACTGCTCCGTGTAGGTCACCCCTATTTAGTGAGATAGCTGAGACAGTTAAGGTTCTTTTGATTTTATAGTGTTGCTATAAAGGGATCCACTGTGTCTGCCTCATGCCATTTTGAATTCTGTCACTGTATTTGCCCCCACCACTTCCATTGGGAGGGCATTCCAAGCATCCACCACCCTTTCAGTGAAAATGTATTTCCTTACTTTGCCTTTCAGTTTACTCCCGTAAAGCTTTATGTTATGTTCTCTAGTTTTGCAGCTTCCCCGTCTTTGAAAATTGTTTGTTTGTTCATTAATATTTAAAGGTCTGTATCATATGACCATTGTCCCTCCTCTCCTCTAGAGTATACATATTAAGGTCTTCAAGCCTCTTCTCATATGTCTTCTGGTGCAGGCACCAAATCATTTTGGTCACCTTCCTCTGAACCATTTCCATTCTTTTTATATCCTTTGTGAGAAATGGGGGTATGTTTACTAAACCGCGGTAACATAGCAGTGGCTATGTTAATGCGCGATAACGTTATCAAATGCAACGTTAACACGTGCTAACATTACCAGATGCAACGTCATCGTGTGTTAATGTCTCCGGCAGCGTTAAGTCCCGCAGAGGGTGGAGAGAGGGCAGAGAGAAGGGGTCAATGGGTGGGGAGTGGGTGGGGAAAGGCTCCTGCTACACTAACGCGGGGAACTGAAGGACTGAACATTACCATGAGTGAAAACCTGTCATTAGATGCACATTTGCAGGAGAGAGAAACGATTTCAGTGTCAGCAATGTACAGCATAGGCAGGGGAGCCCAAAAAAAGTGATAGTAGTGCTACATGTGCAGCAACAACATAGTGCCCAGGTATGAAAGGGCACTATGGCAATGCTGAAAATGGGGCATAGGGGGCTGCAGGCGGGACATGCAGTGGGGCAGCTGGGGCACAGAGTGGGCTAGGCAGATGCCTAGCTGGCACATAGGAATGCAAAATCTGGAAATCAGCAAGACAGCAACTGACCAAGGTCAAACATGCCCACGAGTCTGTGTCCCACGGTATCCCATCCAGGGGACATTACCCAGCAGGTACCCAAAGGGCACATAACATTGGCAGGCGGTGCCAGGGGAAAGCGTGGATGCTTATGTAGGCACCCCTACCCCAGACCCCACACCCAATGCAGCTGCCTACTTTTAGACTGGATGGCCTGGGACTGCACACCACCAGCACCACCAGCATATGGGCATGTCAGCATGGTGGGGGAGGGGTGCTGGTGGTGGAGGTGGCAGTGGCATCTGCCCACAGCAGACCAAGATGTGTGAACACACTGAAAGTGTTTGGTCTGTTTACAGAGGGTAGTTATAGAACAACTATATTATATAGGGTATCCCTCTAATGAAATTAATCAAAGCTAGTGTAGCAGAATCCACAAGGTGCAATTAGAAACCTCTTATTAATATGCCAATTATTGTTTAACCACTGGTCTCAGCCTATAGCGTGCACTGCTCAGGATACATGTCGCAAGAGCTACGTGCTACAATAACATCAATGACCAGGTATAATTTTTAAAGTATGGCTTAGAAAGTGTCATGTACCAAATTTTGGGATTCTCAAAAAAACCCAGACTTATCTTAAATATTGATCCAGTTTCAGTTTTTGCCAATATTGCAGTTGCCCCAACGCCACCACTTCGGTATCCGATGCACGTTTCGTTGCTTCTTCAGGGGGCTTGCAAACAAAAATTGGCTCTGCATACAGAGGAAAATGCAGCAATTACTAAACAGATATATTTACTTTATAAGAGTAGAGATAGGAGATAAAAAATCAAACCTGAACTGGGATATCTCTGATTCAGGCTTGTGCGGGTAACAGTATACTTGATACGGCTGCCTAGCCCTCTCAAAAGACGCCACGCATGCGAGTTGGGGGAATGCTCAAAAGGATTTAAATACTAGTAGCAAAGGATGATGTTCTCTGTGTGCCACCAATCACATCTCTCCATCTCACAGACAAGCTCTCCATTCGATCATGCTATTCAGCCCTCCAGGAAAAACAGTTTGCAATGTGTAAATCCATTTCTGTTCCCGTAAGAGAAGCATTTTTGCTCGTGATCTACCAGAGCTACCTCCCAGCACCCGATCAATTCCAAAACAACGAAGATCTTGAAACACATGTCCTCTGTATGCAGAGCCAATTTTTGTTTGCAAGCCCCCTGAAGAAGCAACGAAACGTGCATCGGATACCGAAGTGGTGGCGTTGGGGCAACTGCAATATTGGCAAAAACTGAAACTGGATCAATATTTAAGATAAGTCTGGTTTTCTTTGAGAATCCCAAAATTTGGTACATGACACTTTCTAAGCCATACTTTAAAAATTATACCTGGTCATTGATGTTATTGTAGCACGTAGCTCTTGCGACATGTATCCTGAGCAGTGCACGCTATAGGCTGAGACCAGTGGTTAAACAATAATTGGCATATTAATAAGAGGTTTCTAATTGCACCTTGTGGATTCTGCTACACTAGCTTTGATTAATTTCATTAGAGGGATACCCTATATAATATAGTTGTTCCACAGCAGACCAAGGCCAAGCCCTGTTCAGGTGGGTGGCATGCAGTGCAACAGACAAGGTCTTTCTGATGAACAGTCATGGTATCCCCAGGGACTGCCTTTCCTCTGTGGCAACAGTATGATGCAGTACACACAGCCAGTGTGTCCTGGGGCAGAAGACCACAGGTTCAAGTCCCAGCCGTGGCTCCTGCAGACCATGTCCCTACATTTTACCCCACATTGCACATACAACATAAACATGTGCACTCCCTAGAGAACATCGGCCAACAGGGGCACAAACACCCATACCCACAGGCTCCACTATCCAAAAACTCATGAATAGTCGGGCCCGGCACGGAGCAGCACTTACCACCAAAGCACTACTACTAGCACCTGCATACCTTAACAATGCCTGCACTGTGCTCAGGACTAGTGTGGATGGCAGGGCTGCCAACCACCCCTATCTTTGCACAATGCTGAAATAGGAGTGGAAGTGTGTGTATGTCTATTCATTGTTTTGTGGCTGCCTACTCCTCACTGGGCCCACAATGCTTACACTGTTTCCAGCGTTAGCCTGCCAATGTGCATAATGAGGAGCAAGGTATTGTGGGTATGATCCGGACAGGGCGGACTGGGCAGGATGCATCTGCACAGGGTGTGGGGCAATGGCTGGGACATTGTAGTGCCTGACCACCACCTGCATGGACAGGGTGGCCACAGCATGTCATGCTGGGAGGTCACTCTTACCCTGACTGAGCAGTGACCATGGCATGTCTAGGTTCCCACAGAGTGCTATACAGTGTTTCTTTCAAGTGATATCTGTGTGTTTTCTATTTTGGGGCACACTCATTGAGCTACCTGCTTGGTGTCTGTGCTTATGTCCTACTTAAGGTTGCACATAGTTCCTCTGGGGACTGTTTGCAGTCAGCATGTGTATGGTTGGAATGCCTTGCAGGGTGCAGAATGTGCCCTTTGCTGGTGAATGTCAGATCATGGTGGGGGGTGTAGACTGACTGTGCTCTCTGCTGGTGAATGTCAGAGGGAGGGAGGGAGGGAGGTGGGTAGGTGGGTGGGGGCAGCTGAGCTTGTCTAGGCCTACTGCGTGTCTGCCTGTGTGCTAACTACAGATCTGCATCAACTGCCCTGGATGGCACCCTTTTGCCAGCAGGAGTGGGGTTGATGGTCCCACAGCCCTTCCTCATGCCCCTTTACTGCCTCCATTGCAAAGATGTAGAGTATGGGTCTGTTGGGGGCAGATCCTGTCTACCACAGGGCAGGTTGGTAGGTTGTGCTACATAATCCACATGTGGGTACAGACACCTCCCCCTCCCCCTGCTCTTATAACAATTGACCATGGCAACCACACTGGATATGCTTAACTTGGGTGGCTCCTTGTCCCTAAGAGCTAGATGTGACTGGGGAATACAAATGGATGCAGGATTATCTTAGGTGTCACTACAAGGAATACCTGTCATACACCAGCAATGATAGGGCCCTGTAGAAAAGCCTATCTCAAGCAACCCGGTTACTGCGGACCTGGTGCTGGCCGCGCCACCTCACCCTCACGGTGAACATAGAACCAGCACAATGGCATGGTGTCTGGCTACTCTGTGCCAGTATCACACACGGTAAGTTCCTCCTACCACGCTGAGATGCTGGAGAGCTGCATACCCTATCTGGTTTTCAGATGTAGACTGCTGTTCTGCATGTGCATTGCATATGGGTACTGATGGGTTTACCCTATCCTGGTAGACACAGCAGACAGTTTGTGCGGTAACCTGAAGTCTTTCTATAGCCAGCCATTGCTAAGACAAACACCATAGAGGTATAGCCCACTGGTTAATACAATGATATCCTAGGCAGAGGTCATGGGTTCAATCCCTCCATGGTCTCATTTTATTAGGCCTGTCTGAGGCAAGTCTTTTCATTCCTGTGACAGTCATATCGCTGCAGATCTGTGCTGCCAGTACATAGTACCCTCATCACAGTTGCAAGTCATACTTCTGTCCGTCTATCTGCATCTGTCAGCTGTGTAGCGTCCTGTCTCCATGTGCTGGCTGCTACCCCATGTCCTGCACTGGTACCCTTTTCTGCATTGCGGCTCTTCATGCTTGCCTCTCCTGTGTCTGCTCTGCATGGCACTACTACTCCTCTGTCCTCTTATCATTGCAAATATCTTGCCACCTCTACCTCCACTGGCGGACACTGTCATTTTAGCACTTTACATTGCCAACACCCTGTGCATCGGTACAGCTGCCTCCAATATGTTTGTCCATTTTACCGGTTGCCACATCGGCTGCATGCAGATTTGGCAGGTCCATCAGCTCCCACCTCTTCTTCCTTCCATCACTTGTTCATTGCCTTTCCTTGGTGCTCTGTACAGTGTTAGGGTTACATCAGTTTTTTGCCCTTACATTTCATGCTTGTCAACTTGGGGCACCTTACTGCCCTTGGACACCATATCTTGGGTCACCTTAACATCCTTAGGGCACCTTATATGGCACCTTAGGTTAAGGCACCTTATAAAGTGCCTTATAAGGTGCCTTAACCTAAGGCGCCTCATGAGCCCTACCAGGCACATTACAAAGCACCTTGTCAGCCTTGTAATGTGTTTTGTTTCTCAGCTTTAACGTGCAATGTCCCGTTAATGTGTGCTAACTGGCCAAGGTGCCCTTTAACGTGTGTTACACAGCCATTGCTGCCTTAACGCTGGTATGCCCACTTCCTTATATGGCATTACTCACGTTAACGCTGTACTTATCGCCGGTAACGTTACCACACTTTAGTAAACATACACCATGGTCTCCTAAATTGAACACAATATTCCAAGTGAGGCCTCACCAGTGACTTGTACAGTGGCATTAGTACCTCCTCCTTTCTGCTGACAATTCCTCTCTGTATGTAACCTAGCATCCTTCTAGTTTAGCCACTGTTTTGTCACACTGTTTCGCCACCTTGAGATCCTCAGAAACAATCACTCCAAGGTCCTTCTCCTGGTCCATGCACACCAACCTCTTGCCCCCTATTGCATACAATTTCCTTGGATTTCTGCATCCCAAGTGCATGACACTGCACTCCTTTACATTAAATCTTAACTGCCAAGCATTAGACCATTCTTCCAGCTTTTGTAGATCTTTCATCATGTTATCCACTCTCTCAGGGGAGTTCACTCTGTTGCAAATTTTCGGGTCATCTGCAAAAAGACAGACTTTTCCATTCAGTCCTTCGCCAATATCACTCACAAATACATTGAACAGTACCGGTCCCAGGACCGATCCCTGGGGCACACCACTAATCACCTTCCTTTCATCCGAGTGAATTCCTTTTACCATCACCTTCTGTTGTCTGTTAGTCAACCAATTTCTGATCCAGTTCACCACCTTGGGACCCTTCCCGAGGCTGTCAGTCACAGATAAATATGGTAAACTCTTGTCCTCTTTGATCAAGAGGTGAGGGATGACTGCTCAACTTGGGCACATTGAGATTTGCATGAATTCTGCAGACAGAAAGTGCCAAATTGATAAGGTCTTCTGGATCGTCTACCAACAACTGTACAGGACAGAGTATGGACATATGGAGGGGGCAAAGCAATACTTGTGAGAATGTGTGCTACCTCAAACAACAAGTGATCAATTAAAGGCCTTGAATGCGCCAATTGCTTCAGGAAAGATTAAGGGGGTAATCAAGCAGCTGCATCTTTGTAGGCTGCCTTGCCCAGATGGGTTTAGAAGTGAATTCTACATCTTACTGCAGAACAACATCAGTGTAGGCTATGTGAAATGTATAATCAGTTGATTTCCATAGGAATGTTCCCCTGCTGTGTAAATGAAGTGCTCAATATGTTACTTTCCAGACTGGGAAAGGACCCAATGCAGCCACAGTCCTACCACCTAATCTCCCTTCTGAATGTTACAAAAAAATATCAGCTATAACCCTTTTTCCACTCCTCTGGGACCAATCTTGACTCTAAAGAAACATTGAAAAGGTCAGACAATGGAACTGCTAGAACTTTCCCAAGTTCCTTCAATGCTCTTAGATGTATCCCATCTGGCCCTATTGCTTTGTTTAATTTTAATTTAGCTAACTCCTCATGAATAGCCTTCTGAAAATCGTTTAATATTCCCTTCACTTCTGTCCTATATATGAGGTCCTGCTCCTGGCCCTTCATCTGTTAAAACAGAACAAACATATTTGTTAAGCAATTCTGCTTTAGCCTCATTAGCTTCTACATAGTCCTCCCCTTCACTCTTAAATCAGACAATACCACTTTTGTACTTCCTCTCATATCTGAATATATCTGAAAAATATATTTTCCCCCATTTTACTGCATTGGCTAGTTTTTATTCCATTTGTATCTCTGATTTCCTGACTGCTTTTATACCCTCTCTTAGCTTTTCCAAATGTTAATGCTTGTCTTCCTCTTTCTATGATTTTTGTATTTTATGGAGGCCACCCTTTTTTTCTTCATCATTTCAGCTACTTCTTTTGAGAACCATGATGGCTTCCTTTTCCTTTTACAGTTATTTACTTTCCTAACAAAAAGCTTTATTGCCCTTAAAATATCCCTTTTAAGCTTTGCCACTGCTTTTCTACATCCCCCAGCTGTTCCCATCCTGCTAATGACTCCTTGAAGTATTTTCTCATCTTGGCAAAATTAGTTTCTCTAAAGTCTAGGGCACTCTCTTTTTGAATGGACTTTATCAGCCCTAGTCCTAATACTAATCCACACCATCTGGTGATCACTTGATGTGAGATGATCATCCACTATAGCATCAGAAACATTCTCACCATTGGCAATCACAAGGTCCAGAATGGCACCCTCACCTCATGTGTGGGTTCTGTTACCTATTGCCAGAATAGTTCTCCTGTAGAGAATCCAGGATCTGCTTACTTCTAGATGACACTGCAGCAGATATATGTCATTCAAAATCTGGCATATTGAAATCACCTATCAATAGTACTTCTCCTTTCATGGCAATATTGTGAATGGCTTCTATTAAATCTCTGTCCACTTCTTCTATGTATCACAGCAATGCAAATGGATGCCCCATTCCCTATTTCCAGTTTAACCTACAGTGCCTCCTCCTTCTCTTGTAAGCCCTGTAATTCTATAGCTTTAATATTATTTTTTACATATAGTGCCATTATTTCACCCCTTCTTCCTACCCTGTCCTTCCTGAATAAAGTACAGCCTGGTATAATTATATCCCTGCCATGGTTCTCCGTGAACCATGTCTACATAACTACTACTAAATCCAAGTCAGCTTCTTCTATTAAAGCCTCAACATGTGGAATTCTATTTCCCATACTACAGACTTTAATAAACACTACTTTCCAGATGCTGCCCCTTTTACCCATTTCTACAGAAGTAGTTAATGTTTTACTTATGTGAGAGCTTTTACTTACCTGGGGGCTTTCTTCACCCATCTGCAATGAACCTAGTTTAAAGCCTTCTTCAGTAGGTTAAATAGTCTGTTGCGGAAGACACTTAGACGCTTCTTGGATAGGTGGACACCATCTCTACTCGGCATACCTTGAAAAATCATTCCATGGTTAAGGAAACCAAAACAATCTTGATAATACCATCTACGCAGCCATGCATTCATCTCTAGAATGATAGATTCTCTGCCTCAGCCTTTACTCTCAACAGGAAAGATTGAAAAGAACAGCGCCAGTGCACCTATCTACTTCACCTCTCCAAGAGCCATGAAGTTGCTCTTTATATGCTTGGAGGGATATCTAGCAGTATTATTTGTGCCAACATGGATGAGTAGCTCTCTCCTCTGCTGTCGTATCACCTCTTTCCTCCTCTATGTTATCTGAGTCCGTTAATGGGGCAATATCCTTCTATAGCACTATACTTTGCTCTGGATGCACTTGCTCCTCCCATTCCAC
The DNA here is from genome assembly GCA_033557465.1 of Ichthyophis bannanicus. Taxonomy (NCBI): domain Eukaryota; kingdom Metazoa; phylum Chordata; class Amphibia; order Gymnophiona; family Ichthyophiidae; genus Ichthyophis; species Ichthyophis bannanicus. Next base: position 1,018,036,331 of record CM066033.1, on the reverse strand, counting down.
ACACTGTGAGACATACTGTACCTCAGCACTGGCTGTCCTCAACAATCCACCAACTACGTTTCTGTGCCTGCTCAGCTGAGCACTTTGGCTTAAATCACATACCCTTGCTGACTACCTACATTTCAAATTCATGCTAACCTCTTTCCAGTTGGCCATAGCACTTGCCAAGCAAAGTACGATGTCCATCTGACTAACTCTCTTGCCTCTGACCCTCACCATCTTTTTGCTACACTCAGCTCTCTCCGCAAGGTCCTTCCTCTCCCAATCCACTGCACAGAACACCTGTCACACACTGGTAGTGACAGGGATATACAGCTGGACCTATATCTAGTAGCACATGTACTGCAGACCTAGTGCTGGGCACCCATCCTATCCCTCAGGGTGAACACAGAACCTGCACAATGGCATGGTCTGTAGCTACTTCGTGCCAGTATCACGCACTGTCAGTTTGTCTTTCCAAGCTGGGGGACCGGAGAGGTGCAGACCCCATTTGGTGATCAGCTGTAGACAGCTATTCAGCATGTGCATTGCATCATGGGTACTGGTGGGGTTACCCTATCCTGGCACTCAGAGCAGACAATTTGTGCGGTACCCAGACATTGCTGTGACATACACCATGGGGATATAGCCTACTTGTTAATACAGTGCCATTCTTGGCAGTGTTCATGGATTCAGTTCCTCATTGTTCCCCCCTCTCATGCTGTCCTACTCATATAGTGTGCATGCCTGTAGAGGTCATATTTTTGCAGATCTGTGCTTCCAGCCCATAATACCCTCGCCAAAATTGCCAACATTCCCTCAGTCCTTCTATCTGCGTCTGTCAGCTGTGTAGAGTCCTGTCTGCCAGTGAAGGCTGCCACCCCATGTCATACCCTTTCCTGCATTGCGCCTCTTCATGCTTGCCTTGCCTGTGCCTGATCTGCATGGCACCTCCACTCCTCTGTCCACCCATCATTGTAACTATCCTGCCACCTCTGCCTCCACTGGGGGACATGTATTCCCATTGTCTGCCACCAACTGTTTTTCTGGCACTTTACATTGCCAACACCCTGTGCTGTGGTACTGCTGCCCCACCATGTTTGTCATCGGTACTGGCAGGCACATGGGATGCCTGCAGATATGGCAGGTCCAGCGGCTCCCACTTCTCCCTCCTTCACTCACCTGTTCATTGCCTTTCCTGAGTGCTCTATCTAGTGTTAGGGCTACTTCTGTCTCTGTTCCGCACAGGTCATGCATGTCATCCTGAGGCACATTGCAGTCCCTAGGGCACACTAACCTAGGACACCATAACCTTGTTAGGCCACCTTAACCTATGGTTCCATAGCCCAGGGTGCCTTCTGCGGTGCCTTGTCCAAGGGTGCCTAATATGGCATTTAGCCTAGGAGGCCCTATAGGTCGCCTTATGAGGCACCTTACAGGGCACCTTACTAGGCACCTTATAAGGCACCTTACAGGGCACCTTACTAGGCACCTTACATGGCACCTTATAAGGTGGAGGAGTGGCACCTTACAAGGCACCTTACATGGCACCTTATAAGTGGAGGAGTGGCCTAGTGGTTGGGGCAAGGTACTTCAGGCCGGAAGGTCAGGGGTTCAAATCCCACTAGAGGACAGCAACCTTGGGCTGGAAGGACTGGGGTTTCTAGTCCCACAGGTGCTCCTTGTGGTCTTGGGCAAGCCACTTAACCCTCCATAGCCCATGTTCCCTGTAAAATAGTTATCTCCAAGTTATAATGCCCTGTTCAATGTAATTTCAGTTTGTTCAATGTAAACCGCACTGATGCAAAATAGCGCGGTATATAAGAGAATGTACATACATAAATAAGGCACCTTATAAGGCACCTTACAGGGTGCCTTACTAGGCACCTTACAGGGCGCCTTATAAGGCTCCTTGCAAGAGCCTAACAAGGCACTTTACAAGGCGCCTTATAACGCTCGTTAGTCTAAGGCGTCTTTTAACGCGCGTTAGCTGTCAGCTTGCTGTAACGATGCAACGCCCATGCCTTTATATGGGCATCTCTACTTTACCGCAGAACCTACCACGAATGACATTACCGCAATTTAGTAAACATACATTGCCTTTATAAGGGTCACATACATGCCATCTATCCTTTCTTACTTGGGTTAAAAGTCCACATCTTCTTCATCCTTTCTTCATCTTTTTCCTCTTCTGGGACTGCTTAACCAACTTGTCATGTATTCAGTGCAATAACTGCGGTACTTTCATTCCAAGATGAATCATTTGGAGCCTAAGAGCTTGTCCTATGTGCCTCAGGTCAGCTGCCATGCATGACGAACTGACTCTACTAAGGAAAGACCTAGCTGCCATGCATAAAGAAGTGACTCTACTGAGGAAGGAAATAGCTGCAATGAAATGCACCTCTTCTAGGATACAAACTGAACAAAGTCCACCACCGCTCCCAGAAAGAACCAAACACCCCAGGAACAAATGGATCACAGTGGGTTCTAGAAGACTGCGACCTGTAATGCACAGACATCCTATACATCAAAAGATATCCCTGCATAATGCCTTCTCTGCCTTGGCTAATGAGGATGCTCATTCCAATGAAACTGAAGGGCCCTTAAATGAGTCAGGCAATGCCCAATCTCCTGCTAAAGCACCAAATATGATGAAGAAAACCTCGCCAAACAGAAAACTACTACTACTTGGAGATTCCATCATCAGAGGCACCAACTTGGGAACACAGTTCAAAGGAGAGAAGATAGTCATGTGCCTACCAGGCTCGACAGCTAGCAGGAATACAAACCAAATTGTTGAAGTACTTAGCACAAAAAGTGAACACTCCAAACTTGATGTTGTTATCCACTTGGGCACAAATGACCTGGCTAGAAACAGTGCCTCTACAGTCCAAAAGGACTTCCAATCTCTGGGAGAGAGACTCAAGCCCATTGTTTACACTATTGCATTCTCAGAGGTTCTGCCTGTTCTTGGTAAGGGAACAAAAAGGCTGCATCGTATTAGCAGCTTTAATACATGACTCCAGACCTGGTGCAAACAAGAAGGATTCAGATTTATTGGTGACTGGGGAAACAGATGGACCAACAAGAGACTATACTGTGCTGATGGACTACATCTCTCTGTCGCAGGGAAAAGAATCTTAAGTGAAAAATTCAGGCAGTATGTGCATATGCATTTAAACTAGGAAAAGGGGCTGACGGATGTGGAAGATAAAGACTGGCACACCACCCCCTGCAAAAGCAGAATAATATCAGAAACAGCCACACTTTTACATCACACATCAAAAACAAGTGGGAAGATGTGAGCAGAACTAAATCAATGCAAAATACACACAAGCCAGGTAAATGCTGGAAAGCAATGAGCACAAATGCTCGAAGCTTAGCCAACAAAGTTCCGGACCTGGAAGCCCTAATGGTGGAAATGGACTTGGACATTGTGGCCATTACAGAAACATGGTTTAATGAATCGCATGATTGAGATATAGCCATAGCTGGCTATAATCTATTCAGAAGAGACAGAGAAAATGGAAAAGGAGGTGGAGTAGCCTTCTATGTCAAAAGCAATATTAAAGCTACTGAAATGCAGGGGACATGGGGAAAAAAAGAAGCACTCTGGACTGCGTTGGAAAGGTGAGATGGCACCAGGGGCTGCCCAAGGGGGGTGCGGGGCCATGTGCGGAGACTCGGTGCAGGGCCTCATTTGCATAAGTGGCCTTATTTGCAAAAATATTTGCATAATGTTACCATACACTAACTTTTAGTAAACATGTCTCTTAATGAGTGTAAGGATAAAGAAAGACTAAAAGATTTCTACATTACTATAATCCAGTGCCAACTGCCAGGCACATTAGGAACTACTACAAACGCTGCCCATTTAGAACCCATTCTAACACATGTGATAGGACAAGCCTAAACTCAAACTGTAACCTATGGAATAATGTTGTAAAACACAGTGTCAGGCCTTGAGGTCTCAGTTTAAAACAACGCAGCAATCCTTTGGATTTTTTTTAACAAGTTTCTCAATGAAACTACAGCTGCTGTTCACATCAACGACCTGTAATCAATGCCTTCTTCTCTGTCTCACAACAGAAAACACTTTTCCCTTATTATTCTTTTTCCTTTTTTCTTTTTTACTTTTTTAATTTTTTTACTGTTTTACTTAAAAAACTTGAATAAGCCATACTGCTCTCATAATGTACTTTCTGTAACAAGCTGAAAAAGATCAGTACAATTGATTCTACTATGTCTTCCTTATGAGCACTCTTCACATTCACTTCGCATCCGCAAGAGTTGCAAAAACAAAAATGTAGAATCACACTGGTGGTACTTCCTAAAATTGTTACTGTCCATTGCTGTCCTTTAGGAACTGAGCTTAATCAGCACTTATCTTGAAAACGCCCCAATTTGTACTCCTTTTCTTACAGCACTATCTCAGACGTTTCCTTTCTTCGTGGCATTGCCCAGTCCGAAGGATAAAATCTTGATGTAGCAATGTCAGAAGTATCACTCAGCTTCGTAGTGACAAGTTCTTCAGGGGAATGTATCTCCCATACTGACCTGTAAAATCAGTCTATGCTCATGAATCGCCTCAGAGGACGCTTTTTTCTCGTCCCTCCGCCGGTTATTCTAAGATGCCGCTACGAAACGCTTGGGCGCCTTAGATTAACGGCGTTGGGATTTAAGTGAAGCTGAGTGATACTTCTGACATTGCTACATCAAGATTTTATCCTTCGGACTGGGCAATGCCACGAAGAAAGGAAACATCTGAGATAGTGCTGTAAGAAAAGGAGTACAAATTGGGGCGTTTTCAAGATAAGTGCTGATTAAGCTCAGTTCCTAAAGGACAGCAATGGACAGTAACAATTTTAGGAAGTACCACCAGTGTGATTCTACATTTTTGTTTTTGCAACTCTTGCGGATGCGAAGTGAATGTGAAGAGTGCTCATAAGGAAGACATAGTAGAATCAATTGTACTGATCTTTTTCAGCTTGTTACAGAAAGTACATTATGAGAGCAGTATGGCTTATTCAAGTAAAAAAAGTAAAAAAGGAAAAAGGAAAAAAGGAAAAAGAATAATAAGGGAAAAGTGTTTTCTGTTGTGAGACAGAGAAGAAGGCATTGATTACAGGTCGTTGATGTGAACAGCAGCTGTAGTTTCATTGAGAAACTTGTTAAAAAAAATCCAAAGGATTGCTGCGTTGTTTTAAACTGAGACCTCAAGGCCTGACACTGTGTTTTACAACATTATTCCATAGGTTACAGTTTGAGTTTAGGCTTGTCCTATCACATGTGTTAGAATAGAAGCTCAATAGAGAAAGCCCACATTTAGTAGTTAGTACACTCATTTAGAACCCATAGCAAACTCGCCGTATCCTGACAGCATTACCAGGACTCACAAAGCACCATACCCTACCTATCAAAAGGCAACACTGCAAATATTAAACCAATACATTTCAGAGAATACTGGGGAAAGAGATCAAGTGGCAATGTCAAATAGGAATTACATAAACAGAATACCTCAGCTCAGTTACACATGCAGAACATAGACCATCACCAAACAAGGAATCACAATTTAGAAACAGGAAGACAATAATTAAACTGGGAACCCCAAAAGCCAAACTTGGAATTTACAACAACACTGTAGAAATAAAACTATAAATTAATTTCCTCTTGTACCAAACAAAGCGCAGACGTTAATGATGCACATTTCCCAGAGCTTTAATATTCCAGTTAATAAATTCAAAATAAAGAGATATCTTTCTACCTTTTGTGCATTTTTTTTTCAGTTGCAATTGCTCCAGCCACTTTCTTCTGGTTTCTTCATGTTTTCTGCTAACTCTCCATCGTCTGCTGTCCATTTGTCCTTTCTTCTCTCTTCTAGTTTTTTTTTCCATTCTCTCTCTCTACATCTGCTTTAACATACTAATCTTTCTCCTTTTGATCTTTCCTTATTCCTATTTCATCCACTCAAATTTTACCCCTCCATCCTCAATCCCCACTTACTCTCCCAATACCAGGCCAATTGTAGATTTTTCATCCCTCCCACACAAAATATTTTTCCTCTCTCCATTTTACTCTCCCAGCCCCATCCCATTCTAATCCTTCCGCAACATCAGCTCCCTTCTAGTTCCAGCCTCACCCAGCATCCATTCCCTTCTAGTCCCTGAATCAGCCCATTTCCAGTCCTAGCTCCCCCATCCATTTCCAGTCCGAGTCCCTTCATCAGCTCATTTCCAATCCTAGCCCCCCATCAGCTCATTTCTAGTCATTTCCTAGCCCCATCATCAGCCCATGTCAAATCCTAGCTCCTCTCCACTCAGCCCAATTCCAGTCCAAACCCCCCCCCATGAGCCTACTTCCAGTTCTAGCCCCTCCATGAGTCTATTTCAATCCAAGCCCCCACCACAGCCCATATCCAATCTTAGCTCCCCCAACAGCCCATTTCCAGTCTTATCCTAGCTGCTCCATCAGCCCATTTCCAGTCCTAGCTCCCTTCCCTCACAGCCCATTTCCATTCCAAGCCTCCTCCCCATCAGCTATTTTCAGTTCAAGCCCCCCCTTCCACTCAGTCCATTTCCATTCCAAGTCCCCGTCCCCATCAGCTATTTGCCATTCAAGCCTCCCCTTCCACTCAGCCCATTTCCAGTCCTAGCAACCCCCAACCCATTACCAGTCCTAGCCCCCCATCAACCCACTTCCAGTCCTAGCCCCCCATCAACCCACTTCCAGTCCTAACCCCATCAGCCCATTTCCAGTCAGCCCCCCATAGCCCACTGCCAGTCCTAACCCCCCATCAGCCCACAGCCCATTACCAGTCCTCACCCCATCAGCCCACCCCAAGTCCTAACCCCTCCCCATCAGCCCATTTCCTGTCGTAGCCCCCCATAGCCCATTACCACTCCTAACCCTCTCCCAACAGCCCACAGCTCATTACCAGTCCTAACCCCATCAGCCCACCTCAAGTCCTAACCCCTCCCCATCAGCCCATTTCCTGTCCTAGCCCCCCCATAGCCCATTATCAGTCCTAACCCCCCATAGCCCATTACCAATCCTAACCCCCCCATAGCCCATTACCAGTCCTAGCCCCCCATAAGCCCACAACCCATTCCCTGTCTTAACCCCCCATAGCCCATTACCAGTCCTAACCCCCCCAACAGCCCACCTCAAGTCCTAACCCCATCAGCCCATTTCCTGTCCTAGCCCCCCCATAGCCCATTTCCTGTCCTAACCCCCATCAACCCACAGCCCACCTCAAGTCACGTCCTAACCCCCTCCATAGCCCAGGCCATTACCAGTCCTAACCCCCCCACATCGGCTCAGAGAAATTTAAAAAAAAAAAAATAAAGCTGGCTGCTGACGCCGCGGCAGCATGAAGTGTCCCGCGGGGCCCCCTATGCCCGCTGAGCCCCTCTGCAAGGGCTTTCAGATTCGTGAAGGGAGAGTGTCTCCCTCGCGTCTCTGTTAAGCCCACAGGGGCTAATGGGAAATTTCCCATCTGCCCCTTTAGACGCGAGGGGCTGATGGGAAATTTCCCATTAGCCCCTGCGGGCTTAACAGAGACGCGAGGGAGTCAGTCTCCCTTCGCGAATCTGAAAGCCCTTGCAGAGGGGCTCAGCGGGCAGAGGGGGCCCCGCGGGACACTCCATTCTGCTGCTGCTGCGGCGGCAGCGGCAGCAGCCAGCTTTTTTTTTTTAAATTGAATTTTTTAAAAAGCAGAATGTTCTTTGCGCGGGGCCCCCTGAAACGCAGGGACCTGTGCAAAAAACATTCTTGCTCAATGGACAGGCTGGCCCTGGATGGCACTGTCATCCATACTGCTGTAGTCTACAGACCTCTGACTCAGATTGAAGAGATAGATAACGATTTGATTATAGATATTGCCAAGATAGCCACAAAGGGGGAAGCAATCATTTTGGGTGACTTTAATCTACCTGATGTGGTTTGGATTACTCCTTCTGCCCATCTGGAAAGAAGCAAAAAAATTGTAGATGCTCTCCAAGATGCATCACTTAGACAAATGGTGATGGAACCAACCAGGGAAAGCTCAACGCTGGATTTAGTGCTCACCAACGGTGATAGCGTGTCAAATGTCTGTGTGAGTGCCCCTGTGAGCAACAACGATCATCACATGGTGTGGTTTGAGATAAAAGCCAAGGTACAGGCCAAACATAGCAAGCCCAAAGTCCTAAACTTCAAAAACACTGACTTCAATAAAATAGCCGAGTACCTAAAGGAGGAAATGACGGGGTGGAATGTGATAAGGGAAGTGGAATTGCAATGGGCTAAACTAAAGGTGGCAATAAAAGAGGCAACAGACAAATATGTAAAAAAAGTAAACAAAAACAAGAGGAGAAGGAAACCTATTTGGTTTTCCAAAAAAGTGGCTGCTCAAATAAAGGCAAAAAACACAGCTTTCGCAAAATTCAAAAGCTTGCAAACAGAAGAACATAGAAATGAATACAGGATCAAACTCAAAGAGTCAAAGGATAGCAAAATCAAAATCAGAGGAAAAGATGACAAAAGATGTTAAGGGTGGCGACAAAACTTTCTTCAGGTATATTCGGGAAAGAAAGAAGATCAGAGTTGGAATTGCAGGACTCAGAAGTGCTGGAAAAGGACTCATGGAAAGTGACATAGAAAAAGCGAAATTGCTAAACAAATACTTCTGCTTTGTTTTTACTAAAGAAAATCCTGGAGATGGACCAGTTGTGACTCACAAATATAAAAATGGGAATGTAGTGAATACCACACCATTCACAGAAGATGAGGTGTTGGAACAACTTGCTAAACTGAAAGTGCACAAAGCCATGGGACCGAATGGGATACATCCCAGGATACTGAAAAAGCTCAGAGAGGTTCTTGCAGGGCCGTTAAAGGATGTATTCAAAGGATCCTTGCAAACAGGAGAGGTTCCTCAGGACTGGAGAATGACTGATGTTGTACCTCTACACAAAAGTCGTGACAGGGAAGAAGTGTCAAACTACAGACCCGTGAGCCTTACCTCGGTGGCGGGAAAAGTAATGGAGGCGCTCCTGAAAGAGCAAATAGTGAATTTTCTCAAAGCCAACAGGTTGTAAGATCCGAGGCAACATGGTTTTACTGAAGGATGGTCTTGCCAAACAAATCTGATTGAGTTCTTTGACTGGGTGACCAAGGAACTAGATCAGGGGCATGCGATGGATGTCATCTACCTGGATTTCAGCAAAGCCTTTGATACTGTTCCTCATAAGAGGCTTGTCAATAAACTCAGTAGCTTGGGGATGGGTTCCAAGATGGTAAACTGGATTAGAAATTGGTTGACTGACAGACGACAGAAGGTGATGGTACATGGAGCTCACTCGGATGAAAGGAAGGTGATTAGCGGGGTGCCCCAGGGTTCGGTCCTGGGCCCGGCACTGTTCAATGAATTTGTGAGTGATATTGCTGAAGGACTGAATGGAAAAGTCTGTCTTTTTGCAGATGACACAAAAATTTGCAACAGAGTGGACTCCCCCGAGGGAGTGGATAACACGAGGAACGATCTACAAAAGCTGGAAGAATGGTCTAATGCTTGGCAATTACGATTTAATGCGAAAAGGTGCAGTGTCATGCACTTAGGTAGCAGAAATCCAAGGGAAATTTACGCAATAGGGGGCGAGAGGTTGGTGTGCATGGTTCATGAGAAAGACATTGGTGTGATTATCTCTGATAATCTCAAGGTGGCGAAACAGTGTGACAAGGCGGTGGCAAAAGTCAGGCGGATGTTGGGCTGCATACAAAGAGGGATTACCAGCAGAAAGGAAGAGGTACTTATGCCAATGTAAAGGTCGCTGGTGAGGCCTCTCCAGGAATATTGTGTTCAGTTTTGGAGACCATATCTTGCAAAAGATGTAAAAAGACTGGAAACTGTTCAGAGGAAGGTGACCAAAATGATTTGGAGCCTGCGTAAGAAACCTTATGAGAAGAGACTTGAAGACCTAAATATGTACACTTTGGAGGAGAGGAGGGATATAGGAGATATGATTCAGACCTTTGAATACTTAAAGAGGAACGATGAACAAACAAACCTCTTCCAAAGCAGGGGAAACTGCAAAACTAGAGGGCATAACATGAAGCTGCAAGGTGGAAAATTGAAAGGCAATGTCAGGAATATTTTTTTACTGAAAGGGTGGTGGATTCTTGGAATGCTCTCCCGATGGAAGAGGTGGGGGCAAACACGGTGACGGAATTCAAAACAGCATGGGACAAGCACAGCGGATCCCTTTACAGCAACAGGATAAAAACAAAATAAACTGAACCATCTAACTTCTCAACAAATATGGGTATCCTACATGGAGTGGTGGGTCCACCCCTAAACAAAGACATGGGGAGGGGTGGCCTGCACAGAGCGACAGGTGCACCTACTCTTGCCGTATCTTGCTGGACAGACTGGATGGACCATGCTGGTCTTTATCTGCCGTCATTTACTATGTTACTATGTTAGATAGCTAAAATCTGTTGCTTCTTTCTAACATTGGTAAAATATATCCTTTCCTTTCTTCACATACTGTCAAGATACTTATCCACTCTTTAGTCACCTCCCATCTAGACTATTGCAATCTCCTCCTTGTTGGTCTTTATCTGAATCATCTCTCTCCCCTTCAGTCTGTTCAAAACTCAGCTGCATGTCTAGTCTTCTGCCTGCCTCGATATGCTCATATAACCCCTCTTCTCAAGTCAGTTCATTGGCTCCCTATCCATTTCCATATCCAGTTCAAACTTCTCCTACTGATCTATAAATGCACTCATTCTACTGCTCCTTACTACCTTTCCTATCTCTCTCTATACCCTTCCTCGGGAGCTCCGTTCTTCTGGAAGATCCACTCTATCTCTGCCCTTCTCTTCTACTGCCAACTCCAGAGTTTGATCCTTTCACCTTGCTGCTCATTATGCATGGAACAAACTACCTGAGTCTATGCATCAGGCTTTATCTCTGGTCCTTTTCAAATCTATGCTGAAAACTCACTTCTTTTAGGCCGCTTTTGGATCCTGATCCACTTAGTCTCCTATGTGTTTCCTTACCATTCCCCTAGATACATCCTTGTCTTCAGCTGTTGTGCTATTTGTCTTGACGAGATTGTAAGCTCTGATGAGCAGGGATCATCTTTTACATGTGCCTGTATAGCACTACAGATGCCTTTTAGCGCTATACAAATGATCAGTAGTAGTAATAGTAGTAGTAGTAATAATAGTAGGTAGGCTTGATGAGTCTCCACAACCCTCCATAACATCTTGGATTTTGGCACCTGGCATACAGCACACTTCCCACGATATTAAGGGCCGAATATTCAACTAGGCAGGCTATGTACTGCTATGGCGCATAGCTCTGCCCACTCATCCCAACCCCGGATATTCAATGCTGCGGCAACGGCCATTAAATATCCTGTTTTGGTGCCCAGAGAAAACCACCGCAGAGCCTAACTGGGTAACGGCGATATTGCACCACTACCCATTTAGCATCTGCGGCTAAAACTAGGCGAGCCAAAAGCTGGGCTAGTTTTAGCTGCAGATCGCTAACCAGGTAACGGTACAATATCGTCACTACCTGGTTAGCGGTACTCCCTGCCTCCGCTCTGCCCCGGAACACCCCTGACATGCCCCAATGCTAACCGGATAGCATCGGGGTGCATAGGGGAGTTAGGAGGGGATATTCAATGGCACTAATCGGGTAAGTGCTGTTGAATATCTGGGCTTAAGGCATTTGCATGATTTACAGGGCTATAAACCGTGTAAATGTCTTTCGAAAATTGGCCCTAAGACCATTATCCACTCTCTAGTCACCACCTGTCTTGACTACTGCATACTGCTCCTCACTGGTCTCCCTCTGAATTATCTCTGTTACCTTCAATCAGTTCAAAACTCAGCTGCATGGCTTATCTTCCACCAGTGTCACTATGCTCAGATAACCTGTTGGAGTGGAGGAGTAGCCTAATGGTTGGGGCAAGGTACTTCAGACGGGAAGGTTGGGGGTTCAAATCCCATTAGAGGACAACAACCTTGGGCTGGAAGGACTGGGGTTTCTAGTCCCACAGGTGCTCCTTGTGGTCTTGGGCAAGCCACTTAACTCTCCATAGCCCATGTTCCCTGTAAAATAGTTATCTCCAAGTTATAATGCCCTGTTCAATGTAATTTCAGTTTGTTCAATGTAAACCGCACTGATGCAGAATAGCACGGTATATAAAAAAATGTAAATAAATAATAAGTCACTTCACTGGCTCCACATCCATTTCAGACTTCTCCTATTGACCTATAAGTGCATTCATTCTGTGGCTCCTCACTACTTTTCCTCTCTTATCTCACCCTACACCCCTCCTCGGGAACTCCGCTCCTCTGGTAGATCCCCTTTATCTGTGCCCTTCTCTGTTACTGCCAAGTCCAGACTTCATTCATCTATATGTATATAGTTCAAAACACTGTTCCATGTAAAGTATACAGATGTATACAAAATTTTGTTAACTGTTCCATGTAAACCGCCCTTGATCTCTGGAAGGGGCGGTATAGAAGAAACTGTTAAATAAATAAAATAAAATAAAATTCCATCTTACTGCTCCATGTGCCTTGAACAAACTACCTGAGTCAGTATGTCAGACTCCTCTAGCCCTATTCAAATCCAGGCTAAAAACTCACCTCTTTGAGGCTGCTTTTGGTTCTTGATGCCCCTCACTCCGTTGTTCGCCACTTATGTCATGTTTTCATACTCTAATCCCCAGTTGTGTGATGTGGTTCATCTTGATTAGATCATAAGCTCTGATGAGCAGGGACTTTCTCTTGCATCTATATGTACAGCGCTGTGTATGCCTTGTAGTACTGTGCAAATGATAAGAAGTAGTTGTAGTACCCTAAGGACAGCTCTAGAAAAGTCCAGATTAATTTTTGGAAAGGAAAGAGGTCCCAGATTTCCATCCTTATTAATGCCCTGCTACATCTTTAGCCCTTGCAAACCTCTGCCCGGGATGCATACACATCTTTCTAGAATGCTTCTGAGTACCATTTAATTAGCATTACTAGAGGAAGCCCAAGCCAGCCGGGCAGCATGAATTGAGCATAAGCAGCAAAATCAGGGTTTATCAGACATACTGGCTGACTATACACCTACTGCAGAGTCGAGAGCAGGACCCTATAAGGCCTGTGTACTTTTTGAAGAGAATGTAGAGATAAAATCATACACATGGTAGTAAGACCAGGATAAACAGAAACCCTGTATGGTATGCTTTCCTGGGATAAACTGCATGGTATGCAAACACCACAAGGGACATGATTTGGTAATAGGTTTCTGCCATTTTGTACCTATGAAGGAAACAATTTTGTTGGCAACTCTTCTTTATATTAGTTACAAATGACGAGAGTGAACACTCTGCTGCTGGCGTGATCCTATCGCTTAAGTGTGCTGTTGTGCCAGTCCTCTGAATTCTAATCAGTACTTTCTTCCTTGCACAGCTTGCAAACATTTGGAAACAATAAAAACATTTCTCAGAGAAATAAGATCAGATATTCAGGTCAGCCTCAGGTGGTTTTCACTTCTGTTGATATGAAATGGCAGCTGTATTCCAGGGCATGAAAAAACAGATTGTGAAAGCCAACTGGCTCATGCGAAGCAAACCGTTAAGGTTGACCTTAGATACAAAATGAGTGTACTTGAGATCAGGAGGCAAGCAGAGAACTGAGTATCAGAAGAAGCAAACCCTAAGGTGAGAGTGTATTGGTAACTGAGACAATCCAGGTTAGGGAACAAATCAGAAATACACAGTGAAGGAAATAAGACTGAGGAAGACAGTGCTGAAAACTCAAATTGTGATCAAAATCAGAGAGCTAGGTTCTGAAGGAGATGCTCAATTCAGATTATGGGAAAGTCAAAAGTATTTGTAAATCTGTGCTGAAGTTGGCTAGTCTGAAATTTGGGTGATTAGGACTACTTAAAACATGATGGTTGAAATCAAGTAAAGCTTAAACGACTTGGGAGACTGGAAGTAAACTAGTCAAGGTTAAATTTGAGATGGTAGAGTACCAGTGGGAGAGCTCTGTTCCAGTATGTATTGTCTCACCATGTACGCTCAAAAAGGCAAATTCTAGAAAGGCTGCTTAGCTGGTGGCAGGGACATGAAAAGTAAAACGGGCAAAAATAAATGGCAATTTTATATGAGGTGGTGTGCGTGTGCATGGGCCTTCTAAAACTGGCACATCCCTGCACATCCCTGCTGGCACATCCCTGCTCCTGAATATACGGGTGCAATGAAAAGAAAACATGCAGTGGTGATTTGCATGTGCTTGTTATGGAAAAATGGGGCACCATATACATGCATAATCCCAGTAGAAATTTGATATACCGTCCTTGGTGTTAGCATGCAGAGCAGTTTACAGCAACACGTATATAAGTGAAAGAAAATAAGAGAACATTATTTACAAATAAGAGAGGTAGAAGTTAAAAGTCATACATTACAAATAAAGATAAAACACATTGGAATAGTCATTCATAATACCCAAGTCAGTAACTAGGGACCTATGTATGTATATGAGTTCCACAATAAGAACAGACTACCTGTTCACCCCCAGTGATCTGCATGTGCACGGATACCAAGTCTGGGGCTCTACATATGCAGTGCCCCTGTCTACATCCCAGTAGAACCTGTATCAAGTGTTAAGTGAGTAGCTTATTAGCTGCTAGGCAGTGTTGGATAATAATCTACAGGGCCTTTCAGGTACTGGCATTCCTGAAGGACTTATTGCAAAGCAAGGAAATACTCTGCCTGAACGCTCTCAAAAGAGTTAAGGTATTCTTTTTTTAAATGCTAATTCTTGAAGGGGGTTTTGCTGTTCATTTTTAAAGGATAAAGGGTTTTTTTTCTATACAATAAATGTGAACTTTTTTTGAGTGTGTTTGTGGGGTTGGGCAAGGCTCTTGTCAGTTCACTCACAACTAAGGGGTATGTTTACTAAGCCGTCTTAAAGTAGCAGCGGTGATGTTATCGCGCGATACGTAACGTTATCGCGCGATACGTAACGTTATCGCGCGATACGTAACGTTATCGCGCGATACGTAACGTTATCGCGCGATACGTAACGTTATCGCGCGATACGTAACGTTATCGCGCGATACGTAACGTTATCGCGCGATACGTAACGTTATCGCGCGATACGTAACGTTATCGCGCGATACGTAACGTTATCGCGCGATACGTAACGTTATCGCGCGATACGTAACGTTATCGCGCGATACGTAACGTTATCGCGCGATAACATCTCCGGTGGCAGTGAGGTGTGCAGAGGGAGGAGAAAGGCACCCCAGAGGGTGGAGTAAGGCTTCCCAGGGGCAGAGAGAAGGGGTCAATGGGCGGAGAGTGGGCAGGGAGTGGATCCATGCAGACTAACACCGTGAAATAAAGCTCTGAAAATTAGTGCCAGTGAAAACCTTGCGCTAGGCACATTTGCAGGACAGAGAAACCATTTCAGTCAGCAATGTACAGCAAAGGCAGGAAACCCAGAAAAGTGATAGTAGTGATACATGTGCAGGAACCAAAAAGGCAAATAAACATATAAAATGACCAGAACCACATTTGAAATCCCAATGACCAAGCTGGCCAATAGTGATATTAATGATAAACATAAGACAACACTACTGACAAAGTGTAAAAAGGAAGATATCATGTTTGGAAGGGTCTATGCTCTGTTCCCCTACAAAGTGAATGATCCCACATTGAAATAGAGGTGATCAGGGTTGTTGTCATTTATATTGGGCAGGTTTGTTATGGCGTGCACATGTGCAACAACAGCAGAATGGGCAACTGTACTGATGCTGTAAATGGGATACAGGGGGCTGCAGGCGGCACATGCTGTGGTCCAGCTGGGGCACAGTGCAGACTAGGCAGATGCCTAGGTGGCACATAGGAATGCCGAAATTGTAAAGCAGCAAGACAGCAACTGACGAGGAACCAACATGGGCACGAGTGTGTGTCCCACAGTGTCACAGGGGATATTACCCAGCAGGTACCCCCAAGGGCACATAACATTGGCAGGCGGTGTCGGGGGGAAGCGCGCATGTCCATGTAGGCACCTCTACCTGACAACCCACCCCATAGGTAGCTGCCTACTGGCACACTGGATGGCCTGGGACTGTGCACCACAAGCACCACCGGCATAAGGGCATGTCAGCATGGTGGCGGAGGGGTGCTGGTGGCGGAGGGGGAAGTGGTATCTGCCCACACCACACCACAGCAAGCCCCGTTTAGTGGGTGCCGTGCACTGCAACAAAGTCTACCTGATGAACAGTCATGGTATCCACAGGGAATGACCTGCCCCTGTGGCAACAGTTTGGTGCAGTACACACAGCCGGTGTGTTCAGGGGCAGAAAATCACAGTTTCAAGTCCCAGCTGTGGCTCCTACTAACCATATCCCCATATTTTACCCAGTACTAAACCATAGTAATAAAGACAGAACCTTTATTGCAGATAAAATAAACATGCCTGAAACGGCTATATTTTACCCTACAGAGCACAGACACCATAAACATGTGCAATCCCTAGAGCAGAGTTTCCCAACTGCAGTCCTGGAGGGCCAAACACCATTCAGGTTTCATGCTGTCCCTAATAAATATGCCTGTGCTGCATTTGTATGCACCGCCTCCGTTGTATGCAAATGTACCTCATGCATATTCATTAGGGACAGCATGAAAACCTGAACAGTGTTTGGCCCACCAGGACTGGAGTTGGGAGCCTCTGCCCTAGAGCAGTGGCCAACAGGGGCACACACACCCACACCCACAGGCCCCACTATCCAAAGCCTCATGGAGAGTCAGGCTGTTGGGCCCTGTGCGGAGCAGCATCTCCCAATACTGGCACTTGCATACCTTAGCAATGCCGTCCTTAACTTGGGAACAAGTTCCACATGTATCAAAAGGTTGCTATGATTAATGTCAGCTAACAAATCCTAAGTTAAACACGATTTGTTGATAGAGATTCATCATAACAACCTTTATGATATCTGTGGAGTGCGTTTCAGTTATTGCTTCTGACAGTGTTTACCACCCCAGGGAGTGACCCCAACAATATTGCGTACCATAGCAATGCCCGCACTGTGCCCAGGACTGGTGAGGCGGCCAGGGCTGCCACAAGCCTCCATATTTGCACAATGCTGGCATAGGTGTGGGAGTGTGTGTCTGTCTATCCAGTGTGTTGTGGCTGCCTACACCTTACTCAGCCCACACTGCTTGCACGGTTTCCAGTGTTAGCCTGCCAATGTGCATAATGAGAAGCAAGGTACTGTGGGTATGCCCGGACAGGGTGGCCTGGGCAGGATGCATCTACACAGGGTATAGGGCAATGGCTGGGACATTTGCCTGACCACCACCTGCACAGACAGGATGGCCACAGCATGTCATGCTGGGAGGTCACTCTCACACTGACTGATCAGTGACCATGGCATGGCTAGGTTCCCCCATAGCACTATACAGCATTTCTTTCAAGTGATATTTATGGGTTCTTTTTTCTGGGGCTCAATCACTGCCATCTCTGCTTGGTGTGGGTACACACAGTTCTTCCAGGAACATGCACTAGCTAGCAGACTGTCTGCAGTTAGCATATGTATGGCTGGAACACCTTGCAGGGTGCAGTGGGTGGAGACTGACTGTGCCCTCTGCTGGTGAATGTCAGATAGTGTGTGGGGGGGGGGGCAGTTGAGCTTCTCCAGCATTCTGCCTGTCTGCCATTGCCTTATGTGATGTGTACAGATCTGCATTGACTGCCCTGTAGGGTGCCTGTTCCCCAGCAGGACTGGGGTTGATGGTCCTCTCTACTGCCACCATTGCAGAGATGTACAATGTGGATCTGTTGGTGGGAGATCCTGTTTATCTCCCTCCCTCCCCCGAGCCACAGAGGGCGGGTTGGGTCCAAATACCCCACTTCACCTGTAACATGTGACCATAGCATCCACAAAGGATGTGCACCATTCTGGGTGCATCATAGTCCACAAGGGCTAGACATGACTGGGAAATACAGATGGACACAGGTGTATCAGCAAGGACTACCTATCACACACTGGCACTGATGGGGACCTGCAGTACAGCCTATCACAGCCAAGCCAGGTGCTGCGGACCTGGTGCTGGGTGCCCCACCTCACCCTCAGGGTGAGCACAGGACCCACACAATGTCACGGTCTGTAGCTACTCTGTGCCAGTAACACACATGGTCAGTTCCCCCTACCAGGCCTAGGTGCTGTGGGGGTGCATACCCCATTATGTGATCAGCTGTAGACTGCTGATCTGCATGTGCAGTGCATCATGGGTATGGGTGGGTTTGCCCTATCCTGGTAACCACAGTTTGTGTGGTGACCTGCAGTCTTTCTGTAGCCAGCCAGCAGTGTGGTCACAGCTATAGAGATGTAGCCTACTGGTTACGTCAATGACTGTGGAGGCAGAGGTTATGGGTTCATAATCACCCAGTGGTGTAATCTAAAAAGGATGTCTGAAGCATTTTCTTTTAATTTAAATCAGTGCTGCCAGTATAAACACACTCACAGTACTGTAGCCTAAGGTGCCTCATAGGCGCCCTATAAGGCACCCTATACAGTGCCCTATAGGGCACATTATAGGGTGCCTTGGCAGACAGGGCACTTTATAATGTGACCTATGGGGCACCTTATGAGGCACCTTAGGTTACGGCACTGTGAGGGTGTTTTTGCTGGCAGCACTGATTTAAATTAAAAGAAAATGCCTCAGACAGCCTTTTTAGATTACACCACTGCAGGATCAAACCCATGACCTCTGCTTCCACAGTCATTGCAGTAACCAGTGGGCTACATCATTATAGCTTCTAACACTGCGCTGGCATGTACTTAGGGTTAACGTGCATTAACATGCCACGGCACACACTATCGCGCGATACATATTCTTGCTACCTTAGGACTGGAACTCCTACTCCTTATATGGCATTCTTCACATTATCGCTGAAACTAGCGCCGGTAACATTAGGATGGTTTAGTAAACATATCCCTAACTCTTTGAAGCCACTGACCTCATCAGGTGTTAGGACCCTCCCTACCTGCTCTGACAGCCACCCACACCATGTGAGTGTTCTTGCTTTATCAGGTAATTCCCCATTTAGCTGCACACAGGGTCATAGACAAGCACTGTCACAACACACTTAAAAGAGGTTAGCTATTTTTTTTCTTAGAGGACAGTGAAGGAACGGGTAGGGATTTTGCTAAGTCTCTTTCTTTTACTTCAAAAGGTACCAAAGCTCCACCAGCTAAGCAATGGCTGGGAAAATTGTATTGCTGTTGTCCCTGTTACAGCTTCTGCCTCTGTCCAGACAGAGATCCCAATGCCAATTGAGGGACTGATCCCATGTGCAGGATGCATGCATTCTGAGGTTCTCAGGAAACAAGTAGAGGAGCTCATAGAAGAGGTGGCGAGGCTGAGGAACATTCAAGACAGTGAGAAATACATTGATGAGATGCTTCTTGAAACATCTAGAGGTGAAGATGGGAGGCTACAGAAGGAAGAAGGTTGGACACGAGTCACCAGAGCCTGCAGTATCAGCACTCCAACTCCTCCAGCCCTAGAATTGAAGAACCAGTATGCAGCCCTGGAAGTGGAGGAGGTGAAAGCATCCGAGGAAAGGGCAGGACCACAGTTTGGGTACCCCAAAGTTGCAGAATCAGTCACCACAATGAAGCAAAGGGTAGTGATGTTTTGTGACTGTTCTGAGAGGTACTGAGGCATCCATCTGCTGACCAGATTTGATGTCCAGAGAGGTGTGCTGTCTGCCAGGTGCCAAACTCCGAGATGTTATGGAGAGTTTGTTGAGACTCATCAAGCCTACTGACTATTATCCTGTGTTGCTCATTCATGTCGGCACAAATGACACTGCTAGGTATCCCTCTGAGCATATCAAAAGTGACTTCACAGTTCTGGGAGAGAGGGTGAATCAAATAGGTGCGCATGTGGTGTTCCCTTCAATCCTCTCTGTTGAGGGTAAAGGCAAAGGCAGAGAAGTTCACATCCCGAAGATGAATGCATAGCTGCATGGAAGGTGTCATCGAGAGCGTTTTGGTTTCCTGGACCATGGGATGATGTTCCAAGGGCTGAAGAGCAGAGAGTGTCCATCTGTCCAAGAAGGATCAAAGTTTTTTTCATTAGCAGACTGACTAGCCTACTGAAGAGGGCTCTAAATTAGATTCAAAGGGGTTGAGTGAAGAGAGCCCCCAGGTAAGTGCTAAAGGCCCCCAGGTAAGTGAAATATTAAATACCTCTGTAGAAAAAGGCAAAAGGGGCAACATCTGGAAAGTGGTGTCTATAAATGCCCATAGCATGGGACATAAGATTCCAAATGTTGAAGCCTCAATGGAAGAGACTGACTTGGTTTTAGTGGCAGTTATGGGGACATGGTTCACAGACAACCATGACTGGGATTTAATTATACTGGGTTATACTTTATTCAGGAAGGACAGGGTAGGAAGAAGGGGAGGTGGAGTGGCACTATATGTAAAAAATAATATTAAAGCTATAGAATTGCAGGGCTTAAAAGGAAGAGAGGAGGCTAAGCTAAAAAGAGAGAAAGGGAAATCCATTTGCATTGGAGTAATATACAGATCCCCATCACAGGGGGTAGAAATGGACCAAAATTTAATATAAGACATACACAGTATTGCCATGAAAGGAGAAGTACTACTGATAGGTAATTTCAATATGCCAGATGTATATTGGTACATCCCTGAAGCAGTGTCATCTAGAAGTAAGGAGATACTGGATTCTCTACAGGGAAAACTATTCAGGCAACTGGTAACAGACCCACATGTGATTTATTTATTTTATTTATTTATTTAGTAGTTTTTATATACCGCGCTATTCATCATCAGTGCGGTTTACATTTTAACAACATTGCACTTAAGCATAAAACATATGTCAAGTTTACAGATAACAGGAAGTGGAACAGGGATAACTGGGGTTAAAGACAATATAACAACAGCAAATAATTTACAACTATTTACAGTAAATTAGTATAGGCTTTGAGCTTCGTAGGTTAGGCATGAATAGATTTTGATTTGGGGGAAGGAATGGAGTTTTGGGAATTTATTTGCCTAACCATATTCACTAGTTTGGGTTGGAAGGGGGCTAGGTGAGGAGGTAGTGTCTTGGAGGAAGTGTTGAGTGAAGAGGTGTGTTTTTAGAGATTTTCTGAATTGGGACAGGTCTTTTAGTGATCTGATGTTGGATGGTAACATGTTCCAGCACCTGGGGGCGAAGGATGAGAAAGCTCTCATGGTAGTCATCTGCGTGGCTTTCGCTGGGTCTTTTGGGACCGAGTGTGTTTTCTGTTACCGATCTTCTAGATCTGATATTTTGGGGGTGGTGGAGGATGTCAGATAGTGAGGATGGAGAGATTTGATGGAACACTTTGAAGGTCAAGAGGAGGGTTTTGTATAAGATCCTGCATGTTATTGGGAGCCAATGAAGTTCAAACAGAATGGGGGTAATATGTTGACTCCTAGGAGCCCCGTATAGCACTCTTGCTGCTGTATTCATGGCCAACTGTAGTGGGTTCAATGTGCTCTTGGGAAGGCCATGGAGAACAATGTTAGCGTAGTCGAGGTGCGGGGTAACTAACGCTTGGAAGGTTGTGAGGAAGTCATTTGGTTCAAGCATGGGTCTAAGGAGTCGTAGCATCCTGATTTTATGGTAGATGGTTTTTACTGTATTCTTTATGTGATCTTTGAATTCCAGCCGTTGATCCAGGATGACACCTAGGTAACGTATCGTGGTTTTAACCGGTAGATCGGCATCTCTTGTTCTTAACGTTGGTGGAGGAGAGAAGTCTTTATTCCTTGTGATAATCAAGACCTCTGTTTTTTTAAAGTTGACTCGGAGATTTTGTGTGAGCAGCCAATCTGAGATAGTATTAAAGCAGGTGGTTAAAGGTGTATAGTCGGGATTTGTAACATTAACTGGTGTGAATAGGAGCACATCGTCAGCATAAATGAGGCAAGAGATTCCGAATGAGCCGGTGATGTTGCAGATTGGCTGCATGTAGATATTGAATAGCAAGGCAGAGAGGGAGGAACCCTGAGGTACTCCTTGCTGCTGTCGGAAAGGCTGGGACGTAGTGTTACCAATCCGGACCTGTTGCCAGCGATCCTCCAAATAAGATTTGCACCAGTTCCAGGCAGTTCCTTGTATCCCTTTTTCGTGGAGCTGGGCTAGCAGTTGATCGTGGTCGACAGAGTCAAATGCTGCTGCTATGTCTAGGAAGACCAATGCGACTCCATTTCTGATGTTGTCTATTGTAGTAATGAGCATGTTCATTAAGGAAGCTAGGAGAGTTTCGACTCCGTGCGCTTCTCTGAATCCGTGCTGGTTTGGGTCTAGTGGTGCTTCAGAGTCGATGTGTTGAATCTGCCTTAGTGTAATCTTTTCTAGGATCTTGGCTAATAGAGGAATGCTTGAAATTGGACAGTAAGAGTCTACCTTCTTTGGATCAAGTTTATTATTTTTCAGTAAGGGACGAATGGAGGTCTGTTTGAGGGCAGTCGGGAATATCCCTGTGCTGAGTGACTGGTCCGCTATGGCTGCCATGTATGGGCTAAGTTCTGCTCTCATTGCTTTGATCCAATGGGCTGGGCATGGGTCGTTAGGGGTGGTGGTGGCATTGATGAAAGTTATAATTTCTTCAATTGTTTTCGGAGAAGGAGATGAAAATTTATCAAGTATAAATTGAACATTGGGAGGTTGTGTGGTTTCATTTGAGATTGTTGTTGTGATTTTGATCATCTTAGATTGGATGTAGTCAGCATATAGTTGAGGTTGTACATGTTCCTGCTGTGGTGGAGTAGGCTCTCCAGTTAGGGATTTTACTATTTGGAAGAGATCTCTTGGTTTATTAAGAGACCGGTTAAGGAGTTTTGCGTGATATTCTTTTCTCCTGTCCCAGGTTAGCTGACGATGGGATCTCAAATGAGCTAAATAAGTGGTTTGGTCATCATGATTCAGAGAGTGTCTCCATTTCCTCTCCAGTTTCCTCAACTGGTGTAAGGAGGCTCTTAGCTCAGCAGAGAACCATGGCGTGTTCTGTTTCTTGGGTCTGGGTGAATTGATAGAGGTTTGATTGTCTGTGATGAGAGTCTGGGCGGATAATCCAATGGCGCTGTTCCAGTTCAATACAGTTTCATTGATGTTGTCATGTGTTTGAGAGAGTTTTGGGATGGTCTGGGAAATTATTGTGTCTCTGTTGAATGGTTTGAATCGTGAGGGTTTAGAGAGAGAGTTGAGATCTGGTGGTTTGCTTGGCGATTCCTCGGATGGTATGCAGAATGTTATAAGGTTATGATCGGACCAGGGGACAGGGTTGTTGAGAGCTTAAATGGGTTTAGTGAGGAAGAAGCTGAGGGTGGTGTGAAGATGAGGTCAAGGAGATTTCCTTGTTTATGAGTAGGGTTTGTTACAATTTGTCTATAATGTAGGTTGTCCATGGCATCGAGGAAGGATTTTGGTACTGATGGCATTGTGGATGCCAAATTGAGATCTCCTAGGAGCCAATTGGGTTTGTCAGGGTCTTTAGGGTTAATAGCAAGATCGATAATGTTTTAGAAGTCATCAGCTGGAGCATTTGGGGCTCTGTAGATAAGATTTATGGTATTAGTTTTGTTAGAGATGGACAATGTGTTTATGTGGTTTGTGACCTTGGTGGAGGTGGTGTGGTATTTTAATTCAGTTCTTGCGATTATGCAGACTCCACCACCTTTTCTGTTTTCCCTGTTGCTGGTGTAAATTGAGTAGTTCGGTGGGGTAAGTTGGTTCAATAGAACATTATCAGTATCGGAGAGCCAGGTTTCTGTGACCAGGAGGATATCTAGATTAAGGTTTGCTATAAGATCAGTGATGGCAGGCCATTTGTTGCGGGCTGAGCGTGCATTAATAAGGGCACACTTGAGTTCTTGTAGAGTGGTTTTTAGATTAGATCTTTTGTTGTTTGTTGCTTCAAGAGGTATATAGAGAAGGTAGGTTTGTCTATTGTTATATGAGTTTTGTGGGTAGTGATGTTGATTTTGGTGGGGTTTCCTATTTCTGTAATGGTGTATAGGAATAGGGTTGAGGTCGGTTGTTAGAGCAAAAGAGGCATGTAAGATGCCAGATAGTATGGAGAGGAGAAGTAGGGTGAGCGTAGAGGTGGCCATGTTGTGCACTAATAGAGTGGAGTCAGTGGGCAAATATTTTTGAGCAGCTATATAAGATACAGAGGTATGTTATTATGTTCTAGCGTACTGTTTTGAGCAGTTATATAAGGAACTTCAGTAAGCTACTTCAGCATATAAACATCAGTATAAGCTATAAACTTCAGCAAGCTACTTCGGCGTATAACATCTGTATAAGATACTTCAGTGAAATATATATCGTAACAGCTACATAAGTACTTTGGTAAATTTCAGGTAAACAGCTAGCTTGGATTGTTGCACTGTATCTACTTTGTAACAGTAGTTAGATACTTAGTGGAGTTTAATTTGTAAGAGATACTTAGTAGCATGCAGTTGGATAGATCTAATGATATATTGTATAAAGAGTATAGTACCATGGTAGTGATAACTAAAGTACATTATATATCGTAATTATTGGGCATAGATAATAGAATACATTAAGACATCATATCTAGGAAATAGGTTGTTAGCAATTGTATTGTTAATATGGAGTGAGTCAATACTTAGTCTATGGTTTTGTTGCTTGTTGCTAGTTCTCAGGGGCGTTCGGCTGTTGCTGCTTAGTTGTGGCTTCAGTGCTTGTATGTATCCTCTGGCTGGTTCCACGCCTAAGGGCCACGCCAAAGGGCCCTCTGGTGAGGCCCTCAGGCGCGGGCCCAACAGGCGCGGGCCTGCCTGAGAGCGGGTTGCTTTTGGTGAGCTGCTGCTCCTCCTCCCACAGCCCCGATTGGGCCGGAGCACCCAAGCAGATCAGCTGGCTGGAGCTAGGACGGTGCTCTACCCCGTTGCAGGGGGAGTTGAAGATGGCGAATTTCCCGCCGATCGCGGGCTGCTTTTGGTGAGCTGCTGCTCCTCCTCCCACAGCCCCGATTGGGCCGGAGCACCCAAGCAGATCAGCTGGCTGGAGCTAGGATGGTGCTCTACCCCGTTGCAGGGGGAGTTGAAGATGGCGAATTTCCCGCCGATCGCGGGCTGCTTTTGGTGAGCTGCTGCTCCTCCTCCCACAGCCCCGATTGGGCCGGAGCACCCGAGCAGATCAGCTGGCTGGAGCTAGGACGGTGCTCTACCCCGTTGCAGGGGGAGTTGAAGATGGCGAATTTCCCGCCGATCGCGGGCTGCTTTTGGTGAGCTGCTGCTCCTCCTCCCACAGCCCCGATTGGGCCGGAGCACCCGAGCAGATCAGCTGGCTGGAGCTAGGACGGTGCTCTACCCCGTTGCAGGGGGAGTTGAAGATGGCGAATTTCCCACCGATCGCGGGCTGCTTTTGGTGAGCTGCTGCTCCTCCTCCCACAGCCCCGATTGGGCCGGAGCACCCGAGCAGATCAGCTGGCTGGACTAGGACGGTGCTCTACCCCGTTGCAGGGGGAGTTGAAGATGGGGCCATTCTGGACTTAGTGCCTACCAATGGGGAAAGTGTTTCTGATGGGAGTACGAGATCAACTCATATCCAGTGATCATCAGATGGTGTGGTTCAGTATTAGGACTAGAGCTGATAAAATCCATCCAAAAACAAAGGTCTTAGACGTTAGGAAAACTAACTTTGCAAAGATGGGACAATATCTCAGAGAGTCATTAGCAGCATGGGAACAGCTGGGGGATGTAGAAAAATAGTGGGAAAAACTGAAATGGAATATTTTAAAGGTAACAAACCTTCTTGTTAGAAAGGTAAATAAATGTAAAAGGAAAAGGAAGCCACTATTGCTCTCAAAAGAAGTAGCTGAGAAGGTAAAGAAAAAGAAGGAGGCCTTTGTGAAATACAAGAGATCCCAGAGAGAGGAAGACAGGCATCTATATCTGGAGGATCTTAGAGAAGCTAGCAAAGTATTCAGGAAAGCAAAGGTACAAAATGAAGAAGACATAGCCAATGCAATAAAATGCAGAGATAATACATTTTTCAGATATATTAGTGAGAGGAGGAAGGGCAAATGTGGTAATGTCAGACTCAAGGATGCAGGGAAGGAATATGCAGAAACTGTTGAGGATAAAGCAGAATTGCTTAACAAATATTTCTGTTCTGTATTCACAGATGAAGGGCCTGGTGCAGGGACTCAGAAAACATCCATAAATAGCAACAGATGCTACGGGAATCTTGAACGATTTTCAGACGACTGTATTCGAGATGAACTCGCTAAACTAAAAATAGACAAAGCAATGGGTCCAGATGGGATACATTGAAGAATACTGAGGGAACTTGGGGAAGTTCTAGCAGCTCCACTGTCTTACATTTTCAATACCATTTTGGAGTCGGGCCTGGTGCCAAAGGACTGGAGAGAGGCACATGTGGTCCCTTTACACAAAACCGATTTGGCTACTAAAGGAGAGAATAGTGAGGTTTCTGGAGTCATTTCGATTGCAGGATCTGAGGAAGCATGGATTCACCAGAGGCAGGTCTTGTCAGACAAATCTGATAGATTTCTTTGACTGGGTGACCAGGGAGTTGGACTGAGGGACAGCCCTAGATGTGGTGTATTTAGATTTCAGTAAAGCCTTTGACACTGTTTTGCACAGGCGACTTATAAACAAACTAAACACCCTAGGGATGGATCCTAAAGTTACTGATTGGGTTAGAAATTGGTTGAGGGGGAGGAAACAAAGGGTGCAGGTAAATGGAGCTCACTCTGAGGAGAACAAGGTTACCAGTGGTGTGTCGCAGAGATCTGTCCTTGGTCCGATTCTGTTTAACATCTTTGTTAGTGATATTACGGAAGGACTGTCGGGTAAGGTTTGCTTGTTTGCAGACGATACCAAAATTTTCAATAGAGTAGACACACAGGAAGGAGTCAACAACATAAGGAGGGATCTAGCTAAACTTGAAGAATGGTCTAGAATATGGCAGCTGAAATTTAATGCTAAAAAATTCAGGGTCATGCATTTAGGCTGCAAAAATCCAGAGGAACCGTACAGTGTAGGGGGTGAGGTACTTCTGTCCACAAAAGAAGAGTGGGACCTGGGTGTAATTGTGTCTAATGATCTTAAAGTAGCTAAACAGGTAGAAAAGGTGGCTGTGAAAGCCAGAAGGTTGCTTGGTTATATAGGGAGAGGAATGGCCAGCAGAAAAAAGGAGGTGATACTGGTGCGACATTATCTGGAGTATTGTGTGAAATTCTGGAGACCGTATCTTCAGAAGGATATAGGCAGGTTGTAGCTGGTGCAAAGGGTGGCTACTAAAATGGTTAGTGGTCTTCGTTATGAAGCAAATGAGGACAAAGATCTTAATATGTATATTTTAGAGGAAAGGCGGGATAGGGTTGATATGATAGAGCCATTTTAATACCTCTGTGGCATAAATGCACAGGAGAGCGTCTTTCAATTGAAGACAAGCTCTGCTATGAGGGGACATAGGATGAGAGTGAAAGGGGATAGACTCAGAAGTAA
Organism: Ichthyophis bannanicus; assembly: GCA_033557465.1. NCBI lineage: Eukaryota > Metazoa > Chordata > Amphibia > Gymnophiona > Ichthyophiidae > Ichthyophis > Ichthyophis bannanicus. The sequence continues at coordinate 1,018,008,781 of CM066033.1, read as the reverse complement.
TATGCAGAAATATTTCTTTACAGAAATAGTGGTAGATGCATGTAATACTCTCCCAGTGGAGGTGGTGGACACGAGGACAGTATCTGAATTCAAAAAAGCTTGGGACAAACACAGAGGATCTCTAAAGGTAAAAAGGGGACTATTGTAGTTGATATAGAAGGGCAGACTAGATAGGCCATGTGGTCTTTCTCTGCCATCATTTTTCTATGTTTCTAAAGCCAAGCACTCTGTGTGTGCAGAACATGTGCATGTACTTCGTGTCCCATGTAACACAGCACAGGACAGTAGGATGGCAGCCACACACCAGCCAAATGTCTTGAGGGCAGAGAACCTAATGTTGTGCAATCTGGCTATAGCAAATGAAGTCTTATACTCAGCAGGCACAGAGCACCACATCTTCCAAAAAGGAGGGTCTGGGAGACCATCTGCATGTCCCTAGCCAGGTGAGTCAACCATTGCACACTTATAGGCACATTTCACAGAGGAAGTCCTAGCTGCTGGAAGACACCCAGTGTGCAAGCATGGAAGTGCTAGAGGTAGGGCTGGCCCAAACATCAGACAAGATGGGGACGCCTCTAGGGCATCATCTTCTGAGGCTCTGTGTTTACAGATGGAGCCAGGAGCAGGATCTCAGAAAATGTCCACAAACAGGAACAGAAGTGACATGGATCTTGAACGTTTTTCAGACGACTGTATTCGTGAAGAACTAGCTAAACTAAATGTAGACAAAATCATGGGTCTGGAAGGGTTACATCCAAGAATACTGAGGGAAATTGGGGATGTTCTAGTGGCTCCACTGTCTGACCTTTTCAATGCCTCTTTGGAGTCAGTTGTGGTGCCAGAGGACTGGAGAAAGGCACATGTGGTCCCTTTACACAAAAGCGGACATAAAGGTGACATTGAGAACTACAGGCTGGTTAGTCTAACCTCTGTGGTTAGTAAGTTATTGGAAAGGCTACTGGAGTCCAATGGATTGCAGGATCCGAGGCAGCATGGATTCACCAGAGGCAGGTCTTGTCAGGCAAATATGATAGATTTCTTTGACTGGATGAACAGGGAGTTGGACAGAGGGACAGTTCTAGATGTGGTGTATTTAGCTTTCAGTAAAGCCTTTGATACTGTTCCACACAGACAACTTATAAACAAACTGAACAACCTAGGGATGGATCCTAAAGTTACTGACTGGGTTTGAAATTGGTTGGGTGGGAGGCAACAAAGGGTGCAGGTAAATGGAGTTCACTCTGAGGAGAAGGAGGTTACCAGTGGTGTGCCCCAGGGATCTGTCCTTGATCAAATTATTTTTAACATCTTTGTTGATGATATTGCAGAAGGGCTGTTAGATAAGGTTTACCTCTTTGCAGATGATATCAAAATTTGCAATAGAGTAGACATCCAGGAAGGCGTAGATAACATGAGGAGGAATCTAGATAAGCAGGGCCAGCTCAAGGGTTTCTGTTGCCCTAGGCAGACACCCTAGGTTTGCCGCCCCCTACTGATGCTGCTTCTGCCGCCATCCAGTTGCCACTACTACCAGCCCCCCTAGCTGCTGCCACCTCTGCCCCCCCAGCTGCCACTGCAAGTCCGTCTCAGGAGGGGGAGGTGGGCAGTGGCTGCGACAGCATTTCCAAAAGCGGCAGCTTTTGCTGTCACTTTTGAAAATACTACAGCTGCCTTCCTCCCCCTCCAAAGATAGAATTGCGGCGGCAGCTAGGGGGGAGTAGCATGGCCACCCATGTGTGCCACTGCCGCCTCTGCCAGCCACCCATGCCTCTGCCTCTGTCCACCTGGTCTGGCCGCCCTAGGCAGCTGCTTATCTCACCTAGTGAAAGGACCAGCCCTGTAGCTAAGCTTGAAGAATGGTCTAGAATTTTGACAGCTGAAATTTTATGCAAAAAACATACACCGTCATGCATTTGGGCTGCAAAATTCCAAAGGAACAGTACAGTGTAGGGGATAAGTTACTTCTCGCCACAAAATAAGAGCAGGACCTGGGCATGATTGTGTCTGATGATTTTAAAGTAGTTAAACAGGTAGAAAAAGCGACTGCAAAAGCCAGAAGGATGCTTTGGTGTATATGGAGAGGGATGGCCAGCAGAAAAAAGGAGGTGATAATGCCTCTGTACAAGTCTCTGATGCGACCTCATTTGGAGTATTGTGTGAAATTCTGGATACCGCATCCTCAAAAGGATATAAACAGGTTGGAGTCAATGCATAGGATGGCCACTTAAATGGTTAGTGGTCTTCGTTATGAAGCATATGAGGACAGACATAGGGGTATGTTTACTAAACTGCGGTAAATGTGAATAACGCGCGTTGTATGACGTTAACGATCGTTAGCGTGCTATAGCGCATTAACGATCATAAACGCGCTATAGCGCGCGTTATCACGCGCTAATGTGCGTGATGCTCCGCGGCGCGGTAAAACAACGCAGAAGGCGGAGAGAGGGCAGAGAGAAGGGGTCAATGGGCGAAGAGTGGGTGAGGAGAGGCTCCCATTACACTAACGCGCCGAAATTCAGAGCTGAATTCCAACGCGAATGAAAACCTGCCGTTAAATGTACTTTAAAGGGGAGAGAAACCATTTAACTGTCAGCAATGTACAGCCTAGGCAGGGAAACCAAAAAAAGGTGATAAGTGTGATACATGTGCACAGAACAAAAGGGCACAGAAACACAAAATGACCCCAACAAACTGGAAAAAAACAACAACCAAGCTGGCCAATAGTGGTAGCAATGAGAAACATCAACCCCCCCCTAGTAAGCTCCATAGAACAGAGATAATTCGTGGAAGGGTTCATACCCCGTGCCCATACAAGGTGCATGGGCCCACAGTGAAATAGCGCTGCTCAGGGATTTCCCCACCATCGGACAGGGTTCCTATGGCGTGCACATGTCCCGCAAGATCTGGGTGGGCATGTCGGAATGGGCAACCGGGCAGATGCTGGAAAAGGGGATACAGAGGGCCACAGGCGGCACATGCAGTGGCGCAGCTGGGCCACAGTGGGGACTAGGGTGATTCTCAGTTGGCCCATAGGAATGCGTAACCAGTAGAGCCAGACAGCAACTGATGAGGGCCCAACATGGGCACGAGTGTGTTTCCCAAAGCGTCACAGGGGAGAGTACCCAACAGCAACCCCCAAGGGCACGGAACACTGGCAGGCGGGGCTGGGGGGGAGCGTGGATGTCTATGCAGGCACCCCTTCCCCAGAACATGCACCATAGGCAGCCGCCTACCTGCACACTGGATGGCCTGAGACCGCGCACCACCAGCTCCACCAGCAGAAGGGCATATCAGCATGGTGGCTGAGGGATACTGGTGGTGGAGGGGGCAGTGGCAGCTGCCCGGAGCAGACCGTGGCCTAACACTGTATAGGTGGGCGGCATGCACTGCAACAGACAGGCCCTGTCTGACCAACAGTCATGGTATCACCAGGGAATGCACCATCTCTGTGAGAACATGGTGGTGCAGTGCACAGAACCACTGTATTCAGAAGCAGAAGGTCACAGGTTCAAGTCCCAGCTGTGGTTTCCACCAACCCAGTCCTCATATTTTACCCACTACTATAACGTGCTAATACAGGCAGAACCGTTCTTGCAGATGACGTAAACATGCCCAAAACACCAACATTTTACCCTACAGAGCACAGACACCATAAACATGCACATTACCTAGAGCAGAGCCTCCCAAATGCAGTCCTGGAGGGCCAAACACCATTCAGGTTCCATGCTGCCTCTGATAAAGATGCCTGTGCTGCATTTCTATGCGCCACCCCCATGGTATGCAGATGTATCTCATGCATATTCATGAGGGACAGCATGAAAACCCGAACAGTGTTTGGCACCGCAGGACTGGAGTTGGGAACCTCTGCCGTAAAGCAGCAGCCAACAGGGGCAGACACACCTGCACCCACAGGCCCCATTATCCCAAGCCTCCTGGAGAGGCAGGACTTTGGGCTCTGCATGCATCTCCCAATACTAGCAGTTGCATACCTTAGTAATGCCACCCTAAACCTGGGAATATGGTACACAGCTATCAAAAGGTTGCTATGAGTACTGGCAGATAGCAATTCCTAGGTTAAGTACAATGTTCGGAGTGAGCTGCATCATAGCAACCCTCCTGATGTCTGTGGAGTGTGATTCAGGTCTGGTCTCTGACAGTGTTTACCACCCTCGGGAGTGACCCCCATCAGTATTGCGTACCATATCCATGCCTGCACTGTGTCCAGGACTGGTGTGGTGGCCAGGGCTGCTAAACACCTCTATAGTAGCACAATGCTGGCATAGGTGTGGGAGTGTGTGTCTGTCTATCCAGTGTGTGGTGGCTGCAAACACCCTCCACAGCCCACACTGCTAGCACTGTTGCCAGTAGTGGCCTGCCAATGTGCATAATGAGGAGGAAGGTACCATTGGAATAGCCTGGATAGGGTGGCCTGGCCTGGCCGCATCTGCACAGGGCATAGGGCAATGGCCGGACATTGTAGTGCCCGGTACCACCTGCATGGACAGGGTGGCCATAGCATGTCCTGCTGGGAGGCCACTCTCACCCTGACTGAGCAGTGACCATGGCATGGCTAGGTTCCCCCATAGTGTTATATAGTATTTCTCATATGTGATATTTATGGGTTTCCTTTTGGGGCCCAATCACTGACTTATCTGCTTGGTGTGTATGCTGATATTCCTGTCCTTGGTACATGCATCTCCTCCAGGACCATGCACTATGGACTAGCTGGCGGACTGTCTGCAGCTAGTATGTGTCTTGCTGGAACACCGTGCAGCGGCTGGAGGCTTGCTGCTGGAGAATGTCAGAAAATGGTGGGGGGCAGCTGTGCATTTCCAGACCTGCCGTCTGTCTGCTCTTGCCTTATGGATGTGTAGTGCTCTGCATTGCCTGCCCTGTAGGGTGTTTGAGCCCGAGTAGGACTGGGGTGATGGTCCCCTCTACTGCCACCATTGCAGGGGGTTGAAAGTGGATCTGTGGGCGGGAGATCCTGTCCCCCACCCTGAGCCCTAGAGGGTGCGTTGGGTGGTGGTATGTAATCTCCCTGGTAACCACAGCAGAATGTGGGTGTGGTGCCGTCCAATCCTCCTGTAGCCAGCCATGTGTTTATTAGCAGCTCTAGCCCACTGGTTACTTCACTGCCCATGGAGCCAGAGGTCATAGGTTCACAACCCACAGTGGGGTTCATTGATAGGGCTGTCTTAGGCATTGTCTATTTTTACTGTATATTAGTGCTGCCAGCAGAACCACCCTCAGGGTACTGTCACCTTAGGGTAGCTCAAAAGGCGCCCTATAGGGCGCGCCTTACAAGTCTCCCTATACGGTGCGCCTTCCACTTCTCCCTATAGGGAGCGCCTAAATATTCCTATCAAATGGTATATAATACATGACCATGTCAGAGAGAACGTCACTATTGGAACATATTGCATAAGACGGGTACAATTTTCCTGACATATGCACACTGTAACCCACCTGAAGACTGTGGATTAAAATATTATAGTCAGCTTTCAAAGGGTTACACAGGACACCTCAGCCAGCCTTTTTCATTAGGCACACTGGGGAATCGAACCCATGACTCTTGTACCATCAGTCTGTGTAGTAACCATTGTGCTACAGCTCTGTTTCTGTCTTTGGGTGTCTGCGTGCTGTCTTAGGCGTGCACGCAGTGGCGCGCGCTGTAGCGATCGTTGCTGCGTAGTGCGTTATCGGTTACGATGTCCCGCCCATGTCATTTTTTGGCTTTCCTTCCACTAACGCGGCTCCTAACGCGAATTGCACTAACGCAGTTTAGTAAACATACCCCATAAAGATCTTAATATGTATACCTTAGAGGAAAGACTGGATAGGGGCGACATGATAGAGACATTTAAATACCTCCATGGCATAAATGCACAGGAGAATCTCTTTCAATTGAAGGCAAGCTCTGCTACCAAGGAACATAGGATGAAAGTGAAAGGGGATAGACTCAGTAGTAATATGCAGAAATATTTCTTTACAGAAAGAGTGGTAGATGTGCGGAATAATCTCCCAGTGGAGGTGGTGGACACAAGGACAGTAAATTCAAAAAAGCATGACAAACACAGGATATCTAAAGGTAAAAAAAGGAACTACTGTAGTTGATATGAAAGGGCAAAGTAGATAGGCCATGTGGTCTTTTTCTGCCAACATTTTTCTCTGTTTCTAAAGCCAAGCAGATGTCCAGTACAAGATGTACAGACCCCTGCCATACTCAGCTACTTGTCTGAAATTCTGGGTAAGTGACCAGAACATGCCTACTCCCCATCACCCAAGGCATGTAGTCTCTGGTAAAAAGAGTGACTGCCAGCATCCATCCTTCTGATAAAGGTTGGGTTACCTTGCATGATAATCTCAAAGCAGCAGTAAGAAGCGCAAGTATTACACTTGTGATAGGGTTGAAGAATAGACAGGACCTGGATAAATTAGAAGAGGATATGAAAGGTTTGAAACAGCAACATATTGCTCCAGCTTCATAAATTGAAACATCAGTATAATCTGTTATTGAGTAGGAGATCTGGGTTGTGTTCTTTGCTAAAAAGGCACATGACTATGATGAGGGTAGTAGAAGCAGTCATCTGCTAGCACAGTACCTTAAAGCAAAGTAAAGTTATTAATTGATAATGAAAAGTCTCCAATAACTACGGATAGAGATTGCTTTACAATTCCTCACTTATTATAAGACCTTATATTTCAAAAAAACTTACTCTACAATGGAAGATATAGAAGCCATTTTGAACCATATTGGTCCTGATGGTATTAACTCAGTCCATTCGAGACTCTTTAGAGCAGTACTTTTCAGACTTATCCTGTATGACCTAATTTTAACAGCTGAAAGGTCATGTGACCCCAGATGATGATGAAATCAAACTGGCAGATCTCCAGCCTCCTTCCCCTCTCCACGCATCCAAAGCAGGAAGGTAGTAGAAACAATAGTGGCAACACCAGCAGCAGTCAGCATAGGATCACTTGTGTCAATGTGCAGTGTGTGCTTACAGACCCCAGTACTCAGCATGAGTTCCAGCCTAACAGAAAGCTTACACAGGATAGGGCAACAGTCTGCGAATGTTTACTGGCTCACAGGCCACATGCTGACTGGTGGCCTGTGAGATAGTCACAGTGAAAGTCCAGAAAGATGGGGAAATGGTCATATTTCTGTGACCCCATCCACTAATGATGTGATCCCATTTGGGGTCCTGACCCCAAGTTTTGGAACCACTGCTTTAGAGAAATTTCTGAGGATAAAATTAGGTTAGCCATAAAGGCTCTTCTTTTGGGGAAATCACCTGGTCCATATGGATACTGTACTCTATGGAATACTCTAAGATGTTTGCTCAGCCTTTAGTTCCTAATCTCTGGTGTGCTTACCAGCATTTTTTTTTAAGTAGGTAAAGCTTCTGGGATATTCACAGAAGTCCAAATTTTGCAACAGGGACTTTCCATCATGCTTGAAGACAGCAAGTGTTCTTCCCCTTCTTAAGTCTGGCAAGGTGGATCCTTCTAGCCCTCTTCACTATCATCCAATCTCCTTGCTCCCTTTTCTTTCTAAAGTAATGGAGCATGTGGTGGCTGGTCAATTGCAGTCCTTCTTGACTTGCTCTGATGTTCTCCATCCTGCTCAGACTGGTTTCCATTCGGCTTACTCCACTGAACACTCTCTGGTGGCTATTTCTGACTTCCTTCATGCTGCTCTTGTTGAACACTGTGATGTTCTTTTGCTGTCTTTAGATCTCACTGCGGCTTTTGATTTGGTTTCTCACTCGTTGCTTCTTTCTCAGCTTTATTCTTCCAGTGTCTCTGGTTCTCCTCTCTGTTGGTTTCGTTCTTATCTAGAGGATCATTATTTCCAAATCTTTTGGTCTTTACATCATTCCACTCCCTTACCTCTGCGATGTGGTGTCCCTCAGGGCTCGGTATTAGGACCTATTCTCTTTAATGTCTATCTCATTCCCTTGGCTTCTCTTATCAACTCCCTGTATGTCACTTTCTTTTGATATGTGAATGACATCCAGTTGCTGTTCCACCTTCCTGTTCGCTCTGGCTCAGCCTCAGCCACATCTGGGAGCTCCTCTCAGCTCTTGCAAATTGCAGGGTGGCTGTCATCTCATGGTTTGAAGCTCAATCCTTCAAAGATTGTTTTAGTTGTTTTCTCCAACTCTCCTCTTACTTCTCTCTCCTCTCTTGTCTCAATCCATAAAGACCCAGTTCCCATTCAGAATTTGGTCGATTCTGGGTGTACTTTTTGACTTTTCACTTTCTTTTGCTCCACATGTTTCTTCTATTGTTCAGCGTAGCTTTTTTACTTTATGCCAGCTTTGATCTATTCGTAAGTACCTGAATGTCTCCTCACTACGTCTTCTCTTGCTTTCCCTGGTCATTTCCCACATCAAATATGCTAATTCTCTTCTTATAGGTCTTCCTCGCTACCAGATTGCTTGCTTGCAGTTGCTTCAGAATACAGTTGTGCGGTTGCTCTATGGTGCCCATTGGACCAACCCTGTGATTCCTCTGCTTTTTTCTGAACACTGGCTTCCTGTCTCTTACCGGATTTCTTTTAAAGTGCTCTTTCTTACCTTCTGTTCCCTTTACACTGGTCACCCTCCTTTCCTTTCTTCGCTGATCCAGTCTTATGTCCCCTCCAGGTCCCTCCATTCCTCCTCACTTAATCCTTTGGTGGTTCCGGGCCCTGGGTGATCTTCATAGTTTGTTTTCTCTAGTGTGTTTTAAGGCTCACCTTAAGTGTCACCTTTTCCCACAGCCTTTCCTTCTCTGTGATTTTCCTTATTCTTCCTTCCTTATTCTAGCTGCTATCATCCGTTGTCCAGCTATACCTGCTTTGAAAGTACAATTGTTTGTTTGTCTTCTTCCCTTTGTGGTCTTAGCTGCTACTTTTGTTGTAACCTAGGCCTCCTTTTCCCTTTTGATTGGGGCTGTTTTTGAGAGGGGGCTTTAGTGGCTACTGCCATTTTTATTATTGTAATCATTGATATTATGTTTGATCAGCAGGATATAAAATCAATAAACTATAATCGTAACTGTGATTGGAAAAGGTCAGAGGATAATGCCAGATTACTACGCAATTTAATAGGCTTAGCAAGAAATTGTGATTCCCTATTCATTGCCCTTTCTGTAGATGTGGAAAAAAACTTCAACCATATTGAATGGTTGTTTCTGTTCGTGGTTTTGGTCTGGTTTTGTTTTGGTCCCAAGTTCATTCAACTGGTTCAACCTTTATATGTTACCTCATCAACACAAGTGATAGTGAATTCCATTACTACTGGAGAAGTATACTCAGGAGGAAGGCAGCGCCAAAACACATAGGGGTTTTTACTAATAAAGGCACCTATGACCTCCACACGCCACTCACTCCTTGTGGTTCCTTTCCTACATATTGCGAGGGCTTTGCTCTCTTTGTGGTTCCATAGAAATAAATGGATAGTAGAAGCACTTAATGTGTGTTAACTTTACTTAACACACATTAACCTTTAGTAAACATGTCCTTTTTTATCTCAGTGTGACCATTTAAGAAAATCAAGCCCTGCGGTGGGTGAGTGGGTGGGTGAGGGGAGGAAAAGAGGGAAGCAAGTGTCAAATCCTCCTCTAACATAATGGCATTAAGCTATAAGTTTGACTTCCTGAGTCAGAGACCCCTGCTGGGTAACAGTTAACTACCAGGGCTCAGGCTAGCTACTATAATACAAGGCAAAACATTTATTTTAAAGCTATCTTTTTCTTTTTCTGAACAGGCTATAAATATGAACACTTTTATAGAGTTAGGTAATTCCTATAGTGCACCAATAGTTTCTCTAAGGCAAAGAAACTTACTTAGACTGTTGGGCAATTTTCAGAAGGAAGAATGTTAAGCACAGGCAGTAAAAACAGGTCAACTAATTCAAAAAGACAGATGAGGTACTTTCAATTTATGTGGATGTCTCTCAGGCCGACCAAAGTATAGCCATTGCAATAGTCCAGTTCTGATGCTAAGAAGTAGTAGAGCGCAGTTATAAATGGCTATCCATTAGGAAACAGTAGCGCTTCCTCACAGACTTTTTTTCTTTTACTTTATTGTTTATTAAATTTTGAACAAAGCCAAGACAAAGCTTGTACTGTAAAGCTTTTTCACACAGTCATAAAACAATTATTACAAAGGAAATCACAGGCTTTAATTTAAAAGCATTACAGGCAGCTTAGGAGATACAGGTTTCCAGATTAAATGTAAGGCCTAATTTATCCCCCGGGTATTTTACAGAAGTAGAAGCCAACAAATTATCAGATTAAATCCTAAGAACAAAAGGAGAAACAACTAATCATTGCTTCAAATTTTGGAAACTGAAAACCTATTTCCTCTCTAATAACAATTCAAAATCATTGTTAAACAATGATTAAACTGGAAACAGCTAAAGTGTACATCATAACAATAATCTGGATGTTATTTGCATACAAGCAACCGCGGAAACCCAAGAAACAAAGAAAATAGTTGTAAAAATGACTACTGAGGTAGCTCGTGTATATATAAGAGCTTTGTCTGCCTCAGAAGGGAAATATATTACAACTGGTCAGAGTGGGCAGTGGGATAATGCTATTGTCCTGAGCATTTCAGTATGGTGTGCTTTTATAGTCAATTCTATTATTCTTAAATAATTACTAGAGAGTTCTGTGAATCACTTTGAGAGGGAGAAGATCTTCAAGTACCAAGGAATGTAGTCAGAGACCAAGAAAATGTGGCAGAAAGATATGAAATTATTTCCCATCGTATCGGGTGCCACAGGCTTGATTAAGAAGAATTTCTAGGCACACCTGAATAAATTACCCATATATGTTACATCTTATGAACTCCAGTAGGAGGCTCTCTTTGGCATGATGCGAGTACTACGCCGTGCATTAGCAGCAAATTTCAGAGACTGAGATCATACTCCACATACCCTGGCTTAGAAGTAAGGTTCATGACTGTCACTGTATGTGCAAAACTAACCCATTTGGAGAAAAGTACACCCAGGCAACAGTGTGTTGCAATGTAATTTATGGTTTATTACATCACTTGATACACCACTTTTTTTTATTGTTGTCAAGTCAGTGCTGGCTTCTTATGACTCAGTAATTCATCACTGGAAGTAGATTATCAGGCCTTTTCTTCCAAGGCAATGGAGGGTAAAGTGACTTGCCCAAGTTCACAAGGAATGCCAGTGGGAATTGAACCCTTGATCTTCTGGGTACTAGGCAGTTGCTCTAACAACTAGGCTACTCCTCCACTCCACACTGCATTTACTGTAGCATAAAGCATCAAAATGATGGTGGGCAGTAGCTGCTGGCGCAAGGTCTATACTGTAGGATCTGTCCCATATTAGAAGATAAGAAGCTCTAATCTGCATAGAGTGTTCAGGCACAAATTGGGATGCCCAGATTGGGCTGTGCACAATTCCCCCAGTATTTTTCAAAAAGCTATGCTGAACATGGAGTCGTTTGTAAAATACAAAGGACCCCAGCAAATACACTTGAATTTGCCAGCATATACAGTGAGAACAGTTTGTTCAAGAACCTACACATGCAGAAAAAGTGCCATTGTTTGGCATCTTCCATATATAATAGCCAGTAATTATATATGGAAGATCTGATTTTTTTTCTACTCCATGTACAACAGCCTGATAACCAAACTGTTAATATGAACAAAATATAACCTCTAAAATGCCTGTATGCAAATGCTAGAAATCTAAAAATAAGATGGGAGATTTAGAATATATAGCACTAAATAAAAGGCTACATATAATTGGCATTCAGAGACCTGGTGGAAGGAGGACAACCAATGGGACACTGTGATACCTATATCGCAATGATAGGGTAGATCAAATTGATGGAGGGGTTGTACTCTGTGTTATAGAGGGCATTGAGTCACACAGGATTAAAGTTTTGTAGGAAACAAAATACATTGTAGAATCTCTATGGATAGAAATTCCATGTAAAAAGGGAAAGGCAATGGCAGTGGGAGTGTACTACTATCCGCCTGGCCAGAATGAACAGATAGATGATGAAATGCTAAAAGAAATCAGGGAAGCTCACAAAACAGTTACAACACAGTAATAATGTGTGATTTCAATTACCCTGGTATCAACTGGGTCAATGTCAATGTCACAGCAAGACATGCTAGAGAGATAAAGTTGCAAGATGAAATAAATAGCTGCTTCTTGGAGCAGCTGGTTCATGAACTGGCAAGAGGGGAAGCTATTTTGGACCTACTTCTGAGTAGAACACAGGATCTGGTAGAAGAGATAAGGATGTTGGGGCCACTTGGCAATAGTGATCATAGCATGATCACATTTGATTTAATAAATAGATGGAGGATGGCAAGGAAATCAATAGTACTACCTTTTAAATTTCAAAAGGGAGACAATGATAAAATGAGGAAAATAGTTAAGAAAAAACTAAAAGGAGCAGCTGCACAGGTATAGATTTACATCAAGCAAGGGCATTGTTTAAAAATACTGTCTTGGAAGCCCAGACCAGATGCATTCCATGCTTTAAGAAAGGTGGAAGGAAGGCCAAAAAACTGCTAGCATGGCTTAAAGGTGAGGTCAGAGAGGCTATTGTAGCCAAAATAGTATCTTTCAGGAAATGGAAAAGAAGTCAAATGATGAAAACAGAAAACAACATAAGCACTGGCAAGTTAGATGGAAGGCATTGATAAGGCAGGCAAAGAGAAAATTTGAAAAAAAAAAAGCTTGCCATGGAAGCAAAAATGTACAATAAAAACATCTTCAAGTACATATGTAACAAAAAAACCTGTGAGAGAGTCAGTTGGAGTATTAGATAATAGAGGGGTAAAAGGGACACTAAGGGAGGACAAAACCATAGCGGAGAAACTGAATGGATTCTTTGCTCTGGTCTTTACTGAAAAATATGTAGGAAAGTTTCCCCTGCCTGAAATGGTATTTAAAGGTGATGAAACAAACCTATAAACCAGAAAGATATATTGTAACTATATGATAAACTAGCGTAGCAAACCACCTGGACCAGATGGTATACATCACAGCGTGCTGAAAGACTGAAATATGAGATTGCAGACCTATTATTAGTAATTTGTGAACTATCATTAAAATAATCCGTAGTACCTGAAGATTGGAGAATGGCCAATGTAATGCCAATTTTTAAAAAAGGTTCCAGGGGTGATCCTGGAAACTACAGACTGGTGAGCCTGACATCTGAAATTAGTATAAAGAATACAATTACTGAACATGTACATAATCATGGTTTAATGGAAGAATGTCAACATGGATTTAGACAAGGAAAGTCTTACTAATCTATTATATTTTTTGAAGGTGTGAATAAACAGGTAGACAAAGTTAAGCCAGTCAATATAGTTTACCTGAATTTTCTGAAAGCATTTGACAAGGTGGATAAAACATTGAATCCCTCTGTCCAGTATGCAGTGGCAGCCAAGAAAGCAAATAGAATGCTGAACCATAAGGAAAGTAATGGAGAATAAAACCAAGGATATTATAATTCTTCTGTATTTCTCCATGGTGAAACTACCCCTTGAATATTGTATGCAATTATGGTCACCATATATTAAAAAGAATATATTAAAATTAGAAAAGAAACAGAGAAGGACCAACAAAATGGTATAAAGGGGATGGAAGGATACCCTTCTGAGGAAAGGCTTAAAAGGTTAGGGCTCTTCAACTTGGAAAAAGATGGCTGAGGGGAGATATGATAGAGGTCTATAAATTAATGGAGTGGAAAGACTAAGGGGTATGTTTACTAAACTGCGGTAATCGTGAATAACGCGTGTAACGTACACTTAATGATCGTTCGCACGTCAGAACGCATGTTCTGACGTGCGAACGATCGTTAAGTGTACGTTACGCGCGTTAACCGCAGTTAACGATCGTAAACCCCCCGGCGCGTTAAAACACCGCAGAAGGTGGAGAGTGGGCGGAGAGAAGGGGTCAATGGGCGGAGAGTGGGCGGGGAGAGGCTCCCCTCACACTAACGCGCTGAATGTCAGAGCTCAATTCCAACGCGAATGAAAACCTGTCGTTAAAGGCATATTAAAGGGAAGAGAAACCATTTCCGGCAGCAATGTACAGCAAAACCGGGGAAACCTACAAAACGTGAGCAGTGTGATACATGTGCACAGAACAAAATTGCAAATAAAACTGTAAAATGACCACAAGAAACAGTGTAAAAATTATAATTCAGCTGGGCAACAGTGATAGCAATGGGCAACAATAAAAAACACTCCCAGGAAAGCTCCAAAAAAAAGAAATGATGTTTGGAAGGGTCTACGCTCCGTAGACCCTTTCAAAAATCATTTCATTTTATTGGAGCTTTCCTGGGAGTGTTTTTTAATGTTGCCCAATGATATCATTGTTGCCCAGCTTGGTTATGGGTGTGTGCCCCTTTTTTCAAGGTTTTTTTCTGAGGTTTATGTGCACTTTTGTCGCCATACAAGGTAAATGAGCCCACAGTACAATTGTGCAGAGCAGGGTTTCTGACTCATCAGGCCAGTTTTCCTATCTCCAGGGACTGCACTGTCTCTGTGGCCACAGTGTGGTGCAACAGACACAGCCAGTGCCTGTAAGACCAGAGGATCACAGGTTCAAATCCCAGCTGGGGCTCCTGCCAACCCGGTCCCCATAGTTTTACCCACCACTAAACAGTGATAGTAAAGACACCCCTTTATTGCAGAGAACATACGCATGGTTAATACGCCTATATTTTACCACACCAAACACAGGCACCATAAACAGGTGCATTACCTAGAGCAGAGTCTCACAAATGCAGTCCTGGAGGGGCCCACACCATTCAGGTTCCATGCTGCCTCTAATAAAGATGCCTGTGCTGCATATCTATGCACCACCCCCATGGTATGCAGATGTAGCTCATGCATATTTATGAGGGACAGCATGAAAACCCGAACAGTGTTTGGAACACCAGGACAGGAGTTGGGGAACTCTGCCGTAAAGCAGCAGCCAACAGGGCCAGACACACCCACACACACACACACAGGCCCCATTGGCCAATGCCTCCTGGAGAGGCAGGACATTGGGCCCTGCCTGTATCTCCCAATACTAGCAGTTGCATACCTTAGCAATGCCACCCTACACCTGGGTATATGGTACACAGCTATCAAACGTTTCCTATGATAACTGGCAGATATCAATTCCTACGTTAAGCATATTTTGCTCATTGAGCCCCAACATAACAATCATTCTGATGTCTGTGGTGTGTGCTGCAGGTCTGGTCTCTGATAGTGTTTACCACCCTGGGGAGTGACCCCCAACAGTATTGTGTACCATATCCATGCCTGTACTGTGCCCAGGACTAGTGTGGTGGGTATGGCTGCTGAACACCTCTATAGTAGCACAATGCTGGCATAGGTGTGGGGGTGGCTGTCTGTCTATCCAGTGTGTGGTGGCTGCAAACACCTTCCACAGCCCACACTGCCAGCAATGTTGCCAGTATTGGGCTGCCAATGTGCATAATGAGGAGCAAGGTACCATGGGTATAGGCCGGACAGGGTGGCCTGACCAGGGTGCATCTGCACAGGGCATAGGGCACTGACTGGGACATTTTAGTGCCCGGCCACCACCTACACAGACAGGGTGACCTCAGTATGTCCTGCTGAGGGATCACTCTCACCCTGACTGTTCAGTGACCACAGTATGGCTAGGCACCCCCATAGTGCTATATAGTATTTCTCTCATGTGATAGCTATGTGTTTCCTTTTGGGGCCCAGTCACTGATTTATCTGCTTGCTGTGTATGCTGACATCCCAGTTCTGGGTGCATGCATCTCCACTGGGCACATGCACTATTGACTAACTAGCAGGCTGTTTGCAGCTGGTATGTGTCTTGATGGAGTGGCTTGCAGTGGCTGATGGCTTGCAGCAGGAGCATATCAGATAGTGGTGGGGTGCAGCTTACCATATCCAGGCCTAATGTCTGTCTGCTATTGTGTTATGGATGTGTACAGAGCTGCATTGACTGCCCTGTGGGGTGTCTGTTCCTCAGCAGGAACGGGGTTGATGTTCCCCTCTACTGCCACCTTTGCAGGGTGGTAGAATGTGAATCTATTGTTAGGAGACCCTGTTTGGGCCACCTAGGGGTCCATGGGGGCTACATCTGACTGAAACAGACAGAGCTATCCAAGGTGTTTCTGCAGAAACTACCTATCTCACACATTAACACTGCTTTGGACCTGCGCCATGGCCTCTTTCAGCCATGGACGGTGCTGTGGACCTGGTGCTGGGCGCCTCACTGCACCCTCAGGGTGAGCACAGTACCCGCACAATGTGACGGTGTGTAGCTACTCTGTGCCAGTACAACACACGGTCAGTACCCCCTACAAGGCCGAGGTGCTGTGGGGGTGCACATGGTCACTTCCCCCTCCCAGGCCGAGGTGCTGTGGGGGTGCATTCCCCATGGTGTGTATCTGTGGACAGCTGCTTTGCATGTGCAGTGCATCATGGGTGTGCCTGGCACAATCCAACCCTGGGAAAATCCAGCACCTGCTCACAGGCTCTGATAAACCATAGGCCATCACACGTACATCTGTTAGCATAATGCATAGGTGCAAGACACCCTAAAGAGTCTGTAATATAAGGTGCCCATGCTGGTAAAAACACACGTACCCACGCACGATTGTACGCATGCACCAACGCACGCAGCTACGCACGGGGCTACGCCCGTACCAACGCACGCAGCCTCGCACGCACCAACGTGCGTGGCTAGGCACACTCCGAGGGTGTGTTTCTGACACCACTACTCCACGTAAAGAAAAACATGCCTCCTCATTCCCTATGTAATGTACAGGGTTATGCCTGGGCCAGCCTTCTGCGTTAGGCACACTGGGGACTCGAACCCATGCTGCCTGTAACAGCGGTCAGTACAGTAACCATTGTGCTACAGCTCTGTTTCTGTGCTTTGTGTCTGTACGCCTTCTTACGATTAATGGGCAGTAATGCGCCACGGCACCCTGTAACGCTCGTTAGTTTTTGGAACGCGCGTTAGTGGTAACGATGTACCGCCCATGTCCTTATTTGGGGTTTCTGTCACTACTGCGGCTCCTAATGCGAATTGCACTAACGCAGTTTAGTAAACATACCCCTAAATGTAGATCTGTTGTTTACTCCGTCAAAAAGTTAGATTAGGAGACATGCAATGAAACTACAATGTAACCCATTTAAGACTAATAAGAGAAAATATTTTTTCACTCAGTTCTGGAATTCATTAGCGGAGGATATGATAAAATCTGTTAGTGTAGCTGGGCTTAAAAAAGGTTTGGACAAGTTCCTGGAGGAAAAGTCCATAAACCATTATTAATGAGGACCAGGAAAATCCACTGCTTATCTCAGGATAATCATCATGGAATTTGTGAACCTTTTTGGGAACTTGACAGGTATTTTTGACCTGAATTGACCACTGCTGGAAACAGGATACTGGACTTGATGGATCTTGGTCTGACCCAGTATGGCATTTCTTATGTTTTTATGTTCAGAGCCAGAAATCAAACACACAAAACCCATATGCTAAACATTTATAAGTATAGCTAATCAAGCAGGAAAGTTCCAAAATATACATTTTTACTTGTTTAAAATTATCTCTTTATTCATTTTCATTTAACATACTAAAACAAAATTAGCAATACAAATCTCAAAAAAGATCCATTTTTACATTTTAAAAACTATAAAAGTACCAAGAGACTCAGCACATTTATTCCATCAATGACTCATTTCAAAACCTGATTGAAGCAAATACTTTGCCTCACAGGACATCCTAACATTAAGATCTAGTAAGGAATATTTCAGGGAGATTCGCTGTCGCTACTTTTAGTTTGTGAGGCACTTAATCCAATGAGTACTCTCATCAACTCTTTGGATCCTAAAGAAGGTAACAACCCAGAAGCAACTTCCCATCTACTATTTGTAGAGGATGTGAAGCTCTACAGTTCTAGTGACCAACAATTAGCAGAGCAACGCCACATGGTGAAAAGCTTTTCTGATGACATCAGGATGACTTTTGGCCTTGATAAGTGTGCTAAGGCAACATTTTTAGAGGAAAATTGAGCAAAGCAGAAAACATCTCCCTGGCTGAGGGCTGCGATATTAAGAACATTGAACAGGAAGGTGTATATAAGTATCTCAAAGTAGAGGAAGGAATGACACTCAAGCAGAAATTACAGAGAAAGAAGATCAGTAAAGAATATTACAGGAGATGAAAATCGTTATTGAAAAGTGCTTTAACATCATGGAATAAGATATAAACCATCATTCAGCTGTCAATTCCTGTACTCTCATACAGATTTGGGATTGTGGACTGGCTTCTTAAAGATCTTGAAAACTGGATGTGCAAACAAGAAAACTTCTCCATGCCTATGAAGTAATTTATGAGAATCAATATATGCCAAGACTGTACATTCCCTAGAGCTGAAGGAGGGTTGGCCCTCATAGAGATTGATTACATCTACAGAGCTACTATCATAGGCCTCTAGGCCTACCTGACAGCATCATCGGATTCAAATATGCAAAAAGTGCTGAAATATGAAAGTATTTATTTATTTAGCATTTCTTATATACTGCCTTTCAGTGTTATCAAGGTGGTTTACATTGAACACAACAATTTTACATGGAACAGTTAACATTATAACTATATACACATCGCAAAGTTGAACTGTGTAACATTTCAATAACAACTATTTATTTATTTATTTATTTACTACACATTTATATACCGCCACTTCCAGCGATCAGCAGCGGTTTGATTCATCTTGGGGATTGTCAATCAAGACTTGGGGTGGGGGTGGTAAATACATAGATCTGAGGTCACAGCACACATGGTTAGCATCTTCGGGGATGAATCATACATTTTTACATTTTTATATACATATTTACATATTTAAACATATAGCAGATTTAAAATTCTCTCGCATTTGATGGTCATAGTTGATTTACATTTGTAGTATAGGAAACTCAGTTTAGGATAGCATACAATATGTGAGAGGGGTGACTGGCAGATGTTTTATTTATTTATTTATTTGACATTTCTTCTATACCGTGCTATTATAATCAGTGCGGTGTACATCGAACAAAACATACTGCAATGCATACAGGCAACATTGAGTTTACAATGAACAGGGAAAATAACACATGGGATAACCGGGGGAACTATATACAGGTTAACTTGATACTATATACAATACTCTAAACTCGTTTGGATATTGCAAGTGATTTCGTGTGGATGGTACAGGTAGATGGTTATCAGGTGGGCTAGTGTATAGGCTAACCATTTTCTGGTTGTATTAAGGTGCTAAGGCGTCTGGGGTATGTGGGAAGCTTGCCAGATGTGTGAGTGTCCGGGATGACTTCTGGGTAACATTTTGTGAACAGATGGTGTTTCAAAGCTTTTCGGAATAGGATTAGGCTTTTGATGCCACGGATTTCATGGGGAAGTGCATTCCAGTTTAAAGGAGCGAATATTGAGAAAGCTCTGTTTGAGGTAGTCTTAGTGCACAATGTCATCATCCTAGGAACTATTAAGGTGTTCATTGCAGTAGGCCTCCTGTTTCTATTTTCGAGGGTGCTGTGGATTAGCTTGCTGATTGGTGTAGGTGGGTAGTTATTCAAGGCTTTGAAGGTAAGGACTAATGACTTATAATGGAGTATGGCATGTAAAGGTAGCCAATGCAGATCTTTCATGATAGGCGTTATGTGGTCGGATCTTGATGATCCAGAGAGGACTCTTGCAGCTGTATTCATAGCCAGGCAAAGCGGATTTAAAGTTGATTGAGAGATACCGTGGAGGATGATGTTCGCAAAATCCAGGTGTGGGAGGACCAATGCCTGGAAGGTTGTTCGGTAGTCAGTAGAATCCAGTAGGGGGCGGAGGTGGCGTAGTGTTCTGATCTTATGATATATAGTCTTTGTCACATTCTTCACATGTGTTGTCATATCCAGGTGCTGGTCCAATGTGATGCCGAGATATCAGATTGTGGGTTTGGACTTCAATTCTACATTGTTGACCAGTAGCGATGGGGGAGGTATGAACTTACGGTTCCTCGTAACAAAAAGAACATCAGTTTTGCTATGATTGATCCGTAGGTTTTGTGTCAGCAGCCATTCAGCTACTGCTCCGAAACAATTGATTATTGGGGAGAACACTGGTTGGTCAATTTTGAACGGCATGTAGAGGAGGATGTCATCTGCGTACACCAGACATTGTACGTTGAAAGATCGGATCAAATCACATATCAGCTGCATATAGATATTGAACATCAGTGCCGATAAGGATGATCCATGAGGTACCCCTTGGGACTGCAGGAAAGGTTCTGAGGATGCATGGCCTGTTTTGACTTGTTGCCACCTATTGGATAGGTAGGATTTACACCATTCTAGTGCTGTGCTTCGAATCCCCTTTTCTTTCAGGCGTTGCAGAAGTATATCATGATTCACAGAGTCGAAGGTGGCGGAGATGTCCAGGAAGATGAGGACAAATCCTTGTTGGATGCTGTTTATTCCAGTGACCAGATCATTGAATAGGGTTGTAAGGATTGTGTCGACTCCATGTGCTTCCCTGAAGCCATGTTGTGATGGATCTAGTGGCGCCTCAATGTCAATATGATGCTGGATTTGTTGTTGAGCCCCTTTTTCGATGATTTTTGTGAGCTGGGGGATGCTTGAGATTGGCCTAAATGATTCAACTTTGGATGGGTCAAGTCTACTGTTTTTCAGTAGGGGCCTGATACAGGTGTGTTTCAGACTCTGTGGGAACGAGCCTGTTAGAAAGGACTGGTTCAGTATCTTGCAAAAGATTTGGCTTAGATCATATCGCAGATCTTTGATCCAGCTGGCTGGGCAGAGGTCGTTAGGTGCTGTGCTGGGATTGATAGAAGCAATAATGTTCTCAATCTCACTAGTTGATACCGTATTGAAATTGCATAATGGTGTTGCTTGGGATGCCTTAGGTGATACGGAGGAGTTACCGATATTTATGTTTGTGTTGGTCTTAATCATTTTTTATTGCAAGTAGTTTGCGTAGTCCTGTGGCTGAGGCATTGCAGGTTGGGCTGAAACCGGCTCTCCTGTTATGGATTTTACTAATCTGAACAGTGCATGTGGTTTATTGATGGAGCGTTTCAATAAGTCTGTGTGGTAGAGCTTCCTACTCTGTGTTATCTTCCCCCGGTGGGTAATTAAGTGTGAGTTGTATGCAGCAAGGGCCTCTGGGGAGTGGGTTCGTCACCACCGTCTCTCAAGTTTGCGTAGGTGGTGGAGAGATGTACGAAGGTCCGTAGAGAACCATGGCGCGTGTTCCCGTTTTCTTATTTTCTTTTCAGTGTGTAATGGACATGAGGCGGCTCTGAGGTTCTCATCTCATTTGGATATAAGGTCGTCTAAGTTGAGGGAAGTGTTGGTCATAAGTGGTCGAAAATTTTTTAGGACAACGTCCCGGTTGAGTGGTTGGAAGCGGGCTGTTTTGAGTGTTAAGGCTGTGTGCCTAGTGGAGTGTCAAATTATTCAGTGAACAGGTAAGTTTTTAGATTTTTTTGGAAGTCGGAGGTATCTATAGTTGATCATAATTTATATGGAAGTGAGTGCTGAAGTATTCGAAAGCTCTTTGGAGTCTTGTTTAGGAGGTTCTGTTCTTGATGGTTGAGGTCGAGAGACTGTTTTGATGTTGCTTTCTCCTTGATCCAGTATTTGGTACCATCTGGATTAGCTGTTTTAAGCAGACAGCAGTCATTATTGATCTGCATTTTATTCGGGATCGTATGGGTAGCCAATGAAGGGATTTTAAGACTGGAATGATATGCTCTTACGTTTTTGATCCAATGATTAGTCTGGCTGTGGTATTTTGTGCTATTTTCAAGGTTTGAGTTGTGCTTTTGGGTAGGCTTTGGACTATCAGATTGCAATAATCTAGATGTGGGGTGATTAGTGCCTGACATACTGTGTGGAAGTGGTTATGGTCAAGTAGGGGCCATAGGTTTTGTAGGGTCCTCATTTTATAGTAGGCTGTGGATGTAATCTTCTTGATGTGTGGTTGAAAGTATAGCCTTTGTCTAGGGTTACACCTAGATATTTCACTTCTTTCTTCACGGGGATTGGGCGATTTCCTATTAGAAGATTGTCTGGTAGAGTATAGGCAGCGTCTCTTGTAACTGTAAGGACTTCTGATTTGCTATAGTTGATTGTGAGATTGCAATGTTCCAGCCAGTTTGTAACTGAAGTCATGCATGAAGCTATGGTAGAGTAATCAGGTTTTCTGGTGTCAAATGGAGCATAAATCATCAAGTCATCCATGTAAAGGTGGTAATATATATTCTGTTTGTGTATAATTTTACAGACTGGTTGTATATATATATATGTTGAATAGAAGGACAGATAGTGAGAGTCCTGTGGTATTCCCTGGTGCAATGTGAAAGGTTTGGAAGTTCTATTCTTGATCTTGATTTGAGACTGTCGACTGGATAGGTAAGAACAGAACTATGACAATGAACTGCCATGATTCCTATCTCCATCAGTCTGTCTAGGAGTTTGTCGAGTCAAAGGCAAATGTTATATCTATGAAGATGAATATGTATCCTTGTTTGAGCTTTTCAGTTCCTTTAAGTACTATGTTGGTTAGGTAAGTTAAAAGTGTTTCTACCCCATGATATTGTCGGAACCCATGTTGTTGTGGATCCAGTGGAGTGGATGAGTCAATGTGATCTTGCAATTGTCTTTGTACTGTTTTTTCTATTATCTTTGCTAAGAGGGGTATGCTGGATATAGGTTGGTATGCGGATGGAGGTTGGGGCCAGATGCATTGCTTTTTAAGTAAGATTTTGTAGAGGAGGTTTTTTAGCAGGGGTGACATTAATCTTTGTGATACGGAGAGAGATTTATTTTTGCAGAGCATAGGTGCTAGTTCTTTTATGGTCATCTTTATCCAGGAGGTCGGTCATGGGTCGAGTGGAGATGTGGTTGTGTTCAATGTTTTCATGGGAAATACAAGTCTAAACTTCTAATATTGCACTGGAAGGGCAGTAGAGGAAGTAGACATGTGTAAATGCACTCCGAAATCCATGTATCCCTATCCTGATAGATAAACCCCCCGTCAACGTCCCAGAAAATGATGCCATGAAAAATGAAGGCCCAGACACATGCAGGAAGACTATCAATTTCAGAAACATGAATACGTCAGTGCCAGTATTTTGGAATCTCTACATGGATAAGTCACCACATCCACATACAGCTCAGCCATTTTTCAAATGGAGACTGCAGCAGCATGGCAGTAAACAAAGAAGCCTTGCTATTTACCTGCTACCCCTTTTTGAGGGAGGAGAAAATAATTGGAGAAGTGAGAGAGCATTCTCTTTTCATCGGTACTATTGAGAGCTGGCCGAAATGAGCCCTTTTGGCAGGCTTATTCATTACAAGGAGCGGGTCTAAATATGGATGTGTCCAGTGGTGGGCTTACACGTATGGCGTTATTGTGAACTAGGAGATGCATGTGGATCTTCTTAGGGCCACCGTAGACACGCTTCTGCCATGCCCCCATGTGATTTGGACATGATCATGGCAGAGATATGTAAATTCAGGTCATTCTAAAATTTCTGGTAGGACGTGGATGTGACTTGCATGTGTGAATGGTCATTTTCATATATGAACATCACAAATAGGTCTTCTAAATTAAAGCGCATAAGGTTTTTTTGGAGATTTTTTGCTGAGAGTAAATGAGTTTTTGCATGAATTCTTTCATTTCTTGTACCAGATGCCATTCTGACATTTTAATCAATTTTGAAAACATAAAGAACCGATCCAGGTGCTTTACATAAAGGGTAGTCACGAGGAAGCCTTGGAAGAAAAATGTCTTTTCATATCAATCAAGAGAGATAGAATAAAGAGAGGATGGAACATCACCTTTAAAGAGCTGGAACAAGGGACTTCCCAGAGAAGAAGGAAAACTCTAGTATAATGTACTCAAAGAACTCATTTCCATTAAATCCTGGAAGAGATTTTGGAGTATGTTAAGAACAAGAACATAAGAAATGCCATACTGGGTCAGACCAAGCTCCATCAAGCTCAGTATCCTGTTTCCAACAGTGGCCAATCCAGGTCACAAGTACCTGGCAGGTACCCAAAGTCCACAGCTTCCACAATGCTCATCCTGGGGTAAGCAGTGGATTTCCGGGGTCCTCTTTAATAATGGTTTATGGACCTTTCCTCCAGGAACTTGTCCAAATGTTTTTTAAACCCAGCTACACTAATAGCTTTTACTACATCCTCTGGAACAAATTCCAGAGTTTGATTATGCATTGAGTGAAAAAATATTTTCTCTTATTAGTCTTAAATGGGTTACATTGTAGTTTCATTGCATGTCCTCTAGTCTTTCTATTTTTTTGTTGGCATAAACAATTGATCTAATTTAACCCATTCCACTCTATTCGTTAATTTGTAGACTTCTATCATATCTCCCCCCAGCCTTCTCTTTTCCAAGTTGAAGAGCCCCAATGTTTTAAACCTTTCTTCACAGGGATTTCCTTCCATCCCTACCATTTTGGTGGCTCTTCTCTGTGCCTTTTCTTATTCTGCTATATCCTTTTTAAGATACGGCGACCAGAATTGCACACAATATTCAAGGTGCGGTCAAACCATGGAACAATACAGAGGCATTATAATATCCTTTGTTTTATTCTCCATTCCTTTCCTAATGATTTCTTGCATTCTATTAGCTTTCCTGCCAACTGCTGCACACTGGGTGGAGTGTTTCAGCGTATTATCCACAATGACACATAAATCTTTTTCCTGGGTGGTGATTTCTAAGATGGTACCTTGCATTGTGTAACCAAAGTTTGGGTTGTTCTTTCCTAGGTGCATAACTTTGCACCTATACAGCTATCCCACTTTCAGTCGGTGTACCCCAGGGCCCTGTCTTGGGACCTCTCCTTTTCTCTCTCTCCACTCAGTCCCTTGGTGCAACTCATCTTCCATGGTTTTCAGTACCATCCCTATGCTGATGACTCTCAGATCTACCTCTCTGCACCTGAAATCTCTCTGGGTTTGCAGGACTGGATTTCTGCCTACTTATCTAACATTAGTGCACAGATGTCTCAATACCATCTGAAATTGAACATAGCCAAAACTGAGCTCCTTCTGCTTCCTTAAGTTCACCTCCATCCTTCCACCTTTCTCAATTTCTGTGGATAACTCTCTACTCCTCCCTGCTTCCTTGGCTCACAACCTTGGGGTCATCTTTGACTCCTCCCTCTTCTCCTGTACACACATCCAACAGAGCTAAAACCTGTCGCTTCTTTCTCTATAACATTGGCAAAATTTGTCTCTTCCTTTTTGACCACACTGTTAAGACCCTCATCCATTCTCTTATCACCTCCTGCCTAGACTATTGCAACCTCCCCTTCACTGATCTGCCTCTGAATCATCTCTCCCCACTTCAATCTGTTCAAAACTCAGCCGCATGGCTAATCTTCTGATAGTGTCACTATGCTCATGTCATCCCTCTTCTCAAGTCACTTCATTGGCTCCCTATCCGTTTCTGCATCAAGTTCAAACTTCTACTACTGACCTATAGTGCCTTTATTTGAGTGCTTCTACCTACCTTTCCTCTCTTATGGCTCCTGACACCCCTCCTCATGAACTCCAATTTTCTGGCAGATCCCTTCTGTCTGTGCCCTTCTCTTCCACTGCCAATTCCAGACTTCGATCGCTCTATCTTGCTGCTCATTATGCCTGGAATAAACTTCCTGAGTTGGTACATCAGGCTCCATCTGTGGCCCTGTTCAATCCATGCTAAAAACTCACTTCTTTGAGACTGCTTTTGGATCCTGATCCCCTTAGTCACTTCCTATGTGTTTTTTTACCATTCATCTAGATATATTCTAGTCCCGGCTTGTTGTATTGTCTGTCTTGAGTAGACTGTAAGCTCTTATGAGCAGGGACTGTCTCTTACATGTCTCTGTACAGCATTAAATATGCCTTGTAGCGCTATACAGTACAAATGATAAGTAGTAGAGATATAATTAAGTTAGCATGTCAAAGTCTTGGCAGAGCCATTGTGAAATGGTGATAGCTAATGTCAAACTCAAGATGGATATTAGGGTGCTACACAAACCAATGCAAAAAGTTAATGTTTGTAGAATCATTTCTCCACAAGGCATATTTTTGTCCATTAGGGTTAGCTTGCTAAATTTCAGTTTGATTGCAAAACATTTAGAGGTCGCCCCATTCTGAACATTTCATGGATGGGAAAAGGCATTTATGTATTGAAAATATTCCTTTTTAAAACTCAGTTCAGGATGGCTGCACATGAGTCCAAGAATATCACCGAAATTGGCTCTGTTTGTCAGCCTTGTTTACATCAGACAGTGGAATGAAGCACTGAGCTCCTCTCAATGACATCAAATTTTTATCATTTCTTAAGACTGTTGCATTTTCAAGACACCTATGTTTTTTGTCTAAACATTCAGCAGGCTTAGCCCTTTTTAATGACAGAGTCTCAGCAGAAACAAAGAAAAAGATGGTGCAGAACCTTCAGTGGCCACCATTACCAGACATTTCGGTTGTCTACTGTTTAAGTCAGATGACATAAAAACTGCCAAATGGGGTGACCTCTAAATGTTGTTTATTTTCATTAAAATTTTGTGTTTTATTACAAATATGATAAGAATAAAACCAGTCTTGTGGAAAAATCTGAAATCTTTTTTTTGGACCACACTAATGTACATATTAACATAGTATATGACAGCAGTTAAAGACCAGTATAGTCCATCTAGTCTGCTCAGGAAGGCGGCAAGAGTAGGTGCACCTGCCGCTCCATGCAGGTCACTCCTCCCCATGCCTTTGTATAGGGGTATATCCACCTCTTGGCAGAGATAGTTATGTTTATTTTTATTTTATCCCGTTGCTATAAAGGGATCCACTGTGTCTGTCCCATGTCATTTTGAAATCTGAATTTCCAGTCTTTTTATATCCTTTGTGAGACATGGTCTCCAAAACTGAACACAATATTTCAAATGAGGCCTCACCATCAACTTGTACAGCAGCATTAGTACCTCTTCCTTTCTGCTGATAATTCCTCTCTGTATGCAACCCAGCATCCTTCTGGCTTTTGCCACCACCTTGTCACACTGTTTCGCCACCTTGAGATCCTTAGAAACAATCACTCCGAGGTCCTTCTCCTGGCTGTTCCCACCGACCTCTTGCACCCCTATTGCATACAATTCTCTTGGATTTCTGCTTCCCAAGTGTATGGCACTGCATTTCTTCATATTAAATCTTAAATGCCAAACATTAAACCATTCTTCCAGCTTTTGTAGATCTTTCCTCATATTATCCACTCCCTCAGGGGATTCCACTCTGTTGCAAATTTTCATGTCATCTGCAAAAAGGCAGACTTTTCCATTCAGTCCTTCAGCACTATATATCATCATCATCAATGTTTATCTATCAATTGCTGTATTAGTAAAATTATGATTAGGTACCACATTTTAGAGGACACATTACCAACACATTATCACAGCAATGGCTGACCTACATGGAAAAAAGAAGAAGGCAAACTTAGGATTGGACAGAATGAAGGTTTATAATACCATACTCTTAATAGAAGCCGATTCCATTTGAACTGGAAGCCCAAATTAGCAGATATGTACAAAATAGATCTTGGACTCCTGCTGTACATTTACAGAATAACAGTTTGTTGTCATCTGCAAAAAAAAAAATGGCAGCATTACTGTTTATTCCTTCCTTTAGATCACGGATAAAAGAAAATCAGCAATAATGGTCTTAACTCATCACCTTATTCAAATTAGAATATATGTGACTCTCTTCAGCTCTCCCTCAGCCAGTTTCTAGCCCACTTGCAAATGTTATCTCAAATGCCGTCTTTCTTAATTTGAAAATCAGAGCCTTTTGTTTGGTACCATAACAAAAGCTTTAGTAAAATCCAGATAAATTATGTCAGTCCTGTTTCCCAGATTGAGTCTGTGCCTAATATTTAAAAATATCCCCAATTTTTGATTGCCAAATCGTTGTGTTCAACTAGATGATAAGAAAGTCAAATGTGCGCTTGTGGCATGCAAATCCTTATTCAGATTTCATGCTATGACAGTCTTCAGCTTTATACATATGCCTTTCATCTTTCTTGTGTTTGTATTGCTGTTCTTGTTCTGTTTAATGTACACCTTGAACTGTACTTTTATGCTTATAAAATGTACTGGGAATGAGACCAAAACAAGCCACATACGTTGCTTTTGAAATGAAAATTATGTTAACTTTGAATCTTGTTTTCCAAAGGTTTAACAAACTTATTCAAAATTTCATTAAGATTAAAATATTGCATGATACTGTTTAGCTTATCTACAGATATCTTGCCATGCTTCAGTCATCCTTATCTCCTCTAGGCAGGTTTACATCTGGGGCAGATTGGAGCCCTAAAACATTCAGTCTTAATAGAGACCCTGGCACCTTTTTAAAAATTTTGCAACATACTGCTAAATTTAAATCTAGTCACATGGAACATGCATGGGATGAATACTCCAATCTAGGAATAAACTATAATAACAACGGATAACCAGTTTCTTGTGATTCCTAGAAGTAGAAAAGCCCTCTTCTTATTTAAGGTACATGTTTACTAAAGAGCTGCTGGTAGCACAGAGCTAAAGCACTGTTGGTGAGAAAAATGAACGTGGCAAGGCTTAGCGGCCATGGTACCAGCAGGTGGCTGTGGCTGCAGCACAGCATTATCAGCATGCTAGAGGTGTCAGTACCATGGTAGCTGTGAATGTGCAGCCTTAACGCAGGCACACAGTGAATGCATTTGCAGCACACACCCTGCAATCGGAAATCACAAATGCATTAATAGAGCAGCATATATTTACAGAACCACTGCAGACACTAATAAATGGGCTACAACCCCACACCGGACAGTGGTAACAGGCCAGTTCAGAAGAGAGACGGATGACCGGGAATAGGCACAATGGCAGCACAGCTCAGAGCAATGGGGCTAAGTAAAGAAGAGCGGGACATGCAAATTAGGAAAGCGTATACATGCAGCAAGTTTATGCTAATTCCCTATAAGGCCCCTGCATCTTCAGATGCAGCAAGTTTATAAGGTCCCCTGCATCTTCATATGCCACATTTGCACCCTATCTCCCACAGTGGAACACAGGTATATGAACTTCCCTCGCCCTGAGGGTACCTATTCACCTAGGCTTCAGGGAACACAGTACAAGGTCTCTCAGTCACCTTTCTTATAGGGCTTCAGCAGTACCATAGCCATTATGGAGTGTGCCCTTCCATGTTCCATGTGCACTAGGTGCAAGGAGCTCTTTGCTCTCAGGGAACGAGTCTGTTCTCTAGAGGCTAAAGTAGCAGACTTGGAAAGCATAAGACAGACAGAGAGGTACATAGACAAGACCTACAGGGATATAGTCCTGAAGTCCCACCTCCAGTCTGGCAGCATCCCTGTTGCCATGGAGGAGAGAGATCACGTGACAGGAGAGCATCACCCTGGTGTGGCAGGAAGTGATCCTGTAACTAGGACCTGTCCTCCAGGTGATGTAAAACCCTCTCGCACCGAGGAAGTTTCTCCAGGGCCATGTGCCCATGAGGGAAGGGTTAGGACAGCCGTTATAGTTGGTGATTCGATCATTAGGCATGTAGATAGTTGGGTGGCTGGTGGACGTGAGGATCGCCTGGTAACATGCCTGCCTGGTGCAAAGGTAGCGGACCTCACGCGCCACCTAGATAAGGTCTTAGATAGTGCTGGGGAGGAGTCTGCTGTCTTGGTACATGTCGGTACCAATGACATAGGAAAATGTGGTAGGGAGGTTCTGGAGGCTAAATTTAGGCTTTTAGGTAGGAAGTTGAAATCCAGAACTTCCAGGGTAGCGTTCTCTGAAATGCTTCCTGTTCCAAGCGCAGGACCCAAAAGGCAGGCAGAGCTCCGGAGTCTCAATGCGTGGATGAGACAATGGTGCAGAGATGAGGGGTTTGGATTTGTTAGGAACTGGGGAACATTCTGGGGAAAGGAGGGGCTCTTCTGAAGGGATGGGCTTCACCTTAACTGGGATGGAACCAGACTGCTGGCATTAACCTTTAAAAAGGAGATAGAGCAGCTTTTAAACTAGATATTAGGGTAAAGCCGACAGTCTCCCAAGAGCAGATGGTTCAGAAGAATGTATCTTTGAAGGGTACTACCAAAAGCAGAGAGGTTCCACAAAAGAGTAAACTAGCCCAAATGCCCTCACGTATGGAGCAGACAGAGCTTAAAGATCCCAAATTACCCATGTCTAACAATAG
This sequence comes from Ichthyophis bannanicus, assembly GCA_033557465.1. Classification (NCBI taxonomy): domain Eukaryota; kingdom Metazoa; phylum Chordata; class Amphibia; order Gymnophiona; family Ichthyophiidae; genus Ichthyophis; species Ichthyophis bannanicus. The sequence goes on along the minus strand of CM066033.1, from coordinate 1,017,978,477 downwards.
CCAAATTAATATGAATAAAATACATTCTCTAAAATGCTTGTATGCAAATGCTAGAAGTCTAAAAAATAAGATGGGAGAGTTAGAATATATAGCACTAAATGAAAGGTTACATATGATTGGAATATCAGAGACATGGTGGAAGGAGGACAACCAGTGGGACACTGTGATACCTGGGTACAAACTATATTGTAATGATAGAGCTGATCAAATTGGTAGAGGGGTTGCTCTCTATGTTAGAGAGGGCAATGAGTCATAAAGGATTAAAGTTTTGCAGGAAACAAAATCTGCTGTAGAATCTATATGGATTGAAATTCCATGTAAAAGGGGGAAGGCGATGGCAGTGGGGGTGTACTATCGACCGCCTGGCCAGAATGACCAAATGGATGATGAAATGTTCAAAGAAATCAAGGAAGCTAACATAAGTTACAGCGCAGTAATAATAACACAGGTACACTACCAAAAAACTGCCTCCAGTTTTGCAACTGATTCCTATAGATTTTGGGGTGCTGAATCCAGGAAAAATAGCCAAAATGTTCCATCACGTCACGTTTTCTTGCAAAATTAGATTTCTTACCCATATAAGGAATATTCACATAATTTCTTTTTAGCCGACTGCAGTTTATTTTCTTGGCCCAAAATAGAGGTTGTAATGGTTAACTAACTAGAAACACTCCCTCATGATATTTTAGAGTGTTTTGTATTCATTTTATACATTAACAGGACAATTGGGAGGCGTGGGGCTAAATCCAGTACTCGCGCTGGCGCATGTTCTTTCCTGTTCGCCTCGCCTCGTTCGCTCGCTCAAACACAGTGGTTGCGACATGAACGTTCCTGTCAAATTTCAGTTTCTTGCAAATTCATTATTACCTTTTCTTTGCTCAGTCGTAATCCAGCTTTATTCCGAAGTGGTTCACTACAGTTGTAGTTTGCAGTGCTGTGTATTTGTGATGGCTCACAGAGCCAGAGGTTGCGTCAACTTTCCGGACAGTTTTTGTTTTATTTGTGGGGAATATACCGTGAAAAAGCGGCAGAGGAACATTTCTGCATTTATTAAAAAAGTATATTTCGCCTATTTCGGTTTGAAGTTAGGCGATCAAGACAAACCGTGGGCTCCTCACAAAGTGTGCAAGACATGTGAGGAAGATCTACGCTTATGGATGAAAGGTAAAAAACAAGCATTTCGTTTTGGAATACCTATGATGTGGCGTGAACAAAGAGACCACAGCAGTGACTGCTATTTTTGCTCTTGCATTGTGAAGGGATACAACTTAAAAAATAAGAACGTAATAAGTTACCCCAACCTTCCCTCAGCAATTAGGCCTATGCCTCATAGCAACGAAGTACCTGTGCCTGAACCACCAAAATCTTTGGATCATATTTGTGTGGACGGTTCTGATCATGATGAGACTCATCAGATGGCTTTTCCCGATGAGTCCAGTACTTCCGAGTTTGAAACTGAACCAGATCCGAAACCGGAACTTTTCTCTCAAGCTGAATTGAATGATTTAGTCGGGGATTTAGGACTCCCAAAAGATGCTGCCCAACTGCTAGGTTCTCTGCTTAAACAGAAAAATCTATTGTCACCAGGAACAACTTTTTATTGGTACCGCAACCGCGAGACACAATTTTTGAAGTATTTCAGCAAAGAGGAAGATTTGGTATTTTGCAACGATATATACGGAGTGATGGAAAAGTTTAAACTCAAGTATGATCCTGCTGAATGGCAGCTGTTCATTGATTCGTCAAAAGACAGCATAAAAGGTGTTCTTCTTCATAATGGCAACACATTCGCTTCAGTTCCTATTGCTCACTCTGTTATTCTCCAAGAAAAATACGAGAATTTGGCCCTGATTCTTCAGAAGATTCGTTATGATGAGCATAAGTGGATGATTTGTGGAGACTTTAAAATTCTATCCATGCTATTAGGGCAGCAATCCGGTTTCACCAAATATCCCTGCTTCCTTTGCTTGTGGGATAGCCGGGCCCACGACCTACACTGGGGGAAAAAAGACTGGCCAATTCGGGAGTATTTGAGACCCGGTGAGAAAAATGTTCTTCATGAGAGCTTGGTACCTCGTGATAAAATTCTATTACCACCTCTCCACATTAAGTTGGGTCTCATTAAGCAATTCATCAAGTCCTTTCCAAAAGATGGTGAGTGCTTTCGGTACCTTTGCTCAAAGTTCCCCCGACTTTTTGAAGCAAAGCTAAAGGAAGGAGTGTTTGTTGGCCCTGATATAAGGAAACTCATTTCAGATGGAGCATTCGCTGAAACGATGTCTGAGAAGGAAAAAGAAGCCTGGGATTCCTTCAAGGATGTTGTTCTCAAATTCTTGGGGAACAGGCGGGATAAGAACTATAAGGATATTGTTGCCAGGATGCTCAATGCCTTCAAAGAACAAGGCTGTAACATGAGCCTGAAAGTCCATTTCTTGCACTCCCATGTGAACTACTTTCCCGAAAACTTGGGGGCGTACAGTGAAGAACAAGGTGAAATGTTTCACCATGACATCAAGGACGCAGAGAGAAGGTACCAAGGAAGATGGAACACCACTATGATGGCTGATTTCTGCTGGTTGCTGCTGCGGGAAACCCCAGATGAAAAATACGCCAAGCAGCGCACCAAGAGAAGCATTCGGGGGAAGAACAAACGGGCCCACCAGGATTGACCCAAGAATGACTTTAAAATCTAAACTGTGTTGACAAATATCGTGTTTTTACTAAACTTTGAAATAAAAATTTGCTAGTTATTACCACAGTGTCGGATCTCATTTATTAGAATTTTATTTTCACACCATCGGGTGTTTGTCTTCATGTATTGCAATGGTGCGGTTTGCGTTTTCTATTCTTACATACATACCTGTACAATATTTTTTGCACATTTCTTTGCTTTGCTTTGTGTCTAACCTCGCTCTTATATGCTCAATGTTTGTGCACATGTATGTGGCTGTTTTAAGTGCAGACAATTTTGCTACCATCACAGTGTGTTTTGTTGACATTACTCTATTCTTATGTGCTGCCTTGTTACAATTTTCTTTATTCTTATTTGAATAACTACTAAACAATTAGTATAAAGAATTCATCCAAGAAACTTTTATCTCGATCGCACTCAATCTGAAACGTTCACCTCAAACTGCTAACCCAATGTAGCAAAAAATCTGTACGTGATGGAGCAAATTGGTTACCAGATTTGGATTCAGCGCACCAAAAAATGTAAAAATCAATCGAAACATTAGAGGCAGTTTAAAAAAAATTTTTTTTAGTGTACCTGTGTAATGGGTGATTTCAACTACCCCGGAATCGACTGGTTCAGTGTCGCGTCAGGACATGCTAGGGAGATAAAGTTCCTAGATGAAATAAATGACTGTTTCTTGGAGCAGCTGGTTCATGAACCGACCAGAGGGTAAGCCATATTAGGCCTAGTCCTTAGTGGAACACCAGATCTAGTGCAAGAAATAAGGTTGTTGGGGCAACTTGGCAATAGTGATCATAGCATGATTGCCTTTGATTTAATTAGTGGAGGAGGGATAGTAAAGAAATCCACAGTACTACCTTTTAACTTTCGAAAGGGAGACTATGATAAAATGAGGAAAACAGTTAAGAAAAAACTAAAAGGAGCAGTTGCAAAGGTTAAAGACGTACATCAGGCTTGGCTGTTGTTGAAAAAAACTATCTTGGAAGCCCAGACCAGCTGTATTCCACGCTTTAAGAAAAGTGGAAGGAAGTCCAAAAAACTGCCAGCATGGTTTAAAGGTGAGGTCAGAGAGGCTGTTGTTGCCAAAAAAGCATCTTTCAGGAAATGGAAAAAAGAGCCAAACGACGAAACCTGGAAACAGCACAAGCACTGGCAAGTCAAATGCAAGGCATTGATAAGGCAGGCAAAGGGAGAATTTGAGAAGAAGCTTGCTGCGGAAGCAAAAACGCGAAGTAAAGACCTTTTCAAGTACATTCGTAGCAAAAAAACCTGTGAGAGAGTCAGTTGGTCCATTAGATGATAAAGGGGTTAAAGGAGCACTAAGAGTCGACAAGGCGATAGCGGAGAGACTGAATGAATTCTTTGCTTCGGTCTTTACTGAGGAAGATGTAGGGATGTTACCCATGACTGAAGTGGTATTTAAAGGTGCGGAAGAATTGACGGAAATATCGATACATCAGGAAGATGTATTACAACTATTAGATAAACTGAAGAGTAGCAAATCACCTGAGCCGGATGGTATACATCCAAGGGTGTTGAAAGAACTGAAATATGAGATTGTAGACCTGCTATTAGTAATCTGTGAACTATCATTAAAATCATCTCTAATACCTGAAGATTGGAGGATCGCCAATGTAACACCAATTTTTAAAAAGGGTTCCAGGGGTGATCCGGGAAACTACAGACCAGTGAGCCTGATGTCAGTACCGGGAAAAATGGTAGAAACCATCATAAAGAATAAAATTACTCAGTATGTAGATAGTCATGACCTAATGGGAGACAGCCAACATGGCTTTAGACAAGGAAGATCTTGTCTTACTAATCTGTTATGTTTTTTTGAAGGCGTGAATAATCAGGTGGACAAAGGTGAGTCGGTTGATGTTGTGTATCTGGACTTTCAGAAAGCCTTTGACAAGGTCCCTCATGAGAGACTTTTGGCAAAACTAAAGAGTGATGGGATAGGAGGCAGTGTACTATTGTGGATCAGGAACTGATTAAAAGATAGAAAGCAGAAGGTAGGGCTAAATTGCCAATTTTCCCAATGGAGAAAGGTGAATAGTGGTGTACCCCAGGGATCTGTGCTGTGTCCGCTGCTTTTTGACATATTCATAAATGACCTGGAAAGTGGAATAACCAGTGAGGTTATCAAATTTGCAGATGACACAAAATTATTTAAAGTTGTTAAAACCCAAGAAGATTGTGGAAAATTGCAAGAGGATCTTGATAAATTGGAAGACTGGGCATCAAAATGGCAGATGAAATTTAATGTGGACAAGTGCAAGGTTATGCACCTAGGGAAGAACAACCCAAACTATGGTTACACGATGCAAGGTTCCACATTAGGAACTACCACCCAGGAAAAAGATTTAGGCATCATTGTGGATACCATGTTAAAACCCTCGGCCCAGTGTGCAGCAGCGGCCAAGAGAGAAAATAGAATGCTAGGTATGATAAGGAAAGGAATGGAAAATAAAACAAAAGATATTATAATGCCTCTATATTGTTCCATGGTGAGACCGCACCTTGAATATTGTGTGCAATTCTGGTCGCCGTACCTTAAAAAGGATATAGCGATTTTAGAAAAGGTTCAGAGAAGAGCCACCAAAATGGTAAAGGGGATGGAAGGATACTCCTATGAAGAAAGGCTAAAAAGGTTAGGGTTCTTTAACCTGGAAAAGAGACGGCTGAGGGGAGATATGATAGAAATCTATAAATTAATGAACGGAGTGTAACTGGTAAACGTAGATCGATTGTTTACCTTATCACAATATAGAAAGACTAGGGGACATGCAATGAAGCTACAGGGTAAACTATTTAAGAATAATAAAAGAAAATATTTTTTCACTCAACGTGTAATCAAACTCTGGAATTTGTTACCGGAGGATGTAGTAAAGGCTGTTAGTGTAGCTGGGTTTAAAAAAGGTTTGGACAAGTTCCTGGAGGAAAGGTCCATAAACCATTATTAAGAAGGGACCCAGGATATCAATGCTTGAACCAATACAAGCATTGTGGAACCTGTGTCCCTTGGGGAAACTGCTAGGTACATATGACCTAGATTGGCCACTGTTGGAAACAGAATACTGGGCTTGATGGACCTTGGTCTGACCCAGTATGGCATATCTTATGTTCTTATGTTATGTTCTTATGTGGGGGAAAGGGAGTGTTAGAGTCAGGGGGTCTGGAGGCCATGCACAATCAACACACATGCTCTGGGTGGGAAACTAGGCAGCCAGAACCTGAATCACATGGGGTCCACAGGGTCAAAAAGCACCCCCAGTGCTCCCCATATAAGACATCCACCCCTCTGGCTTGACATCCACAATGGGGAGTACAAGGCATATGGAGTACCCATGCTGCCCCTTACTAGGAAGAGCTCTGTGGGAACCCCACAATGCAACCCACAAATCCCCATAAAGGTGGCCAAACCCAGAGCATCCCAGCTGCATGAGAAACAGAGACCCTCAAGAGCTCCCTAGTTCTATACACCGCCTCAACTCCTGGGCAAAAGGTCCAAGAAGAGCACACCAATCAGTGAACTCCAAAAGAGGAAGCCCATGTTCACTGTTAGAGTAGTAAGTGTTGCTCAGAGTTGGTAGGCATCAGCAACATCCTCCCTGGTCAGGGTGAAAGGTCAGCTGCCCACAGGAACATGGTCCATGGCAGCAGCATGGACCTCAGATCCACGTATGCACTGCAATATGTCCCCCATGCAGGAGAAGTAGGGACTAGATTGCATGTTTTGATGCTACACTGTCATGTTGTCAGTATATGATACACCTCATTTGCATGCCCCATTCCTCGCTGTACTTTGCTGGCTCCAACTCTGACTATGTAGCCAGTACTGGCTGAAGCACAGAGCACAGGTCCTATCTTATGACACCAGCAAAGCACATAACACCAGCAGCCATTCCGATATCTATACAGTGCATTGCAGATATGAATGACACTTAGTCATTTGCCCACTGTCCCAACAGGGTCACTCCAGACCTGCAGGCCCTGGTTTTGTGGGTTTCAGGCTATTATTGTCCAGTGTCATGGCAGTTGCACCATGCATCCCCTCTAAAATATGCTGCCAATGTCACCTATTTGCCTTATTAGTCCTTATGGGCCTGGATTTCAGTTAGGCAGGCTATGTGCTGCTACAGTGCATAGCCCTGCCAGTTCACCCCTAACCCCGAATATTCAATGCTGCGGTTACACACAAAGAAAACAGTCCTAGAGCCTAACTGGGTGGTGAAGATATTGCACCACTACCCAGTTAACATCCACGGCTAAAACTAGGCAAGCCAAAAGCTGGCCTAGTTTTAGCTGTGGATCGCTAACCGGGTAGCGGTGCAATATAGCCACTACCCAGTTTATGGCAGTATCTGCCCTGGAATGCCCCCAACATGCCCCAATGCTAACCGGATAGCATTGGGGCATGTAGGGGACTTAGGAGGGGATATTCAGTGGTACTAACCATGTAAGTGCTGTTGAATGTCAGCATTTAAGGCATTTACATGGTTTACTGGACAGTAAACAGTGCAAATGCCTTTTGAATATCAGGCCCTATGTGTTTGCCCTACTTCTGCCCTTCATATGTCCTAATGCTTACTTCTGAACCACATGTTCAGACTACACTAGCAAGGCAAGTGCAACTTCTGCCTGGTCAGAGGCAGGCAGTAGTTGCACCCATGCTAGCAGCATCAATATGTCACTTTTGCACACCTAGGATTGCTGCCCCGCCATGTACGATGTCCCCATCCACTCTCTGTCCCCAATCTGTCCCCAATCTGTCTTGATCCCGCCTATTCACATACTGCTTGGGTAGCGTGATATTTTTAGCATGGTCACATTTTGGTCACGTGCTCCCAGCTAACACATGGCCAAAACACATGTTAGCCCTACGCTAAACCTCATACTCTTGGCTACGACGCTTTAGTAAACATGCTCCTAAGTTTTCTTAGATTTTTTTAAATTTCTTGTTTATACTATTTGGACAGTTTCTTTTGTCAAACTCTAATGCTTTCTTCCTCCATTTCCCAATGTCCACAGTTTTACTTTAATAAACTTGAGTCTGAGTGAAACTATGATGAAAAATTTCTCATTGACTTTGATTTAAAGTGTGAAGTGAAATATCTTGGAGTCATCCTAGACAGCTCACTGAGTATGATATCTCACATAAAACAAACAACAAAAAAGATCTATTACAAACTAAAAATGCTCAAGCAACTCTGCCCACTTCTACACACCCATGACTTTAAATCAGCCATCAACACACTAATCACCCCCCACTTTGACTTTTGTAATTCTTTAACATGGTATACCCAAGCACTATATAAGACAGCTTCAGATTGCCCAACACGTGGCAGCAAGAATCACGGCCAACATCAACCTAGCCGAACACATCACCCTAGTACTACATGACCTTCATTGGCTCCCTATTCAGAACTGTATTTAATACAAAACCCTCATAACCACCTTCAAAATCATCAAAAGCATTGCCCCATCATACCTTACCACCCTCATCACCAAGGGCAACAAGACTCGAAACCAGTGCAAGTGCAATAAAAACAAGCTCATCAACCCCTCTGATTTAAAAAAAATCCACAAAAGCAACCAACAATAGAGCCTTTTCACATTTCTCCCCGGTAAACTGGAACAATCTGCCAGATAGTATAAGAGCAATAGACAACCTTACCACCTTCCGCAAAGCAATCAAAACTCATCTGTTTACCCTACGCTTTGGAAGCACAAATGAAGAAGCAACTCCCCTCACCTACACCACACATAGCACAGACCTTGACCCCACCTAGACAATCTTCTAACTACATAACCATTCAAGTAGCCCTCTCCTAAGTACCAAGGTATTGTATATAGTTATTAAGTCCCACCATGTAACAAATGATAGCTCATCTGTTACCATGTTTCCCTGTTTTTGCACCAACGTTCACAATGTTTCTATGTTACTCCGTTCAATGTATATAGTTACTTGTTCCATGTAATGAATATTTTATTTATTATTATTTATTACAATTTCTTATATACCGCACTATTGTCAGCGCGGTTTACATACAACAAAATGACCATAACAAACTGTTTGGCTTCACATAGAACAGGAGAAAACAACTTGGATAACATGCTTATGCTTTACATAGAACAGGAGTAATAACTTGGATAACATGCTTATGCTTTACATAGAACAGGAGTAATAACTTGGATAAATGGGGAATGCAAACTAAACTACTTACATATGTACAATGTACAACTACTTACATATGTACAATTGTACCCCCTGTACAATTCAACTGACTGTTTCATGTAAACTGCATTTGAACTTTGGAAAATGCGGTATAAAAATGTTAAATAAATAAATAAATTTAGACTAGTCTGGTTCATCCCTATCCCTATACAGAGCTAAAGTCCCTGTGATTCCACTTGGCCAATTTACTAAATACTGTATAACTCCTCATAGTCATCTGAGAAAAACTGAGACACATAACTTAATTTATTCACATGAATATTCCTTAAAAATCTAGTAGACTTGGGATCTTTTGAATGGGAACCAACAGATTCCCCAGAAATCATCGACCAAGTAAAAGGTTTATGATCTGCCCATTTATATGATGTGACACAAACTGAGAGTGAGCAAGTTTTAATGTAAATATCATATCTAGTTTATGTCCAGCATCCTGAATAGGCTCTTTAACAAGCTGAAGAAAACGTAGATCTTCCATTCCTGTGAACAAAGTCACATCTGTACCAGTGCATTATACCATTGAAGATTGTGCAGTTGTGATCAACATTATTGGCACCCTTGCAGTTCAATCCTTTAATGTCCAATATCTCCTAAAAAACAGTAGCCAGTAAAATGGCTTTGGACTATGTTATGTACACATATTTAATACATAAAAGAGTCAAACAAAACAAGACCAATTAAAAAAGGAAATACTAGGAAATAGTATAAAAATTGGGACATTGCCAGGGCATGATTATTCATAAAAAAATGCACTAATAATATCTCAAAGGGCTGAAGAGAAATTGGTCAAGCCCCAATATTAAATCCAAAACCAAAAAGACCTGTTCTCAAAAAAGGCTCTATATTAACACCAGGAGAAATTAATGTATGCTATTTTTGTCAGACCTATGGGCTGTGTGAGGACTTAACCCCTACTACAGTCCATGGCAATTTTCATCAATATATACAGTAGAACACAATAAACATAAAACACTTATTTTATAGTCCATCAATAGTTGATTTAAACACAATCTCCACAATTCATATGGCATATGACACAGCACTACATTTCGGGTCCATTGAATTTCAAAGACCCTGCATCAGGCAGACTTCCCCAAACCAACGACACAGATCATAAATGCATGAATTGCCATGGTAGAACCTTCTCATTTAAAAACTGGCATGTGACATCATTATCCTGCTGACTACTGCTCCAGCCAATCAGGAGGTGAAGGCAACAATGCAAACGCCTACTCCATAGACTCTAATCATATAAGGCTGTACCAATCAAGCTCCTGATTAAGCCACAATGGGGAAACTGATTGTAATGTAAAACGTTCCTGACCTGGAAGCCCTAATTGTGGAAATGGACTTGGACATTGTGGCCATTACAGAAACATGGTTTAATGAATCACATGAATGGGATATAGCCATAGCTGGCTATTTTATTTATTTTATTTATTTATTTATTTCAACTTCTTATATACCGCACTCTTTGACATCAGCGCGGTTTACAAATAACAGAAAGGAACCAGAACAACAGGCTGTTTGGTATTACATATAACAGGAGTATCAACTTGGATAACATGGGAGAACTATTTACATGGAGCTATGATCTATTCAGAAGAGACAGAGAAAGTGGAAAAGGAGGAGGAGTAGCCTTATATGTCAAAAGCAATATTGCTACAAGAGATGCATGAGTTAGAGAGATCTAGCAAGAAGATGAAAATGAAAGTAACCAAAGAAGAATGAGAAGGATTACGAGAATTGCAACAAATGACCTAAATTGTAATAAAACGAGCGGATAAAGGAGGAGCGATTGTAGTGTTGAGAAGAGATTACTATATATCTGAAGCAACACGTCAATTACATGATCAATTGACTTATAGGATACTACTTGAGGATCCAAAGCATGCAATTCAGAGTGAAATTAAGGAGAACATAAGAACATAAGAACATAAGCTATGCCATACTGGGTCAGACCAAGGTCCATCAAGCCCAGTATCCTGTTTCCAACAGTGGCCAACCTAGGTCATACGTACCTAGGAGATTACACAAACAACTTTACACGATAAGTTGATCACGTGGAAAGAATATCAGTATCTAAATATTTCATCCCCAGAAACAACAAAATTTTAGACAGTTCCAAAAATTCATAAAAACATGCGTTTGTTGATTCGTATCTATGTCTGCTACTAGTTGAGATTCCATCATTTGTGAAAGACCATGGGATGCTGTTCCAAGGGTTGCAGAGCAGAGATGGCATCCATCTGTCCAAGAAAGGTCAACGCGTCTTCAGTAGTAGACTGGCTAATCTACTGAAGAGGGCTTTAAACTAGATTTGTTGGGGATGGCTGAAGAAAGCCCGCAGGTAAGTGAAAGCCCCCAGGTAGGTGATACATTAAATAACTTTATGGAAATGGATAACAGGGGTAACATATGGAAAGCAGTGTGTATAAATGCCCATAGCATGGGAAATAAGATCCCTGATGTTGAAGCTTTGGTGGGAGTGGCTGACTTGGATTTGGTGGCAGTTACAGAAACATGGTTCACAGAAAACCATGATTGGAATGTAACTATACCTGGCTATACTTTATTCAGAAAGGACAGGGTAAGAAGTAGGGGAGGAGGAGTAGCACTATATGTAAAAACTACTATTAAAGCTTTGGAATTACAGAGCTTAAAAGGGAGAGGGGAGGCATTGTGGGTTAAACTAGAAAGAGGGAAAGAGAAATCTATTTACATTGGTGTGATATACAGACCTCCCTCACAAGAGGAAGAGGTGGACAGAGAGTTAATTAAAGACATGCGCAGCATTGCTAGGAAAGGGGAAGGGCTACTGATAGGAGATTTCAATATTCCAGATGTTGATTGGCACATTTGTGCTGCAGTATCATCTAGAAGTAAGGAGATCCTGGATTCTCTATAGGGAGAACTATTCAGGCAATTGGTAAAAGACCCCACACGTGAAAGGGCCATACTGGACTTGGTGCTTACCAATGGTGAAAGTGTTTCTGATGTTGTAGTGGGAGATCATTTTGCATCCAGTGATCACCAGATGGTGTGGTTCAGTATTAGGACTAGGACTGTTAGAATCCATTCAAAGGCGAGGATCTTAGACTTTAGGAAGACTAACTTTGCGAAGATGGGCCAATACCTCAGGGAGTCGTTAGTTGGATGGGAACAGCTGAGGGATGTAGTGGGAAAAACTGAAAGGGGATATTTTAAGGGCAACCAACCTTTTTATTAAAATGGTAATAAAGATAAAAGGAAAAGGAGACCGCTATGGTTTTCGAAAGAAGTAGCTGAAAAAGTGAAGAAAAAGAGGGAGGACTTCATGAAATACAAGAGATCACAGAGAGAGGAAGACAGGCATCTGTATTTAGAAAAACGTAGAGAAGCTAGCAAAGTAGTCAAGAAGGCAAAGATTCAAAAGGAGGAGGAAATAGCCAATGCAATAAAATGGGGGGATAAGACATTTTTCAGATATATTAGTGAGAAGAGGAAGGGCAAGAGTGGTATTATGTGTAAATAGTTAATTTTGACTATCCAAGTTGAGTTACCTGTTATCTGTATTTTACGGTTTACCCCATCGTAAAACCTAAATGTTCCATGTAAACTGCACTGATGTTTAAGAGCATGGTATATAAGAGAAATAAATAAATAAAAATAAATAAATAAATATTGTCAGACTCAAGGGTGCAGGGGAGGAATATGTAGAAGCTGATAAGGATAAAGCAGAATTGCTTAACAAATATTTTTGTTCTGTGTTCACAGATGAAGAACCAGGAGCAGGACCTCAGAAAACACCCACAAATAGGAACAGAAGCAAAGGACATCTTGAAGAATTTTCAAAAGACTGTGTTCGTGAGAAACTATCACAACTTAAAGTAGACAAAGCAATGGGACTGGATGGGATACACCCGAGAATACTGAGGGAACCTGCGGACTTTCTAGCAGCTCCACTGACTGACCTTTTCAATGCCTCGTTGGAGTCGGGAGTGGTGCCAAAGGACTGGAGAGAGGCTCATGTGGTGCCTTTACACAAAAGCGGAAGTAAGGATGTGGTTGAAAACTACAGGCCGGTTAGTTTAACTTCGGTAGTGAGTAAATTATTGGAAACGCTGCTGAAAGAGAAAATAGTGAGGTTTCTGGAGTCCAGTGGATTACAGGATCCAAGGCAGCATGGATTCACCAGAGGCAGGTCTTGTCAGACAAATCTGATTGATTTCTTTGACTGGGTGACCAGGGAGTTGGACCGAGGGAGAGCCCTAGATGTGGTGTATTTAGATTTCAGTAAAGCCTTTGACACTGTTCCTCACAGGCGACTTATAAACAAACTGAGCACCCTAGGGATGGACCCTAAAGTTACTGCTTGGGTTAGAAATTGGTTGGGTGGGAGGCGACAAAGAGTACAAGTAAATGCAGCTCACTCTGAGGAGAAGGATGTTATCAGTGGTGTGCCCCAGGGATCTGTCCTTGGTCCGATTCTTTTTAACATCTTTGTTAGTGATATAGTGGAAGGGCTTTCAGGTAAGGTTTGCCTCTTTGCGGATGATACCAAAATCTGAGTAGACACCCAGGAAGGGGTAGATAACATGAGGAGGGATCTAGCTAAGCTTGAAGAATGGTCTAGAATTTGGCAGCTGGGATTTAATGTTAAAAAATGTAAGGTCATGCATTTGGGCTGCAGCAACCCAAGGGAGCAATATAGTATCAATAAAGTATAGGGGGTGAAGTACTTTTGTCCACTAAAGAAGAGCAGGACCTAGGCGTGGTTGTGTCTGATGATCTTAAAGTAGCTAAACAGGTAGAAAAGGTGACGGCAAAAGCTAGAAGGATGCTTGGATGCATACGGAGAGGAATGGCTAGCAGAAAAAAGGAGGTGATAATGCCTCTGTATAAATCTTTGTTGCGACCTCATTTGGAGTATAGTGTGCAATTCTGGAGACCGCACCTTCAAAAGGATGTGAACAGGATGGAGTCGGTGCAGAGGGTGGCTACTAAAATGATTAGTGGTCTTCATTATAAAGCATATGAGGACAAACTGAAGGATCTTAATATGTACACCATAGAGGAAAGGCGGGATAGAGGTGATATGATTGAGATGTTTAAATACCTCCGTGGCATAAATGTTCAGGGAGAGAGCCTCTTTCAATTGAAAACAAGTTCTGCTATGAGGGGACATGGGATGAGGGTGAAGGGAGATAGATTCAGGAGTGATATGCGGAAATATTTATTTACGGAAAGAGTAGTGGATCCGTGGAATAGTCTCCCAGTGGAGGTGGTAGAGATGAGGACAGTTACTGAATTTAAAAAAGCATGGGTCAAACACAGAGGATCTCTAAAGGTAAAAAGGGGACTGCTGTAGTTGTTATGGAAGGACAGACTAGATAGGCCAAGTGGTCTTTTTCTGTCATCATATTTCTATGTTTCTATGTTTCTATTTTTTAAATATCTTGCACAGCTTGACATCATGGGCAACCCATGCAAATGTTTGGTTGGTTACTATGGATGTAGCGTCATTATTATTTATTTTTTATTTTTATTTAACAGTTTTTATATACCGCACTATTCATCATCAGTGCGGTTTACATTAAACAACATATACCTATCAATATAAAACTGACATAGGTTTACAGATAGCAGGGAAAGTAAACTGGGTATGAACAGGGGAGAACTATATACAATTAAACAGGTAACATCATGGCTTGGTATTTGCAGAGATGCAGCACTTTCCACATTTTTTAAAACCTTTGTTCTGGGTTGTTGCTATGTGGAAGGGAGTTAAGTGAGTCAGGCGGAAGGCAATTCTAAGGTATGTATGGTAGCTTGAAGTGCAAAGTGAATAAATAGTGCTTAATGGCCTTTCTGAATTGAGTGATGTCCCTGATTGATCTGATGCTGGGAGGGAGTTTGTTCCAGCACTTGGGAGCATACGACACAAAAGCTCTGTTAGTGGTTAGTTGTGTCCATTTTGTGGAGATACTAGGAGTAACTAGTGTGTTTTCCGCTACTAGTCTCCTGGATCTATTGTTTGGTGCATGGGTGAGGAGATTCGAGATCGATGTAGGAGATATTTTATTAATGGCCTTGAATGTGATAAGGAGAGTTTTATATATTATTCTGCAACTTATCGGGAGCCAGTGTAGATCGATTAGTATTTGTGTTATATGATCTCTTTTTGAAGCTCCGGACAAGATGCGGGCTGTCGCATTCATCGCCAGTTGAAGTGGACTTAGTGTATTCTTGGGGAGGCCATGAGGAACGATATTCGCATAGTCGAAGTGAGGTGTGACTACTGCTTGGAAAAATTGTACGGAAATCCTTCGTCTCCAGCATTGGTTTCAGGTGGTGCAGTGTTTTTAATTTGTAGTAGATTGTCCTTACAGTGTTCTTTATGTGCTCCTTAAGATTGAGTTGTTGATCGAGTATCACACCGAGGTACTTTTTGGTGGCCTTGATTGGGAGTTCTGCGTCTCTTACTATGAGGGTAGGTGGTGGAGAAAATTGCTTGTTTCTTGTGGCTATGAGTACTTCGGTTTTCTTGAAATTTATTCTCATGTTCTGATTGAGGAGCCAGTCAGTTATTGCATTGAAGCAGTTGATTAGTGCCGAGTAGTCAGGATTTGAGACATTGATTGGTGTGAAAATTAGCACGTCATCTGCATATAATAGGCAAGATATACCGAAGTCTCTGGTGATTTGGCAGATTGGCTGCATATATATGTTAAAAAGCAGCGCAGATAAAGAAGAGCCTTGGGGTACTCCTTGCTTCTGTTGGAAGGGTTTAGATGTATTGTTGCCTATACGGACCTGTTGCCATCGCTCTTCTAGGTATGATTTGCACCAGTCCCAGGCAAGGTTATGGATGCCTTTTTCGTGAAGTTTAGCTAGCAGAATCTTATGGTCAACTGAGTCAAATGCCACTGATATGTCCAGGAAAATCATTGCAATGGCCATGTGAATGTTGTCAATCCCGCATATGAGTTTGTTGAATAGCGAAGTCATGAGTGTTTCAGTTCCATGAGCTTCTCGGAATCCGTGTTGGCATGGGTCCAACGGGGCTGCTGTGTCTATGTGCTGTTGGATCTGCCTCTGAGTTTCCTTCTCAAGTATCTTGGCTAGAAAGGGAATACTAGAAATTGGGCGGTAAGACTCTTCCTTCTTTGGGTCCATCTGGTTGTTTTTTAGCAGTGGACGAATTGATGTCTGTTTAAGGGCAGTAGGGAAAACCCCAGTTAGGTAGGAGAGATTTGTGATCTTAGCTATGCAAGGGCTAAGTTCGGTACGTAAGGTTTTGATCCAATGTGCTGGACATGGGTCATATGGTGCCATGGTGGTGTTTATGGTGGCGATAATGTCTTCGATGGTTTTTCTTGATGGAGGTGAAAATTTATCGAGTGAGGCTTGAGCTTGAGGGAGTTGGGTTAGAACTTGTGATGAAGTTGTATTCGCCTTGACCAATTTGGATTGGATGAAGTTGGCATATAATTGTGGTTGTATGAATTCTTGTTGTAGTGGCGATGGCTCTTTGGTTAGCGTTTTTACTAGATTGAAGAGATCACGTGGTCTGTTTAGTACTCTGCTGAGAAGATCAGAGTGGAATTCTTTCCTTGTGGCCCAAGTTAGTTCGCAATGAGTTTTCAGGTGAGTAAGATACTCTTCCTGGTCCCGGCTGTTGTGGGTGTGTCTCCACTTTCTCTCTAACTTCCTCAGTCGAAGTAGAGATGTCCGTAGCTCTGGAGAGAACCATGGGGCATCCTGTTTTTTATTGGAATGATTCTTTGGTGGGAGTTTCCTGTTCATGGTTGGTTGTTGGGCATACTGATAGAGGGTGTCATTCCAGTTACAGATCAATTCGTTCAGGTTGTCCGTTGGCTTGGATAGTTTTGGCATCGCTTGTTTAGTGAGGATCTCTATGTCAAGCGGCTTAAATTGCCCTGAATTTGCTGTTGATGTGACTGGCTGGGTGAGTGTGTTTGGATCTGCTGGTATCTGAAATGTGATCAGGCTATGGTCTGACCAAGGGACTGGGGTAATAGATAGTTGGATATGACTATTTGAGCTTGTGACTGCTGGTGGAGCAAATATCAGATCAAGGATGTTCCCTTGTTTGTGTGTGGGGTTGTGCACGATTTGCTTGTATCCAAGGTCTGTCATTGCATCCAGGAAGGTACTAGATAAGTCGTGATGTAGAGAGGCGAGGTTAAAGTCACCCAACAACCAGTTTGGTTTGTTGGGGTTATCAGGGTTGCAGGCCAAGTTGATTATATCCGAGAGGTCTTCTGATACTATGTTTGGTGCTGAGTAAATGAGATTGATAGAGTCGATTCTATTTGTGATAGTTATAGTGTCTAGGTGCTGGGAGCTCCTGGTTAGGGACACTCGGTATTGCAGCTCAGATTTTGCTATTATGAAAACTCCTCCACCTCTTCTATTATCTCTGTTACAAGCGAAGAGTGAGAAGTTAGGGGGAGTGATTTGGTTAACTAGGGCAGTGTCTGAGTCAGAGAGCCATGACTCAGTGACCATTAGTAGGTCTAGATTGTAGTTGGATATTAGGTCTGTAATGGCTGGCCATTTGTTGCAGATAGACCATGCGTTGATGAGTGCACACCTGAGCTCGTGTTGCACGTCATCTTTGTTGGTCTTTGTGTTAGTAATGAGCTCCAGTGTTATGTAGAGCAGGCGTGTCTGCCTCCTATATTGTAGGTTTGGATGAGGATGGTGATAATTGTAGTGATGTTTTCTATTTGATCCTAGGAGTACTGGGATAGGATTGTGGTCATGTATGGATGCATCAGAGTCATGGATAGTCATGGCAATGGTATAGAGAAAAACAAAAGTTAGGGTTGAGGTAGGCATGATTAGCTTTCTTTAAGGTTCTCTCTGTTGCTTGGATAAGGCGTCCCAATAGTACCTGGAGATATAGGGTGGTTTGAGGTATAGGGAGTATATGAGGTACAGTGCTTTCTCAGTATCTATATGAGATGGTAATGAGAGAGAGGGAGAGAGAAAGTGGCTAGGATACAGCTTTGTGAGAGACTTATAAATACATCACAGTTGATACATTGTTATAGTAGTAGAGACAGTATTGTTACAAGGTGTTGGTTACATTGGAGCTACTTAGTAAAGCAGTTAACATCCCTTTTATTGTTTAACCGATAGTAATATCACAGCACGTTGAATGTTAAGCGTTAATGCCTGAATAATTAATATCTAGCATACTATTTCTAGGTTACCTCTCCTGTGCCTTACAGCAGTGGAGTGACTCTGATTCAGGGAAGAAAGTACTTGGCTGGAACGCGTTCATATAAATTCTGCATACCCTCCGTTGTGGGCCTTTCGTCAGTGTTTCCTTGGCAGTCCGATGGTATTTAGAGTATTCCACAGGCAACAGCTTCTCAGATAGTAGAGCAGTCATTATATCGACGGGGAGACCTGTCGGAGAAGCAAATTGCTTTTTTGATGAAATTAGTGAACTTGGCCATTTTTCGAAGTTATTTTATATTTGAGGGAATTTTGTACCAGCAGATATCTGGAGTGGCAATGGGAGCTACATGTGCACCCTCAATTGCTAATTTATATATGGGCAAGTTTGAAAAGCGTTGGATATTACAGTCCCCCTATACTTCTAATATATTAACATGGAATCGTTACATTGATGATATATTTATGTTGTGGAAGGGGCCAGAAAATCTGTTGGAATCATTTTTTCAATGGTTGAATCAGTGTGATCCTAACATCAAATTCACCTATGTGTATCATAAAGAGAAACTACCGTATTTGGACCTTTTAATCAGTCAAGGGAAGGAAGAATGGGTGACTTCAATTTATCAGGAAAGTACCAATCGAAACACGTTTCTACACTTTGACAGTGCACATCCACAGCCATTGAAGGAAAGTCTTCCTTTGTCCCATTTCCTGCGTTATTGGTGAAACTGTTACGATATTAATGATTATAAAAAGTTGTCTAACCAGTTAGTGAGTAACTTTAAAGATAGGGGATATCCCCATCGAGTCATCAAGCGAGCATACATGAGGGCTTTGTATAACAATAGGAATTTATTACTTCAACCTAGAAGTAAGAATGGCAGGGATGACACAGATTCTGATAATATTAATTTTGCTACACGTTACTCTCCTCTAAGTAGTGGAATTCAGAAGATTTTGCGGAAACACAGTAACATCATGAAAGCTGTTCCTGGTTTGGCTGATAAAAAAATATGGTGTGTTTGGCAGCGTAACTGGAATTTAAATGAGAAGTTGAGCCCGGCGGTACTACGATCTGTAGCCCCAACAGTTGTGCCATTGGGGGACAGCACAGGACATAAGAAATGTGGGTGATGTGACATCTGTGATATTACTGTGGAACTTGGTATGTTTTTCCACAAAGGTGTTCGTTATCGTCTAAAAGGAAATACTACATGTGACTCATCAAATGTAATGTATATCATCATGTGTCCGTGTGAGTTGGTCTATGTTGGCAAAACAATTTGACCATTTAAAATGCGGATGAGGGAGCATCATAGTCGTTTGAAATGTCTGATTAGGGAGGCACTGATAGTGCAACATTGTATCGCCACAGGACATATTTTTGAACAATTGAGGTGCTTTTGCATCGATAAAGTAGAGTCGGGATCCTTGGGGAAATCACTTGAGCAAACCCTTTTAATTAAGGAATAGAGATGGATTTTTACATTGGGTTCCGTAGTGCCCACTGGGCTTAATACCACCATCGATTGGCTCGTGTGCACTAGATAATGATCACAAGAAAGAGGTTTAGTAGCATAAGCCTACTGCTCCACAGTAGAAATAACATCTATTAGTCATTTGCTGGTTGGATCTAACGCGTTCATGTAGTCTTGCATGACATTGGAGAAGAAGAAAAATAACGTTACTATATCTGCTTTGTTTCTAAGTACAACGGGAGGGGCGGCGATGTTTTAATGAATGAGTAGGGAGGTTAGTTTAAAAGTGAAGAGATGGCCCGTAGTTCGCATGTGCTGCGTTCTTTTGTGAAAGTTCTGTCAATGAGAGAAGCCCCTTGGTAGTTTACAGACCAGTGGTTTGTAAACGTGAGCAGCATCAACTATAATTCTGGTAGGAACATTTTTTTAGTTCAATTTGCTAATGTGGTGATTAACAATATAATAGTGAGGAATATAGAGTCTTTTAAAGTTCTCTAAATTCATTTTTCAATTAGGATTGGAAATTAATTGTGATCCCCTGAGGATACAACACAGTGAAACGCATTGGCACCAAATGAGGGCATTGGGAGGAGTGGCCTAGTGGTTAGGACAAGGTACTTCAGGCCGGAGGGCCGGGGGTTCAAGTCCCACCTGGGGACAGCAATCTCAGGCTGGAGGGACTGGGATTTCTAGTCCTATAGGTACTCCTTGTGGTCTTGGGCA
Source organism: Ichthyophis bannanicus (assembly GCA_033557465.1). Lineage (NCBI taxonomy): Eukaryota > Metazoa > Chordata > Amphibia > Gymnophiona > Ichthyophiidae > Ichthyophis > Ichthyophis bannanicus. Next base: position 1,017,958,148 of record CM066033.1, on the reverse strand, counting down.
AGCCACTTAACCCTCCATTGCCCATGTTCCCTGTAAGTATTAGCGTATGTGTGTCTTATCCCCTCATGTTAAATGTATCTCCCAATTGACCGCTTTGACCCGGTGAAAAGCGGGATATAAATACAGCTAAATAAATAAATAAATAAAAATTGGGATCTGCAAGCTTGAGCAAAGTGGTGACCATTGGGCAATAAAGATTGCTTGGAGCTAAGTATTTTTTTAAGAGTTTAGGACCACCTTGAAGATGTTAGAAAAAGGTTTTCGCTCATGTGTTTACAATAAGAATATTTCATTGGAGAGTCATTGATGCTAAATGAGCACTATTTTTTGGACGCTATGGAAGTCCATGTTTGAGTGCAAAGAAGTCGGAGACCTTGATTGATTTCTAATGAAGAATTGATAACTTAACTTAAGCTTATAAATTCCGTAGAGTATAGATTGAGCATATATTTTGGCATTTGATTTTACTGAAAAGCAATATTAAAGCTATTGAAATGCAGGGAGCATGGGGAAAAGAAGACGCGCTCTGGATTGTGTTGGAAAGAGGAGATGGCGCTGTCATCTATACTGGTGTAGTCTACAGACCTCCAACTCAAATTGAAGAAATAGATAACGAATTGAATTTTTTCAGATTACATGAAAATCTGCAACAGAGTGGACTCCCCTGAGGGAGTGGATAACATGAGGACAGATCTACAAAAGCTGGAAGAATGGTCTAATGCTTGGCAGGTAAGATTTAATGTGAAAGAGTGCAGTGTCATGCACTTGGGAAGCAGAAATCCAAGGGAAATGTAAGTGCTAGGGGGCGAGAGGTTGGCGTGTACAGACCAGGAGAAGGACCTTGGTGTGATTATTTCTGAGGATCTCAAGGTGGCAAAATAGTGTGACAAGGCACTGGCAAAAGCCAGGAGGATGTTGGGTTGCATACAAAGAGGAATTACCAGCAGAAAGGAAGAGGTACTAATGCCACTGTATAAGTCACTGGTGAGGCCTCACTTGGAACACTGTGTTCGGTTTCAGAGACCATATCTCGCAAAGGATTTAAAAAGACTGGAAACGGTTCAGAGGAAGGTGACCAAAATGATTTGGAGCCTGCATCAGAAGCCTTATGAGAAGAGACATGAAGACCTAAATTTATGCACTCCGCAGGAGAGGAGGGATAGGGCAGATATGATTCAGACCTTTAAATACTTAAAGAGTATTAATGAACAAACAAACCTCTTCCAAAGACGGGGAAGCTGTAAAACTAGAGGGCATAACATGGAGCTGCAAGGGGGTAAATTGAAAGGCAATGTCAGGAAATACTTTTTCACTGAAAGGGTGGGGGATGCTTAGAATGCCCTCCCGATGGAAGTGGTGGGGGCAAATACAGTGACAGAATTCAAAATGGCATGGGACAGACACCATGGATCCCTTTACAGCAACAGGATAAAATCAAGATAAATTTAACTATCTGATTTCTCAACAAACAGGGGTGCCCTACACGGAGTGGTGGGTTCATCCCTAAACAAAGGCATGGGGAGGGGTGACTTGCACGGAGCGGGCAGGTGCACCTACGCTTGTCACCTTGCTGGGAAGACTAGATGGACCATACTGGTCTTTATCTGTCGTCATATACTATGTTCCCAGGATTGGAGGGCTGCCTCACATCTGCCCCCTCTGATTAATGTAGGAATCCAATCCAAAACCCTCCATTTAAACTGAGAAAAAGAATGTTGAAATTGTACGCTATGTTGAACAAAAGGAGCTGACATGGTCCTAGTACGAAATTAAATGCATGCTCCAACAAATGTTTTTTGAAAGGGCGAATTCCATGACCCACATATTTTAGATCACAAGGACAAATGATAAGGTAACCACAAAATCTGTACTACATGTTGTATAATAGTATGCATGCCATTCTTTCTGGGATGCAGTGTCTAACCAAGATTCTCCCCCCAAATTGCCAGAGCAGAAGGAGCACTCCCCACATGGGAAATGGCACGTGCACTCCGGCTCAAACCATGGGTTCCGAATCGTGTGCACCAAACGATCCCATAGATTATTACCTCTGGTATATGCTCTTTTCAAAGGCTTTTGAAAACAGATATGCACACTAAGCACATGCCTGTACCTTCAAAGTGTTTTATGTTTATTAAGTGTGCATATATTGATTAAAATGGACACGGACTGTAGTAGGGGTTAAGTCATCACACAGCCCATAGATCTGACAAAAATAGCATACATTAATTTCTCCTGGTGTTAATATAGAGCATCCTTTGAGAACAGGTCTTTTCAGTTTAGGACACGATTATTGGCACCCTTATAAACAATTCAAATCAGTTTGAACAGAAGAACCACATTCCCATTAGAGTCAAATTAGATGTACCAGTACTCATATTACTTGAATCAATGAATGAATGATGGCTTTAGTGTTTAAAATGGACACATTCACTCCCTGTTCCATTTTCACAATGATGAAGACAAGAGAGCTGCCTGACATGATCAGAAAAGTCATCATCACTAAACATCAAACTTCAAAGGAGTACAAAGCATCTTGAAAGACCTTGGGATTCCTGTGTCTACAGTTTGCAATCTTATTAAGAGGTTTTCTGGTCATGGAACTGTCAAGAACCTCCTAGGACATGGTGAGAAGAGGAAAATTTAATCCAAGAAGTCTTCAAAGGTTATTGCGAGCTGTTGGAAAAATACCACATACAACATCCAGAAAGCTTATGGCTGCCCTGGAGCAATCTGAAATGGTGGTTTCAACCTGCACCATAAGCTGTGCACTAAACAAAGAAGGATTTCTTGGGCGAAGGCCAAGGAGGACCACACTGCTCAAAGACAGACATAAAAAGGCACTCCTGATCTTTGCTCAAACCCACCTTGAGAAACCACAATCATTCTGGGAAAATGTACTGTGGACAGATGAAACCAAACTTGAGATCTTTGTCAATGCAGACCAGCGATACATTTACCAGACCAATGCAGACCAGCAATACTTATACACTTCCTACAGATAAATATGGTGGAGGCTCTATAATATTATGGGGCAGTTTTGCTGCCTCAGGCAGGGCAGGCGCTACCTGGTAAGCTGGGTAAGCACAGCAGTAGGGTGCCGTCGCTAGCCGCCCACCACCCATAGCTTCAAAAAAAAAAGCAGCCGCAGGAACATTTCTCTATTCCCATGGCTCTGCTATCTTTTAAACTGCTGGACCGCAGCAGTGTGAAAGATAGCAGAGCCACAGGAACAGAGAAATGTTCCCGCGACTGCTTTCTTTTTTGACGGGCGAATCAGAGCAGACACGGTGGAGGGAGCTGGAAGGGAGCAGACATGGGAGGCTTGAAGGGAGCAGACATGGGGGGTTGCAAGGGAACAGACATGGGGGGGCTGCAAGGGAACAAACATGGGGAGCTGCAAGGAAGCAGACACTTGGGGATGGAGCTGGAAGATGACTGTATAATAGGAGAGGGGTTGGAAGAGAACTGACGGGGAAGGTGGGGGCTGGAAGGGAGCTCACATGGAGGATTGGAAGGGAACAGAAAAAAGGGGAAGGAGGGGCTGGAGGAAAGGTGGGAGCTGGAAGGGAACTAACACTTGGGGATGGGACTGGAAGGGAGCTGAACCTGGGGATGGCACTGGAAGGCGGATGGACAGAGGAGAGGGTGACTGGAAGGGAACTGACAAGGGAGGGGGCACTGGGACTGGAAATTTGCTGATACCTGGGATGGTATTTGGACTAGAAAGGACTGGACAATGACCTCTCTGAGATCTTTCAGTATCTTGCGATGTATCCCATCCGATCCCATGACCTTGTCCACATTCAGTTTTGCAAGCTGTTCTAACACATCATCTTCTGTGAATGGTATGGTATTTACTCTATTCCCATTTTTATATTTGGGAATCACAGCTGGTCCTTCTCCAGGATTTTCTTAATAAAAACAGAGCAGAAGTACTTGCTGGAGTGGACGATGGAGAAGGAAGTGAATTGGAAAGGAATAGACACCAGTGGCAGTACTGGGAATGCAAGGAGGTTGACACTGGAAGGTACTGGGAGGGCAAGCTGTAAAAGGGGCTGATACTGAGGAGGGATACTTGGACTGAAAAAAGGCTGATGGAAGAAAATAAAGAAAGTAAAAGGAGAGAAAAGAAATGGCAGATGGACTACAGACCATAGAAAGAGAGCTAAGAGAAGACAGAAGAAAACAGAAACCTCAGATCGGCACCAGCATGATCAAAAATCATCAGAGAACAAAGGTAGAAAAACATTTTTTATTTTCAATTTAGTGATCGGACTTTGCGCTATCTTTATATTTCACACAGTATGGGGAACTGAATCTCTTATTTATCTGATGTTGAACTGCATGCGAAGTCTGGCTTCTTGGGGTTTCATTTTAATTTCTGTCTATATGTTTTTATTTTTACTTTTACTTTAGGTTGTAGTCACTTATTCTGTACTTGGTGAAGGACTGTGTTTTGAGCATGTGACCAAGGCCAGGTGTTCTGTTAACATGAAGCTTGTACATAGGGATCTGTACTGTAGTAATTTGACTTGTACAGCTTTTCAAATAGGTGTATGGATGTTTTGGGGCCCATTGCAGTAATTATAGTGCTGCTTTTTTCTGGGTAGGCCCCTTATTGTATGAGTTTTGGAAGTGTATGCTGGTATAAGAAAATATCACAAAACAGAAAACTACTACTACTTGGAGATTTCATCATCAGACACCATCTTGGGAACATAGTTCAAAGGAGTGAAGATGGTCAAATGCCTCCCAGGCTCTTCAGCCAGTAAGAATACAAGCTAAATTGTTGATGTAGTTGGTGCAGAAAGTGAGCACTCCAAAACTGATATTGTCATCCACTTGGGTACAAATAACCTGGCTAGAAGCAATGCCTTTGCAGTTCAAAGAGACTTTCAGACTCTGGGAGAGAAACTCAAGTCCATCACACTATAGCATTCTCAGAAGTTCTACCTGTTCATAGTAAGGGGGCAGAAAGGCTGCATCGCATTAACAACCTTAATACATGGCTAGAATCCTGGTGCAAACAAAAAGGATTCAGATATATAGGTGACATGGGAAACAGATGGATCAACAAGAGGCTGTACTTTGTTGATGGACTATATCTCTCCATCGCAGGAAAAAGGATCCTGAGTGAAACGTTCAGCCAGTATGTGGACAGTCATTTAAACTAGGGAAATGGGGAAGGACAAGTTCAGGATGTCACTCCCAGCAAAAGCATAGTAACATTAGAAACAGCCACACTTTTAAACCACAAATCAATGACAAGTGGGAAGAGGTGTGTAGAACAAAATCGATGCAAAACACAGGCAAGCCATCAACAAATGCTGGAAAGCAATGAGCACAAATGCTCGAAGTCTAGCCAACAAAGTTCCTGACCTGGAATCCCTAATGTGGAGCGGAGTGGAGGAGTGGCCTACTGGTTGGGGCAAGGTACTTCAGGCTTGAAGGTCAGGGGTTCAAATCCCACTAGAGGACAGCAACCTTGGGCTGGAAGGACTGGGAGTTCTAGTCCCACAGGTGCTCCTTGTGGTCTTGGGCAAGCCACTTAACCCTCCATAGCCCATGTTCCCTGTAAAATAGTTATTTCCAAGTTATAATGCCCTGTTCAATATAATTTCAGTTTGTTCAATGTAAACCACACTGATGCAGAATAGTGTGGTATATAAGAGAATATAAAATAAATAATGGTGGAAATGGACTTGGACATTGTGGCAATTAAAGAAACATGGTTTAATGAATCACATGAATGAGATATAGCCATAGCTGGCCATAATCTATTTAGAAAAGATTGAGAGGGTAGAAAAGGAGGAGGAGTAGCCCTGTATGTCAAAAGCAATATTAAAGCTGCTGAAATGCAGGGGACATGGGGAAAAGAAGAAGCGCTCTGGATTGTGTTGGAAAGAGAAGATGGCACTGTCATCCATACTGTTATAGTCTACAGGCCTCCAACTCAAACCAAGGAAATGGATAGTGAATTGATTATAGATATTGCAAAGATAACCACAAAGGGGGAAGTGATCATATTGGGTGACTTTAATCTACCCAATGTGGATTGGAGTATTCTTTCTGCAAAGCTGGAAAGAAGTAAAAAAAATTGTGGATGCCTTCCAAGATGCGTTACTTAGACAAATGGTGATGGAACCGACCAGGGAAAGCCTGAGGCTGGATTTAGTGCTCACCAAGATAGTGTATCGATTATCCAGGTGGGTGCCCATGTGAGCAGCAGTGATCATCACACGGTGTGGTTTGAGATAAAAGCCAAGGTGCAGTCCAATCACAGCAAGCTCAAAGTCCTGAACTTCAAAAACACTGACTTCAGTAAAATGACCAAGTATCTGAAGGAGGAGTTGGTAGGGTGGGAGGGGATAAGGGAAGTGGAATTGGAGGCAATAAATGGGGAAACAGATACATATGTTGGTAGGGTGAGAGGGGATAAGGGAAATAGAAAGGAGGCAATAAATGGGGAAACAGATACATATGTAAGGAAAGTAAATAAAAACAAGAGGAAAAGGAAACCTATTTAGTTCTCCAAAGAAGTGGCTGCTCTAATAAAGGCAAAAACCACAGCTTTCACAAAATTCAGAAACTCGCAAACAGAGGAACACAGAAAGGAATGCAGGATCAAACTAAAAGAGACAAAAAGAGAAATAAGGAAAGCAAAATCAAAGGCAGAAGAAAAGATGGCAAAAGATGTGAAGTGTGATGACAAAACTTTCTTCAGGTATATTCGGGAGAGGAGGAAAAACAGGTGGAATTGCAGGACTCAAAAGTACTGGGAACGGACTCGTGGAAAGTTACATTGAAAAAGCAAAAATGCTGAACAAATACTTCTGCTCTGTTTTTATTAAGAAAATCCTGGAGAAGGACCTGTTGTGATTCCCATATATAAAAATGGGAATAGAGTAAATACCATACCATTCACAGAAGATGATGTGTTAGAACAGCTTGCAAAACTGAATGTGGACAAGGCCATGGGACCGGATGGGATACATCCCAGAATACTGAAAGATCTCAGAGAGGTTCTTGCAGGGCCAATAAAAGTTATTTTTAATAGATCCTTGGAGACAGGGGAAGTTCCACAGGACTGGAGAAGAGCTGATGTGGTACTTCTTCACAAAAGTGTAACAGGGGAGAAGTGACAAACTACTGGTCGGTAAGCCTTACCTTGGTGGCAGAAAATGTAATGGAGGCACACCTGAAAGAGCAAATAGTGGACTTTCTCGAAACCAACAGGTTGCATGATCTGAGGCAACATGCTTTTACCGAACGACGATCTTGCCAAATAAATCTGATTGAGTTCTTTCACTGGGTGACCAGAGAACTAGATCAAGGGCATGTGATAGATGTCATCTACCTGGATTTCAGCAAAGCCTTTGATACTGTTCCTCATAGGAGGCTTATCAATAAACTCAACAGCTTAGGGATGGGTTACAAAGTGGGGAACTGGATCAGAAATCGGTTGACTGACAGACGACAGAAGGTGATGATTAACGGAACTCACTCGGATGAAAGGAAGGTGATTAGCAGTGTGCCCCAGGATTCGGTCCTGGGGCTGGTACTGTTCAATGTATTTGTGAGTGATATTGCTGAAGGACTGAATGGAAAAGTCTGTCTTTTTGCAGATGACACAAACATTTGCAACAGAGTGGACTCCCCTGAGGGAGTGGAGAACATGAGGAAAGATCTACAAAAGCTGGAAGAATGGTCTAATGTTTGGCAGTTAAGATTTAATATGAAGAAGTGCAGTGTCATGCACTTAGGAAGCAGATATCCAAGGGAATTGTTCGTGATAGGGGGCAAGAAGTTGTTGTGCATGGACCAGGAGAAGGACCTCGGAGTGATTATTTCTGAGGATCTCAAATTGACAAAACAGTGCGACAAGGCGATGGCAAAAGCCAGAAGGTAGCTGGTTTGCATACAGAAAGTAAGAGGTACTAATGCCACTGTACAAGTCACTGGTGAAGCCTCACTTGGACTACTGTGTTCAGTTTTGGAAACCATATCTCACAAAGTATATAAAAAGACTGGAAACAGTTCAGAGGAATGCAACAAAATGATTTGGAGCCTGCGTCAGAAGTCTTGAGAAGAGACTTGAAGACCTAAATATGTATACTCTGGAGGAGAAGAGGGACAGGGGAGATATGATTCAGACCTTTAAATACATAGAGTATTAATGAACAAACAAACCTTTTCCAAAGACAGGGAAGCTGTAAAACTAGAGGGCATAACATGAAGCTGCAAGTGGGTAAATTGAAAGGCAATGTCAGTAAATACTTTTTCGCTGAAAAGGGGTGGAAGCTTGGAATGTCCTCCCACTGGAAGTGGTGGGGGCAAACACAGTGACAGAATTCAAAATGGCATGGGACAGACACATTGGATCCCTTTATCGCAACAGGATAAAATCAAAGTAAGCATAACTATCTCTTATAACTCAACAAAGAGGGGTGACCTACACGGAGCGCTGGGTACACCCCTAAGCAAAGGTATGGGGAGGGGTGACCTGCATGGAGTGGCAAGTGCACCTACTGTAGCCGCCTTGCTGGGCAGACTAGATGGACCATACTGGTCTTTATCCTGCCATCATATGCTATGCTACTATGTATGGTATGGTAGATTTGGCCTTGTAGATCGTCAGTGATTTTTGCAGTGTTTTATATTAGTTCACAATATGCCTGGCACTGGAGAATGTTTATGTTGTTGCTAGTGAGATGACCAGCCTCATATTTTTTTGGACTATCATAGCCTGTTTGTATAATGCTATGTATTTACTGCTAAGTATTTTTATTTTGGCTATGCATTTGCTCTTTCGCTGCAATTTTCTTACAACACTGGATTTGAAGGAGAAATACTAATATTGCTTGAAAAGAGTTCACAAAGCAGTTTTGGGAAAAAGGAGAGTAAGATACAGCCAACATTAATAATAATGAGGGAGAGGTGACAATTTATAGGTTGCAGGGTGGCACTACAAATCCTAGCACCGATCCTGGCCTCAGGTGCTAGACGCCTGGAACATATTAAAGGAATCATGAAGTCCGAGGACTGCCAAGATATCTTGGAGCAAAATATGCTACCTAGTGTCAGAAAGCTAGGTTTGAGTCAAAGGCCATGGGTCTCCAACAGGATAATGATCCAAAACACGTATCCAAAAGAAAAAAGAACAAATAGACCATTTTAAACTGGCCAGCAACAAGTCCTGATCTCAGTCCAATCAAGAAGCTTTGGAAAGAGCTGAAATCTGCTATTGGTAAAAAGAATCCTGGAAACATTCATGAGCTGGACCAAATCACAGTTGAAGAGTGGGAGAAACTTGTCACATGGGTACGAAACCTTTTAGATGGCTACAAGAAACATTTGGAGGCTGTCATCATGCCAAGGGTTGTGCAACCAAATATTAGTGAAGAGTGCCATTAATCCTGTCCAGGTCATATTTTGTTTTTTGTTTTTTCTCAGAAATTAATATGTCTAAGTTGCACAAACATTTTTTTGTTGTATACCTTTGAACATATTATTAAATTTTTATGATGACATACATTTTGAATATTTCCAATTATTTCTCAAGATATTGTACACGACATACCTAAAATGCAAGGGTGCCAATAATGTTGATCAAAATGTGTGTGCTTTTGAGTCAATACTGACTCCTGGCGACCAAGCACCTCCTGGATTTTCTTGGCAGTGTGACTGGAAGTAGATTGCCAGGCCTTTCTTCTGAGGCAATGGAGGGTTAAGTGACTTTCCCAAGGCCACAAGAATACTACTGGTCTCTTGATTATCAAGCCAGTGCTCTAACCCTTAGCTTTCCCAGCTGTACTGTTATTTTATTTGTATTTTATTCTGTTCTGTTTTTTGTTTTCTGCAGCCTTCTGTTCTTGTGTTCCTCCATCCACTCATGTTTAAACCATACCCTGATGCCAATGACGCCAAAGGCGATACCCTCCGGAAGCACTATTTCAATTAGGATATTGCAGCTCGTGGCTTAAATGCTGCTGTGTCTGCACATTATACTATTGAAAATTGTACCTCTATTTTATTTGTATTCTGATTGGTTGTTTGTTTTCTGCAACCTTTTGTTCTTGTGTTCCTCCACCCATTGCTGTTTAAGCCATGCCCCCAACGCCAGCAACACCAAAGGTGACGCCTCCCTCAGAAGCATTATTTATATCAAGATATCGCAGCATGCACACACCCTTTGCATGATGCACTTCACGATGCCATTTTTCACCTTAACTGCTGCCTGTGCACTCCTAGCTCTTACCACTCTTTAGACTATAATGATTTCCCTCCTCAACCTATCCCCATCCTCTTGAGCTGGCCCTGTTGGCAGCCACTCTCTACAGCTTGTTATCCTTCATCATCCCTCTCATTACGACCCCGAATCCTGATTCCTGTTCCTCTCTGTCAAACCTGTGAACTCTGTCCTTGGAGCCAGCTCTTTTAGGCAGGACTTATAAATGCTCACAGCACTACAAATAAATCCTTCCTAATCCATGATCTCTTTAGCGTATACCACTTACAGATGCTGGCCATCTGTGAGACATGATTTCAGGATGAGGACACTGCCTATTTAATGCAAATCCTCCCAGACAACCTCTCTGTTCATTTCTGTAATCACTCTTTTAGAAGCGGAGGGGGGGGGGGTATAGCCCATTGGCACTCAAAAGAAATTTCAAAATCTCTTCTTCACAACTTTGCCTCCTTCTATACGTAGCTCCTCCAGTTTCCTCCACTGCCTATAGTGCACTTCAACATTTGTTATCTGACTATGCAATACCCCTGGCACCTTGCTAATACTTGGTGATTTTAGTATCCAGCTTGATAATCCCAACTTCTTAATCAGTTTTGATTTTATATCCTTTATACTGATCTTGGCTTCTCGATCCTGTCCAGTACTTTGACTCAATTATTTGTTCAATGCCTTGACCTAGTTTTATTCCATGATTTTAATCCTCCTCCTAGCTACTGCAATATTATTCCCAACTCTTGGTCTGACCATTACCTGATTCTTTTCAAACTTCATATGTCCACATCTTCTAACAAAATTCAGCAGACCTCTAACACTTCCCATAACACCAAAAACCTAGCTATAGAATCATTTGTAGCTGATAGTTTAGCCTTTCCCCCTGAATTTGTTATAGAACTCCCTGGATTCTCATGTTCCCCTCAGACAATCAAATAGCACCTTTAGATATAATGCCTGGTTTTCGTCAGACGTTAGAGAATTTAGAAAAGAGATTAGAAAGTCCAAATGTAGCTGGCACAAAACTCCAACTGCTGAAAACAAAGTCTCTTGCTGCTCGCTCCAGCAAGAATATAAACACCTCATCTCTCTTGCCAAAACTAACTACTGTATCTAAAAGCATGAAAGATTTTTTGACAAGATGGCGGCAGTAACGGACGGCTGCTGACGCTGCTCCGGTGTGCTCCGTTTTTAATTCTTTTCCTCGTTACCTTTTTTCTGCTTGCATTGGTAAGCCCTCCTGATGCCGCATATAGGCAGAAAGAGGAAAGCTAAGCTGGCGGTGATGTCAACGGAGGAGATCCCGGTTGCAGAAAAGTCAGCGGTAAATGGGCCTATGGATGTGTTTGTGAAGCCTGCTGGGAGGAGTGAGTTAGCTCCAGGGCGCCCGCTGTGCACTGGCGGGGCGGAAGGAAAGTCTCCCAGCGCTGAAGGGCTAGAGGTCTCCCTCAGCCCGGAGCTCCGAATACCGCCAGTTCAGCCGGAAGGGAAGTTCTTGCTTAGGACTTTGGTTGCTGGCGTGAGTGAGGTGGGAAGCCCGCTTCAGAGGTCCCTGATGCAGCCATCCAGCCCCGGAGGAAGCCAACCGGCACTGGTGTCTCTGGCTTTGTTTTCTGTCATGGAGGAAGGTAAAAAAGAGGGGCTGATTCCATCTTTGCACGCTGCGGGGGAGCTGCCTCCGATATCTTTGGATGACTTATCTCAGCTTGGTGGATTGGTCCCGAGCACATTCTGGTGAGACCCGATGTAGTTTCTTTTGATAGTTTGTGGGATGCCTTCTCGTCCATGCACATCAATATTACAGCACAGCTTCAGTCTATATTGCAGCAGTTTCAAGTGTTTGGGCAGCAATTGAAATTATATGAATTGGGACAGAATGAGCTGACTGCCAAAATGGCCTCTTTTGAGGGCCGGTTGGGGCATGTTCAGGACACTTTCCAAGCCTTTGTTAAAGATTCCGTGGCTATGCATAGGAGGATGGAATTCTTAGAAAATGCAGCAAGGAGCTGAAACCTAAGAATATTGAATTTTCCTAAAGTTCCTTCAGTTTCTGCCCTGGAACTTTTTAAGAAGTTTCTAGTAACCACTTTAAAGGTATTGGCAGATTCTGTTCCACCTATATCTAAGGCCTTCTATTGGCCAACTGCAAAGACTGGACCTGTTGGTAAAGATGACCATCTCTTGTTATCTTCGGACAGTTTGGACTTGTCTACCTTTTTGGAACGGTCCCCTTCGGATGTCGGGATGACTGCTACATTGTTGGTCACCTTCACCCTAGAGGCGGACAGAGATTGGCTGTTGCGATTATTTTTAGGTCCACATGTAAAGTGTTTTTCGAGTCCCAACTAAGAATATTTCCTGATGTTTCTAGGGCAACCTAAAAGAGAAGGAAGCAGTTTCTTTTATATCATTCTGGGGTGCTCCAGTTGGGAGGGCTCTTTTTCCTTCGCTTCCCGTGTAAGTGCCTGGTGAAGTTAGCTGGGCAAAGTTACCTGTTTTTTGAACCCTCCCAACTGGCTGCCTTTATTGCCTCTAAGTTACGTGATGTGCAGGGTTCCCCTTCTAATCTCCCTCAAAGTAGTTCTCCTAGTGAGGAGGGCTAGTTCGAAATGTATTGTTGCACTCCCTCCATGTCTGTGCATTTCTTGTATTTGCATTGTAACAAATTTTTCCTTTATATTGTGACCTATCTTGCCATTCTATTGAGGGCTTGTGGGCTTTGTTTAGTTAGTTTGTCTTCAGTGTGGAGATTTTCCTTTATGTTATATGTGCCCTTTCTGTACAAGTTTTTCTTGTAATTATGGTAAAATTGCATAAATAAAAAAATTAAAAGCATGAAAATCTTCCTAAACAACTTTTTCATATTCTCACTATCCTTTCCCCTAAAGATTTGCAGATCACTAACTCCATTCCTTTCTCTCCTGATCAATTAGGTTTCTTCTTGGTCAATAAGATTCTATGCTACCACAAAGAGAAAAAAGCTGTTGCACACTCTCTTCTCCATGTCCCTCTTCCTACCACCAAAAACTCTCCCTGTGATCCTCCAGGAATCCACACATTTTTTTTAAAAATCCTTTACCCCTCTCACTGCTTTACATCTCAAAAACCTGATAGATTCCCTAAATCCATCATACTCTTCTGCTGATGTGATTCCCCCTAAACTACTAAAAAATGGCTAAGACCTTTTTTTTCTGCGATAATTCTGGAACTGCTCAATGATAGTCTGACCAGTGGTGTGGTCCCCTCACCCTGGAACATTCTATAATTCAGACATGTCCAACTTCGAACAGGTCATGATCTACTTTTTCCGGCCAAAAGTGCCGGTGATCTACCACCATGAAAATTAAGTTTCAAATTAGTTTCAAATTAAATTTTAACCCAATAAAGTTGGAGGATCCCCCCCCCCCCCATTTTTAATGAACCTTCTGTCATTTACTTGGATGTGATCAGCTGTTAAGCAAATTAAGCAAAAACAAAACAGAGAGATGAAGATCCAGTAAAAACTGTGAGGGGAAATGGAAAGTACATTTTTTCTTAAAGCTTTATTGAGTAATAACTTTCTTTAACTGTCTTAATAACTTTCTTTAACTTTTATTGAGTAATTTGTGTTAAATTTAGGTCAAGTATTGATCCAGGCTGATCTTGCACAATCTTTAATATTTCGCTCTTGCTCATTAGTGAGACGTCTGAGCCTGCATTTCATCCACCAGCTTTTTGAAGTTGGGTGAATATTGTGTGAGGGCCAGTCTCAGGGAATCCTGGAGATGTTCATCTGTCATGTCGGAACGTTGTGTACTCTGTCATTTTCAGATGGGAAAATGCAGATCCACACAAATAAGTTGAACCTAAATAGGAGTGTACAGCTTCACTGCATCTTCTCAAGTTGGGAAATTTGTCTCTAGGCACTAGCTTCCAAAACAATTCTTGCTCAACGATGTCCTTAATATAGTCCTGTCTGTTTAGTATAACTAAGGCCCCTCCTTTGTCTGCTGGTATTATGATAATATTCAGATTATCCTGAAGAACTAACATAGCATCTTTTTCTTTCTTAGTTAGATTATGATATAGCCATGTGGGCTGGGAGTAGAGATCTTGAACTCGCTGGAGTACAACGTTTTCAAAGGTTTCTATAGAAGAATGAGTCATACCAAGAGGGACCCAAGTAGAGGTTTTTAGTAATAACAGAGTTATCAGTGATGGTCTCAACACGTGAAGCAAAAAAGTGTCTTGTCCATAATTTTCTAAAAAACTTAAACAATTCTACCTACACAGTGAAGGGATCGAGGCTATTCCATGCATCGACCACTTTTTCCATAAAAAATTATTTCTACATATTACTCGAGTCTGTGCCCTTTCACCTTCTTCCTATGTCCCCTTGGTGCAGAGCTTTCTTTCAATTGAAAGAAGCTGTCCTGTGTGTTTGTCATGGAGATAAATATTTAAATGTTTCTATCACATCCCCTTTCTCTCCAGCCTTTTCTCTAAAGTATACATATTGAGGTCTTTAAGTCTCCCTTTTAAAGAAATCATTCCAAGTAGTTCTTCTTTAACACTGAAGTCTTCAAAAACCATCCGGATAAAGACTAGTAACTGGGCTATCTCTCTTATGTCTGTAGATTCATCCAGTTGGAGTGAGAAAGCAACACAATTTGAAATATCCACCAACAATTGTTCAGTTGTGTCTCCACACATCTTTTCTATTCGCCACACGATGGTGTTTCTTGACAATTATACATCTTGAATAGCAGCTATGATCTCTTTCTTATTTTTAAATCCTTCAAAAAGATTGTCAGCTGCTTCAAGAAAACAATTTTTTACAAATTCCCCTTCAGTGAAAGGTTTGCATTTCTTTGCGATCAGGTTGCTGACCTTGAAGGATGCTATGGTTGCATTGACCGAATGTGGCCTTGACTTCGCCATCAACTGTTGCTGAGTAGCCAATTTCGATTTAAGTTCTTTGAGCTTCAGTTTACGAATTTCACTTTTGGGTGGAAAATCAGCATCAAACTTATTGCTATGCAGAGCCTTACAATGACGTTCCAGATTACTCTTTTTGGGCAAGGATACTGGGGCGTTACAAATTAGACAGCACTTGTCTTTCACCATGATGAAGAAGTAGTCCATTTCCCATTCATCATGAAAGTGGTAGGTTTTGCTCTTCTTTGGAACACTCATCTTCGTTATACTGGGGTGGATGGATGTAAGAAGGCCAAATCTGCTAAGTTAGTATAAACACTGGCTAAATCTGGTCCAAAACTGTCACTGTCCCAAAGTATTAAAGATCATCAGGAACTGAAGACCTCTGGATGATGTGCAATACAAGAACTGGAGATGCCAAAACCACACATGCAGTTCTAAAAGTAAAAATAAGAATTCATTATACTGGCACCAATAATCAAATACCACCAAACAATCATCAAAAAAACTCAAACACCCGTCCAGCAAACCAGATAAAATCAAATACCACCAAACAAGTTCAAATACCACCACACGCAATTTAATAAAGTCTGCACAGTGTAGAATCAACGCAAAGGCAAGGCAGAATAAAATTAAAATGTAGAATCAACGCAAAGGCTAGGAAAAATAAAATTGCAGAGGCAAGCAAAGTCACAGTGGTTTGAACCAATTCGAAGGCAAGGCATAGGCAACTTAGAACAAAATTGGAAAAGCCCGCCAAAATCACCAAATTCTTGACACTTTGTTGTGTCTGCCCGAAAACATTTAATGAAAGCGAACTATAAAGCAACCAACGACCAGCACACGACACAACTAATACGGTACGTGTATTCAGGTAAAGCCTGGGCGAATGGATATAGAACACACTTCTAAGGGGTGTTGGGGCAGGGGCAGGAATGGATGATTCTGAGAGGCAGGAGACCAGGTATGATGTCGGGCCTGTGGCATCTCAGCGTGGGGCGCGGGCCGTGGCCCCCTGGGGTACCCACAAACTATTGGCACGAAAACAACAAGCGCCCCCAATACACCCACAGGCAAGATTCCCGCAAGCAGGGAAAAAAGAAAGGCAAAGGATCAGCAGCGGCGGCAAGCCCTCGGCAGATGACCTGCCGGCATGAGCGCTCTCCTAGTGATGGGGCAAGCTGCTGGAGAGATGGAACCAAGCGGGGCTGGCGATCTACCTCTGATCCCTCTGCGATCTACAGGTAGATCGCGATCTTCCTGTTGGACATGCCTGCTATAATCCATCCTTTATTAAAACAACGTCTTGACCCTTCTGTTCCTGATATCAACCCATCTCTCTTCTCCCATTCATTTCAAAAATTCTTGAATGTGCAGTTCTCTGCCACTGTCTAAAATTTCTCTCCTCTCAAGCCCTCATTGATCCACTTCAATCTAGTTTTCGTCCATTTCTTTCTACTGAAATGGCTGTTGCCAAAGTCTCCAGTGATCTGTTCCTTGCTAAGTCCAAAGGTCTTTACTCAGTTCTCATTCTTCTTGATCTTTCTGCTGCTTTTATTTATTTATTTTATTTAACAGTATTTCTAAACCGCCTTATCTTATTAATCAAGATGGTATCACAGCAAACAATCGGGTAAAGTGAGTGTGTTAAACATGCAGTGAGGGTGAAATTTAGTTGAGTGTGTGTTGTATTGTGTGCTAGATTGGTTTGAGCTATGTACAATGTGTGTTGTATTGTGTGCTAGAATGGTTTGAGCTATGTACAAAGTGGGCTATATACAGTGGTGCTAAAAATATTTTCTATACATACAGTGTTTAGGCGGAATCATGAGCTGTTATACATTCTCTGAGGTTATGTGATGTGTCCATAGTGTTCTATGAACAGCATGGTTTTCAGCTGTTTTCTAAAGTCTTTGAGGTCTGTAGTTGCCCTTAAATCGTCCGGTAGTTTGTTCCATATTGTTGGAGTAGCCATTGAGAGTGCTCTGTCTGTTGTGTCCTTGCATGTGTGTTTGAATTCACTTGGGGTGCTGACTCGGTTGTGTGTTTGTTTTCTTCTAGGACGTGTGCTGGTGTCTGGTTGTATGAGGGTGTGCAGGCTGTTGGCTGATGTGTGCTGATTTATCTTAAATAGGTTTATGATAGTTTTGTATATGATGCGTGCACCGATTGGGAGCCAGTGTAAGTCCTTTAAGGTAGGTGTGATGTGCTCCTGTCTTGCAGTACCGGATATTATTTGTGCTGCCGTGTTTTGTGCTAGCTGGAGTGGTTTGAGGGCTTGTTTCGTTAGTCCAAGGTATATCGGATTGCAGAAGTCCAGTAGTGGGGTTATCAGTGCTTGACAGATGGTACGAAAGTGATCTGGGGCGAGGAGTGGTTTCAGTCTCCTGATGATTCGCATCTTGTAGTAGACTTTTTGGATTGTTTTGTCTATGTGTGGCTTGAGGTTTAGTTTATTGTCCAGAGTAACTCCGAGGCTTTTGATACTGTTGACCACCTCCTCCTCCATGACACTTTATCCTCTCTTGGTTTTAGAGGCTCTGTACTGTCTTGGTTCTCTTCTTATCTCTCCAGTCACTCTTTCAGTGTTTTATCTGGAGGTTCCTCCACTACTGCCATCCCTATCTCAGTTGATGTACCCCAAGGGTCTGCTCTAGGCCCTCTGCTTTTTTCTCTCTACCCATTCCATTGGTGTCCTCTTCTCTTCCCATGGCTTTCAGTATCATTTTTATGCTGATGACTCTGAAATCTATCTTTCTACACCTGATATCTCTCCTTTGCTCCAAACTTGTATCTCTACTTGCTTATCTGACATTGCTGCCTGAAATTGAATATAGCTAAAACTGACTTCTTATTTTTCCCCCTAAACCCTTCTCCCCTTCCTCCTTTCTTGAATCACTGTTCTTCCTGTTATCTCAGCCCACAACACTCTTCTTCCTATTATCTCAGCCCACAACCTTGGGATCATCTTTGACTCCTCCCTTTCCTTCTCCACACATACGATTCAACATATAGCTAAAACCTGTTGTTTCTTTCTCTACAACATTAACAAAATTTGTCCCTTCCTCTCTGAACACTACTACTACTACTACTACTACTATTTAGCACTTCTAGAGCACCACACACGCAGCGCTGTACAGCTAACCTACAAGAGGTAGTCAGCAACATGAGACAGTCCCTGCCCATCAGTCATGCTCATCGGAGCTTACAATCTAGTTAGAATAGTACATTAGTTAGAGCAGTGCAGAGCATCAATCGGACTACTAAGACTCTTGTCCACTATTTCATCATCTCCCATCTTGACTATTGCAACATCCTCCTTGCTGGTCTCTCTCAGTGCCATCTCTCTCCTCTTCTCTACTGCCCATTACCTTTCCTCTCTTCTCTCTCCTTACACCCCTCCTCGTGAGCTCTGATCCTCCTCTCTATGCCTTTTTCCTTCTTCTTCAACTTGCTGCTCCTTATGCATGTAACAAACTTCCTCTATCTTTATGTCAAGTCTCTTCTCTCCACCCTTTTCAAATCTATGCTAAAGGCTAAGCTCTTTGAGACCGCATTTGGATCCTAATCCCATGTTCTCTTGGTGCCTCCTTTCCTATTTGAACTTCCTTGTTTCTTTTGTATTGTTCTGTCTGTCTTGATTAGATTGTAAGCTCTATGAGCAGGGACTTATGAGCTTGCCATATACCTTGTAGCACTATATAAATGATTACTAGTAGTAGTAATAATAGTGATAACTGCCATCCCATTTTCAATTTACCTTACCTCAGCAAAGTCCTTGAAAAAACTGTCTATGAACAAGTAACGAGATTCTAGAAGTCTAATAATTCCTTCCACCCCTGCCAATCTGGGTTTTGACCACAGCACAGTACCAACATCACCTTTTTAGGAATTCTTAATGAAGTAACAACTCACCTGGATAACCTTTATAATGTCTTAATAATTCAATTAGACCTAAGTGCCACTTTCAAAATGCTAGATCACTCTCTGCTTCTTAACTACATCAAAGACTCTGGAATTATCTCTGTCACTCTAAATTGGTTCCACTCCTATTTGTCCCATCATATATTTCAAGTTCTCATAAATGGCAATATAGCTTGCTCCTTTCCTCAGGCCTATGGTGCACTCCAAGGATCGACCCTTTCTCCTATTCTTTTCAACCTTTTCATTTCTCCCCTTAGAAACATGGAAACATAGAAATATGATGACAAAAAAAGACCACATGGCCTATCTAGTCTGTCCTTCCATACCAACAACTACAACAGTCCTCTTTTTTCCTTTAGAGATCCTCTGTGTTTGTCCCATGCTTTTTTGAATTCAGTTACTGTCCTCATTTCTACCACCTCCACTGGGAGACTATTCCACGGATCCACCACTCTTTCCTTAAAGAAATATTTCCGCATATCACTCCTGAATCTATCCCCCTTCACCCTCATCCCATGTCCCCTCATAGCAGAACTTGCTTTCAGTTGAAAGAGGCTCTCCCCCTAAACATTTATGCCAAGGAGGTATTTAAACATCTCAATGATATCACCTCTATCCCGCCTTTCCTCTAAGGTGTGCATATTAAGATCCTTAAGTCTGTCCTCATATGCTTTATAATGAAGACCACTAACCATTTTAGTAGCCACCCTCTGCACCAACTCCATCCTGTTCACATCCTTTTGAAGGTGCAGTCTCCAGAATTGCACACTATACTCCAAATGAGGTCGCACCAAAGACTTATACAGAGGCACTATCACCTCCTTTTTTCTGCTAGCCATTTCTCTCCATATGCACCCAAGCATTCTTCTAGCTTTTGCCGTCGCCTTTTCTACCTGTTTAGCTACTTTAAGATCATCAGAAACAACCACGCCTAGGTCCCGCTCTTCTTTAGTGAACAAAAGTACTTCACCCCCTATACTATATTGCTCCCTTGGATTGCTGCAGCCCAAATGCATGACCTTACATTTTTTAACATTAAATCCCAGCTGCCAAATTCTAGACCATTTTTCAAGCTTAGCTAGATCCCTCCTCATATTATGTACACCTTCCTGGGTGTCTGCTCTATTGCAGATTTTGGTATCATCCACAAAAAGGCAAACCTTACCCGACAGCCCTTCCGCTATATCACTAACAAAGATGTTGCTCTTCTTATCCAAGATTCCAATTTAAGTTCCTTCTTCTATGCTGATGATATCCAGCCTATGACACCTGGGATCCCCAGTTTCAACAAGAATGCAATTCCAAACTCCAAACAATTGTTGACTGGATGCAATCCTGTAAAATGATCTTAAATCCAAAAAAACTAAAGCACTTTGGTTATCTCACAATAATTGTCCACCCCCTTACTCTCTACAAATCTCCACTGATCTCAATAAAAAATTTGATTTGCTCCCTTGGTATTCTGCTAAATGATCATCTTTCTTTAGACCCTTTTATCTCTAGAACTGTTCAAAGTTGCTTCTTTGCTCTTAGAACGATCAAAGCTATAAATCCCTATCTGGATATGACAGCCTGAAAAATAGTTCTTCACTCACTAGTCATCAACAGAATAGATTACTGCAATTCCTTCTTGGTAGATATCTCACAGTCCCAATTAAAATGACTTCAAATTATACAAAACATTGCAGTGAAACTCATCTACAAGGCCAAACAGCATGATCACATCACTCCTCTTCTCCACGAACAGCATTGGTTCCCTGCTGCCTATCGTATAAAATTCAGGCTTCTAACATTGACACACTGAGCTTATTATTCCGTCAGGCCTGCCTTCTTACACTCATATCTCATTCCTTATTGCCCCTCCTGAACTCTTCAAATACAAACCTCCTTGTTGTCCCTACCACACGCATGATCCGACTTGAAACCCATCGTTCTATAGCCTTCAGTTTTCTTGCCCATCAATTGTGGAATTCTATGCCTACTAAACTCTGTAAAGAATCCTCTTCCAAAAAGTTTTAAATAGATCTAAAGACTTGACTGTTTACTCAGGCCTTCAACAGCACTTAGCTACGCAATCTTTTTTGAATCCTTTGTCCGGGACTTCTTCCTTTTCCTCCCCTCCCCTTATTTTTTCCCATGTTGAGAGAGTTCGCTCCTCTCTTTGTCTAAATTGGTATAATAATATTGTTGTACAATTGTTCTCCCTCCAGTTGTTTTCATGTTTATGTCCTTAGAATGTCCTGTCCCTTTTTATTTTTATGTTACCATAACATTAGACATCTTATTGTAGACCATCTTGAGGTTTTTGACAAATATAACAAATCTGTGCAAATAACTAACTAACTAAAGTGATATAGGATTTTCTGCATTTGCTATAAAATCACCATTACTAATAAGTTATAGTATATAATAAGGATGTGCATTCATTTGAAATGAAATGAGGAATATCAATGATATTTCCTATTATGTTTTGGATAATTTCTGAATGAAAAAAAGAAAAAAAACCTGACATTTTGGCACTTTCCATCTACCGTTAATAGAGCACAATATGGGCTATGTTTACTAAGGAGCATTAAGGGAATAAAGGTGCCATTACCGGGCGTATCAGCAACCATGTGCAGTTAATGCTGTAGAAAGAGCTGATAATGCTGGAGTAATGTACGGAAACTAGTCCCTAGAGTTAAGGTAATAAGAGATGGAAAATGGGTGCTAATAGGGCGAAGACTGGGCAGGGATAGCATGTGTTCCTTTAACACCGGTTTGTGTTATCGTGTGTTAGCACAGAAGCACAAAAGGGTCAGTTCCAGAATGGGAACATACAATAAATCCAAAAAAGCCACTCTATTGTCTATCATAAATTCATCAGGCAAATATTACAAAATGGGAAGGAGAAAAGAGCCTCATAACAAGCGAGGTACGGGCAACATAGGAACATAAGAACCATGCCCAATCCTCATAAACATTAAAAAACTCCACCCATATATAAACCAATTTGTGCAATAATTGTTCAAATATTCAAGCAGTCCAATTGCTCAGAATAAACAAGTCAAAATCTTCAAATGATTCAATAACTCAAAATTAAATGATTATACATAATGCCCTGTTGTCTCTCAGAGTACTGTCACTTAAAAAAAATAAAAAAATGATATAATTTAAAAAAGGCACTTATCTCAAACAATTGCCGCTGAGCACACTCTGGAACTCAAGACCAGCTCAGGTGTAGATTCAGCTGAAACACAAAGCCATCTCAGAAGTAAATTCAATCTACTGGAAATCCGCTGAAGATCCAGTGCCTCACATAAACACCGGTAGAACATTTCGCCACATGCTTCATCAGGCAAAAGCTGACAAGCCCAAATGCCATTTAACCATGACAGACATTGCTATGAGAGAAAGCAGGAAAAAATAATGTTTTATATATCATGCCTTCTGTAATACAAGCAGGACCATATACAACTAGTGGCTCCAATAAAGAACAACAAGCCCAAACATCTGAAAACATACTATACTCCTCCAGACAAACAGCTCACATAATCTAGAAACATAGAAACATAGAAAAATGGTGACAGAAAAATACCACATGGCCTATCTAGTCTGTCCTTCCCTATCAACAACTACAACAGTCCCCTTTTTTCCTTTAGAGATCCTCTATGTTTGTCCCATGCTTTTTTTTGAACTGCAATATCAAACAAAGATGCCGCGCATGTGCCTCTTAAAAAAGGAGCCAACCATTGACATCACAATGGGGAACACCCCTAAAGACATGCCCATTAACCTCATTATCACCTTACAACCACCGAAAACAAACCACACTACCCCTCAAAACAGCATACCCATAAATTAATGCTAGCTGGACCCTCACTTCCCCTATCAGAACAAAAAAGAAAAAGAAAAAAATTAAATGCAAGGGTTCCAATCTATCTGGGCATTAAGGCTGCCCGGATGTACAGTCCCCAAGTGAAAAATCCATTTCTGTTCACATAACAATAGCAAATGATCTCTATCCCGATGGCCATATCCACTCAAAACCTGGTCAATGCAAAAACTCCTCAGATCAGAAAAAACATGCCCGAAATCCAGTCAATGTTGTACAAGAGGTGCTTCGCACCATTTGCCCTTCAAATGGCTTTTCTGTTCTCCCATTCGAATCCTAAAAGGACGTATGGTCTTCTCTACATAACCCATACCACATGGATACCGTATAAAATATGCAACTCCACACGAACCACAGGTGGTGCTTCAACGTATCATGACGTGATGACCATTATACATAAACTCAATTAGTTCCTCAGATATGGTACAAATTGTACATTCTCCACAAACATGGTGCACTACAAGTCCAGAAACCACCTGCTGTTGTGACCTCAATACGGCTGGACTTCATATCTCCTTAAGATTATGGTTCCTAGACCACACAAACCGTGTTTTTTTGCCCCTCAATCCAGGAATTATCTGCGTGACCCCAAAAAATCTGCGGATAATCCACTGTAAATGGTAACTATAAGGGGAAAATTGGGTAATGAAATGAATATATTCATTATCAAAACCATCAGACCCTTTTACCGAGGGTCTTAGCAACCAATCCCTATGATTATACCTAGCCCTTCTATAGGCCTGATCAGCAACTGAAACAGGATAACCTCTTGCTATAAAATCCCTTTTAAGAGAACAAGATTCAACCATAAATGTATTCATATCAGAGCAGTTGCGTCGAAACCTGATAAATTGAGAAAATGGTAACCCCTCCATCAGCCTCTGGAGGTGGGCACTTGTAAAGTGTAGCAAGGTGTTCCTGTCCGTAGGTTTCTTAAAACAGTTGTCTTCCAACCACTCACATGCTTAGACACCCGAACATCCATGAAGTTGATCTCATGTTAATGGTAATTCAATATAAATTTGGTGTTGGGGTTCCGACCATTTAACCAACAAATGGAATGACAACAAAGACTCAAACGAAACCTCCCATATCATAAACACATTGTCTATGAAATGACGCCATACCCTAATGTGGGAGGAAAAGGAAGAGCCAGACAGCCACCTTGCCTCATAGCCACCCAGAAAAATATTAGCTATTGACAGGGCAAACCATGTGTTAGAGCTCCAGGCATTGGGAACCCTAATGCCAACAACCAATGCTGAAGTAAGTATGGTGGCTGATATATTTTAGGGAACTTTTGAAATTTCATAGGTGCAATGGTATTTAGAGAAGACTAGAAAGAATCCATCCAACACTCTGCAGTAGAGGAAACATCTGTTTCAGCTAGTGATGCAATATCATTCGTTAAAGGAGACCAAATTTCAAGTAAAGCTTCAGGGAGATAAGAAGTATGAAATGGCGTGCCCTCAGAAACACCTATCAGAGAGGCAACTGGCGTTTTAAGATTATTGTGATGAAAACTGTAAAATATCATGATCTGACCAAGGGATAGACTTAATTTGTAAAGAAAAATCTGAGGTAATATAAGAAGAAAAAATAAAAATCAAATCTAAAATATCACCATGAACGTGAGTAGGCATTTTTACAATTTGTGCAAAACCCAAAGATGACATAGCAGTTAAGAAAGAAGGTGTCCTATTGTGTTCGATACTCTTCTGTATCTGTATATTAAAATCCTCTAAAACAATATGTGGTAATGATTGTAAAGAAGCTGTTAAAAATAATTCAGCTAACAAAGAATCTGGTTCCAGATTTCCAGGGGGACAATAGAATAAGCATAAAGAAAGGTCACAATACTCGACAAGCAAACATTTACAGGTGAGTAACAAGGATTCATCAACTGCTACCTCATGGAAATTGACACAGGAAGTCGTACAACAGCCTTGAGTGAATTATTAGGCACCTAACTGCATTCTTCTCTAGTTTTACGTAGCACCTTGTTTTGCTTTATTTTTACTTTCACTGTCCAGGGTTACAATATATTTTATTTTATAGTGAGCAATTCATGCAAATGTGTTCTAAATGTTTATACATCACATCACATCTAAAGTCAGAATGATAGAAAACTCAAGATTCAACCCATAACCACTGAACAAAGTAATGCAAATCTAATTTACAGCAATGATTATAATTCATTATTTACAGGTTTTTTTAATATTGCTTTATCATTTCAGTCAAAGTGGTTTATATTGTAACTTAAGCTTGGTAATGTACATTAAACAGGGACATTGACAGCTTGGATTCTTCTGAGGCAATGACTTGCCCAAGGCCACAAGGAGTGTTACTGGGCATTGAACACTGGTCTTTTGGTTCCCCAGCTAGTGCTCCAACTATTAGGCTACTCCTCCACTCCTCCATCACATGTCCTCACTCTGCACAGGATTTATACAAATTCACCACTGGACACAGATCCAAAATTTGAAAACTCAGGACCCATTTTTCAGAACTGCTGATAATCAAACACCATGACGGTCAGCAATAGTGCTTAAATAGCAGACAGATATTCACCGTAGTATCCAGATAGAAGCTGCCACTGGATAGCCAGACTGAGCAGCTCTAGCTGGGTAAGTGCCAGCTCTTACCTGGCTAGCTCCATTTTCAGCCGGTGCTTTACCACATTGCAACTAGGCCTGCTTTGCATGCAGTCTACGTTGTCAGGGCAAGAGCTGCTGAAAATCACACTATTCAGGAAGTGCCGGCACTTACCCACTTAATGCTGGTACCACCCACAGATAGTCCCTGCACTAAGCGGTCTCTGGAGATATTTAGCAGCACTATCAGAATAGTGCTACTGAAACATCTTCCCCTTTAGCGGGCCAGCTGGCAGCCAGGTCCTAGCTCTTAGTCTCACCATGGGGAGCAAGGCTTGGATGGACAAGGAAAGTAAATTCAGGTGATTCCCTAGAACAGGGTTGAAGTACACTGATGAGGCGAGTTGGGGGATATATGCTCCACTGCTATCTGTGCTGTGCCTGTTCTGAGGACAGATGAAAGACTTCAGTGTTCAGACACACTGCATAAGTATAAAGAAAAGAAACATTCTGGCGCAACACCAAAATGATTTCTGTTAGTAGCTAGAGTGTTTCCAAATAAAAGAGCTCAGTGCACCTCTCTTTAGTAATCTTTTCGGAATGTACTATAATTAGAACACTGTCTGCTGCTGCCCTGTCAAAAATCTGATTGACATTTTGGTGGCAGACTTTACAGACAGTAGCTTAAAACAGCATACACTTCTGCCTCTTTTTGCTTAACAATATAAAGTAGGGATCTAAAAACTACAGCTCAGATGCAGAATATTTTACAAGGATATCACTAGTCGTGGGTTCTGTAGCGTCTTTCCCTTTGAGGCAACCCACAGCAGACTGGTCTGGAAGTGTGCTGAAAAGCAGGCAATAGTGCCTTAGTAAGCCGCTTTTTCAAGCCACTGCTTTCTAACTCAGAGACATCAAGCATCCTTCATTGATTAGTTTGCAGAACAAAGAGGGTGACCACCAGGCTTTGTTATTCAATAAGATCAGCCAGTTGTGATTTGGCCATCAGCCTTTAATCTTGCAGTGGAAGGGAAGAAGTAATAGACAGAGCAAGATTGACAACATTTTTCTTCTAACCATAATTATAAAGCAAACAGAACAAAAAATACTTGATGAACATGATTATGAATGCACTGCACCCATACCAAACATTTTGTTTTGCAATTATTCTCATAAAGCGAGCAGAAATCAAGATATTTGCTGAACGAGCTTATTTTGCACATTTACAAAATACATGTGGCGTTGCTAGTTTTCAAACAACTGGTAGCAATCAGTTCTAGTAAAGTGCAGTAAAATGTATGTGGCCAGAGAATTTAACCACATCAAGCACAGGAATAACTAGGTATTATGCTCCTGTCAGAAGACAGCTGGGATCAAATTCCAGAAAGAGGAAAGGTGGAGATAAGGCACTCAGCTTTCTAATTGTGGGAAAGGTTGTTCTGCCCTGCTGCAAGGACTGGGCACTCACCACCAAACGGAGTTATCTGATCACCAGGACCCTGCCCCTCCATGGAAATCATACACTCAGTGGTTTCTATGGATACAAACACAGCCTCCCACTGGTTTTTCTTATCCTTGGGAAACCACAGCAGAGTAAAACAGTCAAAGAGCAGCTTGCTTCAGTCACACGTGCATGCCTGGCTTGGATGTCTGATGGGGAAACTGGGTTCAGCTGCAGTGTGCTAGCTGCCCATTTGATCTCAAGAGCAAAGCTGTGAATGATCACAGTATGACAGACTGCACGTGAAACTCATTCAGAATGTCATTTCCACCAAATGATTTCCCTTTTATCTACAAAATTACTTGAAAGTGATAGCGCTATTCATGCCCCCCCCCCCCCAACTGCTATGAAGTTGCCTTAATGGTAAATATTTAAAGGTAGTTTGGGCTAAAGAAAAAAGCATTTGACTGCCTTTCAGCATAATATAGTATATTCAGGTAAAAATGCAAGTCAAGGAAGTATAAAATATTCTGTTCTAAGGGCCAGCATTAACATATCTTATAGTATCTATATACACAGTATATGATAGTAAAAGAGCTTTTTTTGTCTATCCAAGCATACAGACAGACAAATGAAGAGTTCCTGGGTTAGGATGGGGAGAACGCTCATCTGTATTCTTCCAGCCCCCATGGTCATAGCTCACTCACTACCATAGCCTCAGCCCAAGTTCATCTCTCTCCCCTTGGGCTAGCCCACCGCTTCCACCAACTGGCCCCATCAGAGAAAACTAATCTGCCAGTAGCAGCAGCAGCAGCGGCAGGAGTTTTCCTCTTGCTCCCTGACACCTGCCTTGTCAGCTCCTGGTCTGCTGCTACTTCTGAGCCATGGCTGACATTGGCTTTATGCCTCTGCCCCTCATCCCCTGGTACACGCTGCCGAGCATGCTCCACACTTATTTCCAGAAACCCACACTGCTGCAGCCCAGAGCCGGAGGAACTGTGAAAATATGCCTTATGGCTGTTTCCTGTGCTCCCATTGGTCAGGAGGGGATTGGGGAGAGAGAGACCATAGTAAGATGGGGAGCAAAGAGTGTCTGGGTCAGATTGGAACAGGGGTAGCAGATAGATGAGAGAATGTGCCAAGATAAAGAGGGCAAGGGAGGAAAGGAAAGGTGGAAGGAGAGAGTTGCATACTACCTCATCCACCACACACATCTTTTACTCACGACATACTCCATGAATCATCCCTCAATCATCCCTCACTCACCACATACCCCATGTATTCTCCCTTAACCATCTCATAGACTCCTCAGTCACTACACACCATCCCACATAGATGGATAAAGATTCCAACAAGAATCCTTTGGCTGATACTATCAGTCTACTGGGGGGATTGTCCAACCTTTTGTGGATTTTTGGTAAAACATAAAACCGCTATTCTAGGCATACCACAATTCAAAAACGGATATTCCTTTTTATTAATCATTTTCAGTTGTACTCCTTCCAGAGTAATTTCTTGTATCACTTGCTTAAACTTCTCAGCTGGATCCTCTTCCAATTTCTCATATGTCATCACATCACTCCAACACTTCTTATATGGAGGGGGGGGGGGGGGAGGGCTGATAATACTCTAGCCTTGTACCGAAGCCAAAAACTATGGGCACACTTCAGTTCCGGTGGTTTGAATGATCTCTCTGCAGTTTTGTTTTGTACGAAACAAAACAAAACTGCAGAGAGATCATTCAAACCACCGGAACTGAAGTGTGCCCCTAGCTTTCAATTTCATTATAAGGCCAGAGACTTATCAGCCCCCCTTGTATCATCATGATTCTGCACAACAACTGTCCCACCTTTATCTGTTCTCTTGATAACTATCACGAAGCAGCAGGTTCAACTACACTTGCCACCTTGCTGGGCAGACTAGATGGACCATACTGGTCTTTATCTGCTGTCATATACTATGTTACTATATCGTAAGTGATGCAAAGCATTTTTTTTCAATACTCAACTTATTCATCCTCATATGATGATTATGCCTTTCTAAACATCTTCATTGGAGGAGTAGCTTAGTGGTTAGAGCAACAGCCTAGTGCCCAACAGATCAGGGTTCGGTTCCCACTGACACTCCTTGTGGCCTTGGGCAAGTCACTTTACTCTGCATTGTATTGGAAAAAAGGGTCTGACAATCTGATTCCAGTCATACCTTGCCTAGAAAATCCAGGAGCTACTGGGTTGTTCGGAACCAGCACTGACTTGATGGCACTTAAAAAAAAATCACTTACCAAGAATACCAACCAAATTGTTTCTGAAGTCAGAGAGGAAAATAAAGATTCTAAAATTGATGTTGTAATTCATCCAGGAAACATAGAAACATGAGAGCCTATCCAGACTTCCCTTCCATACTAACTACTATAGTCCCTTTTTTTCCCTTTAGTGATCTTCTGTGTTTCTCCTATGCTTTCTTGAATTCAGATACTGTCCTCGTCTCTACTACCTCAACTGGGAGACTCTTCCATGTATCTACCACTCTTTCAGTAAAGAAACATTTTCCACATATTACTCCTAAGTATTTTCCCTTTCACCTTCATTCTATGGCCCCTCATTGCAGAGCTTTCTTTCAATTGAAAGAGCCTCTCCTCCTGTGCATTTATGCCACAGAGGTATTTGTCTCTATAATATCTCCTCTCTACTGCCTTTCTTCCAAAGAACACATATTGAGATCTTTATGCCTTATGACAAAGCCCACTGACCATTTTGATAGCCATCCTCTGCACCAACTCTATCCTGTTTATATCCTTTTCAAGGTGTGATCTTCAGAATTACATAAAATACTCCAAATGAGGTCTCACCAAAGACTTCTAAAGAGGCAATATCACTTCCTTCTTTCTGTTGGTCATTCCTCTCCCTATGCACCCAAGCATCCTTCTGGATTTCTCTGTTGCCTTTTCTGCCTGTTTAGCCACCTTAAGATCATCATAAACAATCATGCCCAGGTCCCGCTCTGCTTTGGTGGACAGAGGTACTTCACCTCCTATACTGTACCACTCCCTTAGCTTTTTGCAGCCAAATGCATGACCCTGCATTTTTTAGCATTACATCTCAGCTGCCAAATTCTCAACTATTCTTCAAGCTTTGCTACATCCCTCCTTGTATTATCTACATGATGTTACCATTTAAAATTGAAAATTCTTTCTATAAGTTATGGTTTAAAATTGAAGTTCTTTGTATAAGTTAAAGTTCTTTGTATAAGTTAATGTTAATTCAAACCACTGCAGTTAAATGTTAATATAAACCGACTGGAACACCCTCCCTGTATATAACTCCTTGTATATAGCATATCCTGTAAATAGCACACTAAAAAATCATAGCCTTCACTCACACAAATACTCACCCATGTTAACACTACATACCTACCCCTACTAACACGTGTGATTTTTGATTGATTGCAGTGTAGACCGCTTTGATTTCAGGAAAAAGTGGTATATAAATCCTTTTAAATAAATAAATTAATACATCTTCCGGCTGTCTATTCTATTGCAGATTTGGTATCATCTGTGAAGAGGCAACCTTACGTGATGTCCTTCCGCAATATCACTATCAAAACTGTTGAAGAGAGTCGGACCAAGGGCAGATCCTTGTGGCACACCACTGGTAACATCCTTCTCCTCAGATTGAGCTCCATTTACCTCTACCTTTTGTTGCCTCCCACTCAACCAGTTTCTAATCCAATTCTGCTTTAGCCTCATCAGCTTTTATCTATTCCCCCTTCACCCTTGTCTAACAATAACAATTTTGCACGTCCTCCTCTCACTAATATATATGAAAAATGTCTTGCCCCCCGCCTTTTACTGCATTGCCTAGTTTTTAATCTACTTGTATCTTTACTTTCCTGACTACTTTCCTAGCTTCTCTTAGCTTTTCCATTGATGCTTATCTTCCTCTTTCTGTGACCTCTTGTATTTTATGAAGGCCATTCTCTTTTTCTCATCTTTTTCAGGTACTGCTTATGAGAACCATAGTGGCCTCCTTTTCCTTTTACATTTATTTACTTTTCTGGGAAAAAGGTTTGTTGCCCTTAAAATATCCCCTTTCAGTTTTGTCCACTGCTTTTCTACATCCCCCAGGTGTTTGCATCCCACCAACGGCTCCTTGAGGTATTGTCCCATCTTGGCAAAGTTAGTTTTCCTAAAGTCTAGGACCCTCACTTTTGAATGGACTTTTCATTTTTGAATGGACGTTTGAATGAATAAATGATCAGGCTAGAAACAATATCTCTATATTCAGAGCTGGCACTATGGGGTGGGAAACAGGACAACTGCCCTGAGCTCCCATACCACAGGGGCACTCAAGTCTACCTCAAGCTTAAGGAGGCATAGCCTATAATCAGGCTTTGGGGTTCCTTCGCCAATTTCTGCCCTGGGCCCATGCATGTTTAACACCGGCCTTGTCTATGGTGCCGAGAGACTTCCAAGATTTGGGAGAGAGTCTTAAACCATTGTCAATACTATAGCATTCTTTTGTTCTACCTGTTCATGGTAAAAGAGAAGAGAGGCTGCATCATACAACTAGCTTTAGTACATGGATCACAATGCTTTGTAAATAAGATGGTTTTGGATATATAGGTGGCTAGGACAATAGATGGAATGGCAGACTATAATTTAATGATGGACTACATCTTTCTGAAATAGGGAAATGATCCTAAGTGAAAAATTCAAACAATATGTGGACAGGCATTTAAACTAGAGAAAGGGCTGGCGGATGACAGGAAACAAGTTCAGGATGTCACTCCAGCAAACATATTACCGTAAATGTAGAAAATGGAAACAGACATCACTAAATTCACACATCAATAACAAAGAGGAAGAGGAGTCAGGGATAAAAACTAAACAAAAAATTGTAAGAAAGCTCTGAACACAAATGCTCACAAGTCTAGGTAATAAAACCTTTGACCTGGAAGCCCTGATGGTGGAAATAGACTTGGACATAGTCGCCATTACGGAAACATGGTTCAATGAATCTCATGAATGGAATATCATCATACATGGTTATAACTTATTTAGGAGTGATACAGAAGGCAAAAATGAGGAATATCCCTCTATGGGTGGCATACAGAATAGCGAATATAGGGGTCGGACATCCGGGGTGGATGTCCAAACCCCTGTAGCCGCCTGGACCTGATTCCTGATCCAGAGCTCCCCCCATGTTCAGGGCCACTGTGCAGAGAGCTCTGGAAGAGGGCGGGTGGGGGCACGAAGGGGGAGGAGATGGAGCGGGACAGAGGCGGGACTCTGATTCGGATGTACAGGGCCGATTCCAGCCGTGGCCCTGTATGCCCCAGAGGGATGACATGGACAGGTGACTTATTCCACCTCGGAGATGGAATAAGTCAACCCAAGTTTGGAAATCTGTGGCTGCGGACCCCTGTAAAGGTAGGGCAGGCACAGGAGATTCCCTGCAGCCTGACCTAGGCTGGCTCATTCAGGGGGTCAGGCTGCAGGGATAGCAGACCATTCTGGGTCCAGAGGTAAGTGCAGCTACCGCATAGCATCCCAGTGCCTTGACACAGAGGAAGCAGGGCATCCAAGGAGCTTGAATCGTGGAATGTTCTGCCTTTGAGACCCTATGCACCTGATTCTGATTCCGCAGGGCTGTCTGGCTCCCACAGGATCACAATCGTGTACAGATTTGGCCCATCCAGATTTTGGACATCTGGGCGGGCCCCATTCAGCAGCGGGTTCCATGTCAAAAACATTAAAGCAACTGAAATCCAGGATATATGAGGAAAGGACACAGCACTGTGGACCATTTTAGAAAGAGGAAATGATACTACCATCCATGCTGGTGTAGTATACAGATCTCCAACTTAAATGGAAGAAACCATTATTAAAGAGAACTGGGGAAATCTACTGCTTACCCTTGGGACAGCAGCATGAAATGCATCTACCTTTGGGAACCTGAAAGGCACTTGAAATCTAGAATGGCCACTGCTGGAAACAGGATATGGGCTTGATCGATTCTTGGACTGACCCAGTAAGACATATCTTATGTTCTTATATTGCAAAGGTGGTAATGAAAGGAGAGGCGATGATACTGGCTGACTTTAATCTACTGGAAATGGCTTAGAACATCACATCTGCAAATCTGGAAAGATGTAGAAAGATCATGGATGTCATACAAGAGGCTTTCTTCATATATGGTCACAAAACCCACCAGGGAAAGCTCAGCACTGGATCTAGTACTCACCAATGGAGGTAGAGTGTCTAATGGCTGGATGAGTGCCCACTTCAGCAGCAGTGATCACCACATGGTGTGGTTTGCAAAAAAAGCCAAGGCAGAGTCCGGTCACAGCAAACTCAAAGACTTAGATTTCAAAAATGCCAACTTCAATAAAATAGGAAAGTACCTGTAGGAGAAGCTGGCAGGGTGGGAGGAGATGACGAAAGAGGAAAGGCTGTGGGCTAAATTGAAAGAGGCTATGAAAAGGGCAATGGATTTTTACATAAGGCAAGTAAATGAAGACAAGAGGAAAAGAAACCTATATGGTTCTCCAAAAATGTGGCTGCAGAAATAAGAGCAAAAAAGGCAACATTCGCAGAATACATTTCACAAAAAGAGGAAGACAGAAAAGAATACCAGATAAAGCTGAAAGAGGCAAAGAGAGAAATCAGGATGGTAAAAGAACACATGGAAGAAAAATTGGCTAAAGATGTGAAGCAAGGAAACAAAACTTTTTCAGGTATATTAGGGAGAGGAGGAAGGCCAGAAGCAGAACTGCAAGACTCAGAGGTGCTGAGGACCAGTGTGTGAATAGTGATAAGGAAAACATGGAAATGCTAAACAAATATTTCTGTTCCATGTATACAAAAGAAAATCCTGGAGAAGGACCACATATAGTTAACAAAGGTAATAATTAGAATAGAGTTGATACCACACTATTCACAGAACAGCTCGCAAAACTGAAAGTGGAAAAATCCATGGGGATGGATGAGATACATCCCAGCATAATGAGACAGCTCAGAGAGTTTCTGGTGGGACCTTCAAAATATGTGTTTAATAGATCCTTG
Source organism: Ichthyophis bannanicus (assembly GCA_033557465.1). Lineage (NCBI taxonomy): Eukaryota > Metazoa > Chordata > Amphibia > Gymnophiona > Ichthyophiidae > Ichthyophis > Ichthyophis bannanicus. The sequence continues at coordinate 1,017,924,092 of CM066033.1, read as the reverse complement.
GAGACAGGTGAGGTTCCATAGGACTAGAGAAGGGCTGATGTTGTCTCTCTTCACAAAAGTCGTACTAGAGAAGAGGTGGGAAACTACAGGCTGGTAAGCCTTACCTCAGTGGTGGGAAATGTAATGGGGATGCTGCTAAAAGAAAGGATAGTGAACTTTTCAAAATCTTCACCTTAGGTTTCAGGCCTCGGGTATTTGCCTGGTTTGTCATCTTCTAAAGCCACCAGTGGTAGTGGATTTAGTAACCACTGGGTAGGATGAAGAGTGTTCCTTAATTCTTTGACTTTCTAGAATATGTTTGGTGTATTTGATTCAGATCTTATATTTTTACAATAGTATATCACATATGATGTGAAATATGATAACACATGATTTCCTCATTAGATCACTAGTGCGCAGAACTGCAGCTGTAATGGTCCTGGAGAAGGTAGGTTATGCGATGTCAGGGTTCAAAATGTCCAAACAACAAAAGTAGAAAAAAAAATCACAGCATTCTTTCTGTATGTATATTTTGCAGAGTGCAAGAAGGAATGAAGCTCTATGTGCACTTCTCCAATAGTGCACTGCATGCAGAGTCTGGTTTTCCAGGGTTTGCATTTTTTTGCTTTTATTCTGTATTTGGTGGGAGTCTGCTGTTTTCCATATGCGATTATGGTGAGGGATTCTCCTAGCATTTTATTTTTTGCTACCCTGTACCCACTGTTGGAACAGTTTCTGTGAATGCTCTGTATATTTATCAAACTGGATTTGTAGAACTTATATTGAGGTTTGGTCCTATCCTATATAGTCTCTACATAAGGGTAAATAAAAATACATGGAGGGTAATTTCATAAGCGGGTGCCTAATTCATGCACCTTTTTCAGGCACCTATTTGAAACCTCTTTTATAAACAGATAGGCACTCTTTGTATGTAGCAGAGAATATGCCTTGACTGTAGGCACAATCACTTACACCTACTAGACAGCAGGAGGGTCATTTTAAAAGGTTTAATCATGATTTGGATGTCTGAAGATGTGCACGTGGATGTCGAAATCGCAGCCACGTCTCCATAGCCATTCCCCAAATGACGTCCACAGACGTCTCTGGTGCAGGGATGTAGGCATGGGGGTGTGGCAGAGGTGTGTCCAGGGAGTGGCAATGTACTTACACATCCCCGTTCGATCTTAGATATGATGGAGACATCTGCAGGCACATCAATATTTATATCTGCTCCAGGCATAAATGGGCATCAGGAAAGTGCTTGCTTCCACCTTAAAACATTCAGAAAGTGTAGAGAAGATGGGGAATTAAGTGACTAGACTTAGATCACAAAGGCCCACATTGGGATTTGAAGCCTCTACTCTAACCATTATGCTATTAGGCGTCTTGGTTCTGAAATGCTACACTGGGGAAGTCCATAAAGACGTTAGATGCACGTGCATATCAGGCATGTCCATGGTTCAGAAATCATGCCTGGACTTGCACATGCTTGTTTTTTTTCCAGACATTCAGGCTTTGACATCCCAAAATGCACTTGGACGTCCCTTTATGAATTGTGTTTCCAGGTGTAGATCTGCGTACCCACTTTATGCATGTATGTGTGTAGACTAAGGTATTTTATTGTCTATGTTCATATATATGAACTCCATCTGCACTCAGACTGCACCCCATGCTACACTTACTAGTAAGTATATTAGTTCATGTCAATGCCACTTGGCATTTTATAAAAGGATATTTAACTGCGTATGTGGACAGATATGTGCAGGAATGATTTTATAAAATTACTTTCATAATGGTTTGGGGATGTAGCTGTCCTAGCTGCTTATCAATTTTAGATTGTCATATCAAACATCAAAATACAAAAGCACCAAAGTAAACAATCAAATGATGCTACCTTGGGAGGTAATTCAGTACTTATTAGTTGCATAATTTAGGTGAGGAGCAATCTAGAAAAAAACAAAAGGAGGGCTCATCCACAAAAGTTTGCCTAGGGTCCCTTTAGTGGTTAAAGTGGCCCTGATCCTATCACTCTGAAATTCCTTATCATGGGATTTAAAGCAGGAGAGAAATTAAAATCATTTCCAGCACCATCAAAAAATATGGCTATTGTCTGAGTTTGGAGGTTAAGGTCGCAGGTTCTGTTATGCTATGCATTCTTAAGGTTGATTTGAAAATGTTTTGCTTTATTTTTTTATCGTTATGTTATGTACTATGCTTTTTATGGTCCAACTAAGAGCAAACGTCACGTCAGAAACAGTACACAGTAGGGAAACGTGATGTGTCCAAGGATAGAACAACTGATCATATAATGTTGAAACAGAGGCTTTTATTTGCAATACCAAATGGATGATGCCCACCCGACACAGGCCGTGTTTCGTTTAATAAAACTTCATCAGGGGTACAGGGCAACTAAAAACAAAAATATCCAATAAATACACTCAAATGTACATAACATTAGAACATGCATAAAAAATGAATAACTAAAATCATAATAGATGAATAAATAACCACTCATATATATGTACCTAAAATATTGTTGGAACGCTATATAAATAAATATAAGATAAATAAATATCATTATAACAATAAATACATAAATATAAATATACAAATAAATACATATTAAAAATATATAGATAAGAATATGTAAAAAACATATATATATATGGTCATTGCACCTTCTAAAAGAACTCCCCCTTCCTTCCTCAGTCTCTCTTTTATATATATATATGTTTTTTACATATTCTTATCTATATATTTTTAATATGTATTTATTTGTATATTTATATTTATATTTATGTATTTATTGTTATAATGATATTTATTTATCTTATATTTATTTATATAGCGTTCCAACAATATTTTAGGTACATATATATGAGTGGTTATTTATTCATCTATTATGATTTTAGTTATTCATTTTTTATGCATGTTCTAATGTTATGTACATTTGAGTGTATTTATTGGATATTTTTGTTTTTAGTTGCCCTGTACCCCTGATGAAGTTTTATTAAACGAAACACGGCCTGTGTCGGGTGGGCATCATCCATTTGGTATTGCAAATAAAAGCCTCTGTTTCAACATTATATGATCAGTTGTTCTATCCTTGGACACATCACGTTTCCCTACTGTGTACTATGCTTTTTATGGTCCAGAGATCAAAAAGGTATGAAGTGTCACTGGCCCATAAGGCCTTGATGTGGAGCGTGGTTGTCCAGGGAACTCCGTGAGGAGAAGCAGACACTGCAGTGGTTGGAGTGGCGCTGGCATAGGATGCGGGCAGAGGGCGACTGAAGAAATTGGCAGATGTTGGCAAATATGTAAAGGCAGCATGCTGTTCTGGCCAAGAGGCAATGGGGATCATTCTGAACCATGAATAAGTCAGTTAGATGTGCCAGTATACGTCTATCCAGCAAAAACGGGTAAAACTGTATTCCGAACCCACCTCATTCCACATGTCGAAGTTGATTGCACAGAGATCTCTGAATATGGGTGGGGATGAGCAGATCGTGGGCAGGGATGGGCAGTCCTGGGTGTGCCTAGCCATGGAGATGTACAAAGAGTATTCCAAAGACAAATGTGTACATCTCTGCGGATGCCGACATTATTCCTGCAGAAATATGGAATAAGGGCTAGACTTAGAAAATATTCTGCTCAGCACTGCATTGTGTCCTATATAGATGAATGGCTGTGACAAATATGTTCTGCACCAGTGTGTCTGAAGTCCGGAAGGCCACATGATGTATTGATAAAGGACATGGAGCAGAGGGGCAGGATGGCAGTAAGGTAGGAAAACAGAATTAAACACCCCTAATGTAATAACAAAAATGGCAATGGCATAGATCCTGGCTATGCTGACAGGTGCTAATTGTGATAAAGGACCAAAGCTTGGGTTCCATACAAGTCCCATGTTCTGAAAAAGGAGATTGCTGATGTAGCCACTGACCCCATGCCATAATGGAGTGCTAGCTGCTATCGACAGGTGCAGGGCAGTGTGTTGTATTTATTTATTTGGTTTTATATACTGCACTATTTAGGATTCAGTGTGATTTACATGGAACACGAACAAAATTTGCATGGAACAAGTTTGGATAATAACAACAAATCACATTGAACAGGTTTAACGAATAACAACATCAGAGGTTAATAATATAATAATTTATATATTAGGTGGGAAGTAACTTGGGTTGAATAGGAAAACTATATACATTATAGTGTTGGAAACTTTGTAAGCCTTGAGCTTAGTGGGATGGCTTGAGGGTCAGGCTTTGGGATTTGGTGAAGTGCAGTGTTGGCAGAGGTACAGTATGTGATACTGCCCATAGGGGAGAGCGAGTGTATGTGTGTGGACTGCGCATTGCACAGGATGATCTGGTGTGCTCATCTGTATATCTGGGGATAATGGAATGCCTGGCCATTACCTTGGCCATAGGGATGACCACAGCATTGCCATGCACCAATTTGTATGGGCAGAGGAAATCAGAACAGGCTCACTCTATTCCCATGCTAGAACACACACCTGTCACTACTAAGGGACCCTCAGGATAAGGGGTGCAACACCCACTACTGCTCATTTGTATAGTGCCACGAGGGGCATGCAGTGCTCCACATTCAAAACAGCTGGTACCTTCCAGGCTGAGCATACCATCTAGCCTGGACAGACAACACAGTGGCTGTGAACAGGGTACTTCCAGGGGGGATGGTCAAGGACCACAGGGGTGCTTCAGCAGATCTGACCCAACAGTGGCACCGATGGGGCGCACGCTCTGCCTGGCTTAGAGAGGGGTCAGATCAATGCATGTCATAAGGATTCAGTTAGTTTGTAATGGACTGACAGATCATCAAGGTGCAGGGATCGATGTCCGGGGTTGCCAGTGGAAAAGGTTTTATGGATAGAGTCCATCTGATGGAGAAGGGGGGGGGGGATGCTGTGGATGTGTTGGAGGGAACTGGTAGTGCAGAGCAGCAGAATGTGTGCTCCCCCCAGGCAAGAGGCATGGACGGGGCATACACTCATTGTCCAGCAGTATTGTGCATCATTCGGGGTACTGCAGGGTTAGTTCGGGGTTCTGTGGACCTGGTGGGGATCCATCCCTAGCAGTGTCAGGAAGTACCCCAGTTCTGCTGTGATGACAAGGCATGGCTCACTGGGGCAGGTTCCTAATGCCACATACCATTTGCTGCACAGTATGACCCAACATACATGTTCATCTGTTCAGTCTTGTACACTTTCTTGGAGGCACTGGGTTTGCCGTGTGTGATTATGGGCATAGGGGTCTGGTCTATGGTCTATTTTGCAGCAGTTGTCATTTCCCATCAGTTTTCATGTACGGGGGGGGGGGGGGGGTCTCGGGAAGGCACGTTTTTCTCAGGGGCATGGTGTTCACGGGTATTTCTTGAAAATGGGTAATATCCTACATGTGCAGAAATACAGAATATGGCGTGCTCATGGATGTCTAAACAGCCTCCCACGTCCACGGCACAAAGCCAGCTGCATGGGACTTGCACATACACACTGCACACGCTTATCTCGAGTATTCTGTCCCTGCGAGGCATGTGCAGGCCTGTTCATTCAGAATCGTGTTCCAAGTGTGCCCGTTTTGATTTTAGACATGTGCGTCAGCCCTGCACATCTGACAAAGATTGACCCCCATTGCTTCACAGCATGGATTGATTATACTACTACTGAGCATTTACATAGCACTACAAGTCATACACAGTGCTGCACAGAGATGTAAGAGACAGTCCCTGCTCATCATAGCTTACAATCTAGTCAAGACAAACACAGAAGGTGTAGGCAGAGATAAAGCAAGGGGAAAGAAAAGGGAGATTAGGTGGGTCAAGATCCAAAAGCAGCAGTGAAGAGGTGAGTTTTCAGCCTGGATTTAAAGAGGGTTAGAGAAGGTGTCTGGCGTACAGACACAGGTAGTTTGTTCCAGGCGTAAGGCGCAGCAAGGTGAAAGGAGCGAAGTCTGGAGTTGGCAGTAGAAGAGAAGGGCACAGATAGAAGCAGTTTGCTAGAAGAGCGGAGTTCCCGAGGGGGGTTGTAAGGAGAGATAAGAGAAGAAAGGTAGAGAGGAGTCGCAGAGTGAATGCATTTATACAATGAAACAAGTTATAACATAATTATAAGAAGGGGGGGTACCATCACCAAGGGGGTTCATATGTCTGTGCATCAACAAGAGGGGTGGGGGTTCACAACAATATACATTTCCATTAAACCAACATGATATTTACAGATTCACATTTTGATTAGAGTCTCAGTTTGACCAAGGCGGGGGAAGAGTCTAGAGTAGACCCAGTTGGTGCTTGTCCGTTCCTGCCATAGGTGGATGGTGAATAGGTGAGTCTTTTGTTGTTTCCAGAAAGAGAAGAGATCCTTGTTATCACGGATGTTGTTCGGAAGGGAGTTCCATAAGTTGGGGGCATATAAGTCAAAAGTACGGTTGGAGGATTTTTGGTTAAATTTTGCTTTTTCGTGTGGTATTATCAGTAGGCCGGTTGTGGATTGTCGTATTGGTCTACTGGAGCCCAGCTATGTTAACAGGGTGCTCATATATGTGGTTTGTTGTTGGTGGAATGCTATTGGTGGCTATGCTTGACCGGGTCCATGTGTGGGTGGAAAAAGGGATCTCAGTGTTGCTGGTGTCACTGGACTTATCGGCGGCATTTGACCTGGTCGAACGCTGACTCCTACTGGAACGCTGTGGTGTGTTGGGGATTGGTAGCAGGGTGCTCGAGTGGTTCAATTCTGTCTGATAGACACTTTAGGGTGAGGGGGTTGGTTGCTCGTCCATACATGCTTGGGAATGAGGGATGCCACAGGGCTCTCCCTTATCCTCTTTGTTGTTTAATATTATTTGTATCCTTTGGGGGCTCTGGTGTGCTCCTTCGGCCTATCTTTCTATACATATGCCGATGATCTCCAAATTCTGGCTCCCCTGGATGAGGGTCTGGAGATAGCAGTGGGGTGACTGAATGCTTGTCTAGGGCAGGTACATGCATGGCTGGGGGATAATGGCCTGGTACTGAATGTTGATAAGACTGTGTGCGCTTTGGGACAGCCGCTCAGTCAGATTTCCAATGGTTACCTGACATCTCAGGTTTTGATAGCCCTTGGACAAAGGAATTGCATACCCTGGATGTAATACTACAATGGACTGGCGCTGGGGAAAAGCAAATTGATCGGGTGATTTAGAATGTCAGGTGGAAGCTAAGACCAGCTCATCAACTGTGGCCTTATTTGGATACTGCGGAGTGAGATTTGTGATACAAACTTTGGTGCATGGGGTGCTCAATTAAACGTTTTATATATCAGGCTGCTGAATCGGGCCCTCAGGCACCAAAATGCAGCTGCAAGCTCTTGATGGGAATGGGAAGCTGGGAGAGTGCATGACTCTCCCAGGTTCATCTGCATTGGCTGCTTGCGCAGGAGCGTGGGTTGCTCAGATTGTTGGTAATAATCTTCCAAGTGCGACAGGATTCATGTCCCAGCTAGCTGCGAGTACCTTTGGACTGGTATCGCCCACATCAGCCTTTGTGGTCATCTCAGAGTCGATTGCTAGAGGTGCCCGACTTAGAGGTGGTCCATAAGACCTCCAGCCATGAAAAAGCATTCAGGGTAGTGGCAAGTGAGTGGTAGAATGCTCTTCCTTTTGAACTATGCTCCCAGACCTCTCTGATGACTTTCCATAAGCTGCTGAAGACATGGTTGTTTTCTGGGGGCTAAAATGGACTGTTAATACGGGGGTGGAGGGGGTTCCCATCCTTTTGATGATGTTGATGTAATTTTCACCTGTGTACACCCTTTTGATTGACTTTTTTGTCAGAAAGGTGGTCTAAAGCTTTGTAAATAAATAAATATCAAGTCTGTAAAATCAAACAGCTGCAACCTTCCTCGGTATCTCCTTTGAGTTCTCCATAGTAAATCTTTTTTTTTAATCCCCATTACTTTCCTGTCATTTCAATGGATGTGCATGGCCAAAAGGAAAAAATAAAGAATTCAGCTCATTTTGATTTTAAATTAATTTTTCCTAATATTCATGCATTTTGTCATGTGTGTTTCATCTATTGTTTTTTTTAGTTTCACATTGTTGCAAGAACTTTCTAATGTGCACAATCAATTGTGTACACAATACTTCATAGGTATACGCGGGTACAAGTTTCAAGCACTTTACATTTTTAGGCAAACAGAATGCACACCCCTAATCCTTTCCTTTCCCTGGACTGACTAACCTGAAATTCTTCCCCCTCCCCTGTTTTATATACTATCAGAGCATTTATTCTCTTTACTTCCCGCAAGTAGTCTACTTCCCCTGGAGAAATCTCAAGCTGCAGGCTGTATGTGTGACAGCTCAGCAAGGGCTTAACATCCACCCTGCAAGTAGAATATCAAAGGCTCACCCTGCTCTCAATCTGCAATCAACACCAAGCCTGTTATTAAACCTGTCAGACTCTGTGAGAGGCTGCCAGAGACTTAAGCAAGTGGCAAATTACTGTAAGCAGAGCAAAAAAACAAATGATTCACATAGTATGAAAGGTAAGATATCGCTTTTCAACAGCAAGCGGAGAGGAAGGAGAAGCTATGTGAGGAATTAAGCAAACTAAAGAGAAACTGTATTAAGAGAAGGGAGTGTTAGCAGCAGCAGCAGAGTGTCAGGAAGGAGATGATAGGAAAGAGTTTATATTTTTAGAGACAGCAAAAATGATTCTTCCTTCTTCCATGGAGGAATACAGATGGAATTTATATTTTTCATTTCACCTGTATTTCCACTGCCTTGCAAAAGTCTTCACACTCCTGTATGTATCTCACATGCTGCTGTCAAAAAATTACAGTTCAAAATGCATTAAAGTGGGAATTTGTTTCACTGATCTATACCACACTCTTTGGGGTCAATATTCAGTGGCGACGATCAGAATTTGTAAAGCACTTGGCTGCCCCCATTGAAACAAAAGCTGGATATTTAACGCTGAAACTTAGCTGATATCTTGCAATGGGTGTAGCTATCTGGGCAGTGGCGATATTCAGCCACTAAGCAGATAAGAAGGATTGCAGAAAGTTTGGACTTGTCCTAAGTTTCTGCAGTTTGAATATCTGGTTAGCGGCTGAATATCACCGCTAATTGGATAGTTGCTGGGATCATCCCGAGATTAACTGGACATATTCTAAGTCATCTGTAAGGATATTCAGTGACACTAAGAGCCCGATTCCATCCCCGACACCCAGGCCCTCTGTGAGCCCGGTCAGAACCGGACACACAGAGGGAGTCGTGATTCTGATCTCACAGGGCAAATTTAGCCCCACGGGATCAGAATCGTGAACAGGCCTGTACGTGCAGGCTGGGATCCTGATTCTTTCCGGCCTGCATGTACAGGCCTTACCCAACTAACTCAGTCAGGGCTTTTCAATGGAGCCACGGCGCCATGGTGTCTGGTTGCCATGGCACCGCGGCTCCATTGAAAGTTGCAATCCCCAGCTGCCATCTCCCAAAGTGCTTTCCCCACAGCCCGACCCCCGATCTGGACTCCTAGGGCCAGGATCAGGCTGCAGAGAATGCTCTCTGCCCCCTACTGCCCCTTCCCAGTCCTGGGCCTGCCATTCCTCCTGCATCGGGGAACTTATTCCACCTCAGAGGTGGAATAAGTTCCCCATCCAAGCCGTTGGCCCCGGACATACAGGGTCGACATTGGAATCAGCCATGTATTTCTAGGGCCAATGACCGCCCACTGCCCACCCTAACCTCATACCCAATCTACCCCTTTCCCACCCCTGGGAAGGTAGACGGGACCGAAAAAAGGCACGAATAGTGGGGATGGACGTCCATCCCTGCTATTCATGCCTCAGAATAACCCCCTAACTGATTAATGCTGCTGAATATCTGGATTGCTGGGGTTTATGGGGTTTGCAGGTGCACCCAAGCTAATTGCCACAATGACAGCACACGCTATATACCCCCATGCTAACTGCAATGTGCTCTCCATGCCCACATTCCTACCCATATTCTACCCATTCCCTGACCCATAAAGTGTTGTTAGCAGCCAATCACTCACATGCTAAAATGCACTTTAACTGCTTAGCAGGCTTTAATAAAGGGGTCTCCTTATCTTTGCCTTTGAATTATTTTATCCCAGATTTTTTATTGCAGCTCCTGTTTGCCATGTTTAGGCCCTTGCTTCAAATTCACTCCATAAAACAAAAATAGCTTGTATCAACCGTTGAAAAGTGATCTTGCCTTTCATACTATGTGAATCATTTGTTTTTTTGCTCTGCTTACAGTAATTTGCCACGTACTTAAGTCTCTGACAGCCTCTCACAGATTCTGACAGGTTTAATAACAGGCTTGGTGTTTATTGCAGATTGAGCAAATCACACTACAAAAATAGGTCGTGTTTCACAAGGGTTTTGGTTTCCCACGTAAAGCAATGAAAGTTGGTGAACACCCTCAATTAATAAAAGGGCTGAAGTCCTCCTCTCTGATGCTGGACTTTTCTTAGCATATTTTTTGAAAACTTTTTTATATATAAATTATTTTTAGTTAAGTTATGTTCAGCATTTGATAGGACCCCTGGTCTCAGACTATATTGGCAATGTTTCTAAACAGGGTTTTTCAAGAGACATTTGCCGGTGTTTTGCATCAATGACCAGTTCTTAACGGGTTCATTAATTGGACTTTCCTTATTATTATCTCATATAAAATAAAGAGATTATGCTTATCTTAAAGAAAGAACGAACAGCCCCAACGCCACCTGCTCAGCACCTAATTTGCGTTTCGGTTCTTCCTCAGGGGGTGTGTTCGTCTAAAGCAATCTCTAAAAATAGGAACATGTACACAGAATTAGTTTGAATTATCTTCCCATAAAGCCAATCACGATGCATAAGTAACAAAGGTTTTTCATAGATCATACCAGTTAACGTTAGATTTTAAAAGGTTTTTACGATGTGCGGGATTCTTCACAATGAGGATTCCTCTCTTTCTTTCCAAAACGCTGCGTATGCGGACTACCCCTACGAAGGACCTTTAAACTCTAGGAAATTACGTCACTGTGTGATGTCAGGGGATTACTCCGCTAACCACTGGAGCCCCATATGTGAAGCAATCCAACTCTCTGGAATTGCCAATGTTGTGTGTTATCATAAAACAAGTTGTCAGTTAATCACCAGAACTAATCTGTCTGTTTCAGGCATGTCTTTTCATACCCTAAAATTTCACTGCAATAGGCTTTCCAGGAGTTTAAATACAAGCACCCCATTCTACCATACTATTTAAACCCCCTGGATCCACAGTTTGAAGACGGTAAATCCATTGTTGCTCCTGGATTAGCACAGTCTTGGCTCTAGAGTTGCCTGATCTCCCTGCTGCCACCCAGTCCAATCCAAAAAAGCGAAGATCTTCAAAAATGTGATTATATTGAAGGCAATGAAGTACTAGAGGGGCTTCTATCTTCTTGCATTTCAAACGACTTTTATGTTTGTTTATGCGAACTCGTAATAGGCGTGTTGTTTTTCCAATATATAATAGGCCACACGGGCACCGGATACCATATATTACATGGTCAGACTCACATGATGTGCTGTGTTTTAATTTGTAATTATGACCATGGTAAGAAAAATTCGTAAAGTCCTCAGAAATGTAACATACATTGCACCGTCCACACGGTCTATGTCTGATTTTTGGAGTCGTCCCTGGTTGTGCTGGGATTCTCAATTTCGCCGGACTCAGTTTATCTTTAAGATTTGAATGTCTCGTCCATACACATCGAATTTTCTTGTCTTGTAGACCAGGGAGAACAGTCAGGACATTTTGATGATGTTTAATAATCCGTTTTATTGGGCCACTCAGGGGACAAAACTTTGTAATGAAATTTACATCGGTCTCTAAAGTACTACTACAGGCTTTATTAGAATGTAATAACAAATCTCTGTTGTTATAACGTGCACGTTTATAGGCTTCATGAATTACCTGCGGGGGATATCCTCGCTGTTTGAAATCATGTATTAGGCGCTTTGCCTGTTGCTTGTAGTCATTCAAACTAGAGCAATACCTGCGAAACCAAATGAACTGGGATACTGGCAGACTATCTCGCAATTGCCTAGGATGTTTACTACGATAATGAAGTAGAGTGTTTCTATCTGTTGGCTTTTTGTAAGTAGAAGTCAGCCAGCCCTGCGAGCCTTTCTGTACTGTCACATCGAGAAAAACTATTTTTTGTTCATGATATGTATAGGTGAATTGCAGATTGAGAGCATCACCCTGATGTGGCAAGATATGATCTTGTAGCTAGGACATGTCCTCCAGGTGATGTAAAACACTCTCACACTGAGGTTTCTCCAGGGCCAAGTGTCCATGATGGAAGGGTTAGGACAGCCGTTCTAGCTGATGATTCGATCAATAGATAGCTGGGTGACTGGTGGGCACGAGGATCGCCTGGTAACGTGTGAAGGCAGCAGAGCTCATGTGCCACCTAGACAAGGTTTTAGATTGCGCTGGGGAGGATTCTGCTGTCTCAATATATGTTGGTACCAATGGCATAGGAAAATGTGGTAGGGAGGCCAAATTTAGGCTTTTAGGTAGGAAGTTGAAATCCAAAACTTCCAGGGTAGCATTCTCAAAAATGGTTCCCATTCCACATGCAGGACTCAAAAGGCAGAGTTCTGATCTCAATGCGTTGATGAGATGATGGTGCAAGGAAGAGGGTTTTGGATTTATTAGGAACTGGGCAACATTCTGGGGAAAGAAGGGACTTTACAGAAGAGATAGGCTCCACCTTAACCGGAATGGAACCAGGCTGCTGGCATTAACCTTTAAAAAGGAGACAGGGGAAAGCTGACAGTCACACAAGAACACAGGGTTTGGATTGATGTATCCTTGAAGGATACTAGCAAAAGACTGAAATTAGGGCATCCCGAAAGAGAAGTTCAGATAAAGACAAAAATAGCCAAACTGCCCTTAAGTACAGAGCAGACAGAGCTTAAAGATTCCAAAGTACCCCTGCTTACTAATAACCAGATTAATATGAATAAAATACAACCTCTAAAATGCTTGTATGCAAATGCTAAAAGTCTAAAAAATAAGATGGGAGAATTAGAATATATGAGAGGTTAGATATGATTCGTATCTCAGAGACCTCGTGGAAGGAGGACAACCAATGGGACACTAATGCCTGGGTACAAATTATATCGCAATGATAAAACAGATCTAATTGGTGGAGGGGTTGAGCTCACAGGAGGGCATTGAGTCACACAGGATTAAAGTTTTGTAGGAAACGAACTACACTGTAGAATCTCTATGGATTGAAATTCCATGTAAAAAGGGAAGGCGATAGCAGTGGGGGTGTACTATTGACTGCCTGGCCAGAATGAACAAATGGATGATGAAATGCTCCAGGAAATCAGGGAAGCTAACCAAAGTTACAACACAGTAATAATAATGAGTGATTTCAATTATTCTGGTATCGACTGGGTCAGTGTTATTGCAGAACATGCTAAGAAGTTAAAGTTTCTAGATGAAATAAATGACTGCTTCTCTGAGCAACTGTTTCATGAACTGAGAAGAGGGGAAGCCATTTTGGACCTAGTCCTTAGTAGAACACAACATCTGGTGCAAGAGATAAGGGTGTTGGGGCCACTTGGCAATAGTGATCTTAGCATGATTGCGTTTGATTTAATAAATGGAGGAAGGACAGCGAGGAAATTCACAGTACTACCTTTTAATATTCAAAAGAGAAACAATAATTAAATGAGGAAAACAAAGAAAAAACTAAAAGGAGCATCTGCAAAGGTTTAAGATTTACATCAAGCAAGGGCGTTGTTTAAAAATACTATCTTGGAAGCCCAGACCAGTTTTATTCCATGCTTTAAGAAAAGTGGAAGGAAGCCCAAAACCCTGCCAGCATGGTTTAAAGGTGAGGTCAGAGAGACTGTTGTAGCCAAAAAAGGGATCTTTCAGGAAATGGAAAAAGGAGCCAAATAACAAAAACTGTAAATAACATAAGTACTGGCAAGTTAAATGCAAGGTATTGATAAGGCAAGCTAAAAGAGAATTTGAAAAAAATTTGCCATAGAAGCAAAAATGCATAAAAATAACTTTTTCATGTACATTCGTAGCAAAAATCTGTAAGAGAGTTAGTTGGACCATTAGATGATAGAGAGGTAAAAGGGGCACTAAGAGGGGACAAGGCCAAAGCAGAGAGACTGAAGAATGCTTTGCTTTGGTCTTTACTGAAGAAGATGTAGGGAAGTTACCTATGACTGAAATGGTATATAAAGGTGATGCATTGGAAGAATTGAAAGAAATATTGATAAAACCAGGAAGATGTATTACAACTATTTGATAAACTAAAGAGAACTGAAATATGAGATTGCAGACATACAATTAGTAATCTGTGAACTATCATTAAAATCATCTGTAATACCTGAAGATTGGCGAATAGCCAATGTAATGCCAATTTTTAAGAAAGGTTCCAGGGATGTTCTGGGAAACTACAGACCAGTGAGCCTGATGTCAGTATCAGCAAAATGATAGAAACTATTATAAAGAACAAAATTGCTGAACATATAGATGGGCATGGTTTAATGGGAGAAAGCCAACATGGCTTTAGCCAAGGAAGGTCTTGTCTTACTAATCTATTATATTGTTGTTGAAGGTGTGAATAAACAGGCAGACAAAAGTGAGCCAGTCGATATAGTGTATCTGGATTTTCAGAAAGTCTTTGACAAGGTCCCTCATGAGAGACTCATAGCAAAATAAAAAAGTCATGGGATAGGAGGCAGTGTACTATTGTGGATCAGAAACTGATTAAAGATAGAAAGCAGAGGATAGGGCTAAATGGCCAATTTTCCCAATGGAGAAAGGTAAATAGTGGAGTACCCAAGAGATCTGTGCTGGGTCCGCTGCTTTCTAACATATTCGTAAATGACATGGAAATGGGAATAATGACTGAGGTAATCAAATTTGCAGATGACAAAAATTATTCAAAGTTGTTAAAACCCAAGAGGATTGTGAAAAATTGCAAGAGAACCTTGATAAATTGGAAGACTGGATGTTCAAATGGCAGATGAAATTTAATGTGGACAAGTGCAAAGTTATGCACCTAGGAGCAACCCAAACTATGATTACATGATGCAAGGTTCTACTGTACATTAGGAACCACCACCCAGAAAAATAAATTAGGCATCATCGTGGATAACATGTTGAAACCCTCCCCCAGTGTGCACCCGTGGCCAAAAAGGCAAATAGAATGCTAGGAATCATAAGGAAAGGAATGGAGAATAAAATCAAGGATATTATAAATACAGCTAAATAAATAAATAAAAATAAATTATAATGCCTCTGTATTGTTCCATACCACACCTTGAATATTGTGTGCAATTCTGTTCACTGTACCTTAATAAGGATATAGCAGAATTAGAAAAGGTACAGAAAAGAGCCACCAAAATGGTAAAGGGGATTGAAGGATACCCCTATGAGGACAGACTTAAAAGGTTAGGGCTCTTCAACTTGGAAAAGAGTCGGCTGAGGGGAGATATGATAGAGGTCTATAAATTAATGAATGGAGTGGAACGGGCAAATGTAGATCGATTGTTTACGCCATCAAAAAGTAGAAAGACTCAGGACATGCAATGAAGCTACAGTGTAACCTGTTTAAGATTAATAAGAGAAAATATTTTTTCACTGAATGCGTAATCAAACTCTGGAATTTGTTACCAGAGGATGTAGTAAAAATAGTGCAGTTAGCTTTATAAAAGGTTTGGACAAGTTCCTGGAGGAAAAGTACATAAATCATTATTAAAGATTACTAAGGAAATTCACTGCTTGCCCCAGTGCAAGCATTGCTGAACCTGTGTGTCTTTTTGGGGACCTGCTAGATACTTGTGACCTGGATTGGTCACTATTGGAAACAGGATAATGGGCTTGATGGATCTTGGTCTGACCCAGTATGGTATATCTTATGTTTTTAACTCAGCTACTGTAACTGGCAATTTTTGGAAAAGAAGGTAAAATGGTATAGCTATGACAAGTGTAAAGCTTACACAATCAATATTTTGTTGTTTCTTTTTCTCAATTACTTTTGACTATATCTCTTAAAAAAATACAGTACCCTTTAACCAAGGGGAGAAACAAATATAGCTACATGGCACTACATGTCCACACTAATTGACTATGCTTTTAAACAAAGTGTGGATGGGGGGAGGTGATGCTTCACCGTTAGCCTTGTTATTTTTAGCACCCTACCTAGTGACAACGCAAGTGGTTTCAGCTAGGATCAGTCAAAGTGACAGAGAGACATTGGCAGAAGTCACTGAGCCACTGCAGTCAATAAATAACAGGAAAAGAATCACGAGACACCTCTTAGAACAAAAAGGGGGGCTTAAAAGCTCTCTGTAAAGGATAACTTCAATTACAAGACACCATTGAAATAGACTGGCACAAGCTAACTAAATCCTGTGCAGGACTCCGTCACAGCTGCACTGAACTGTAAATGAAATCCACAACTCCACAGAGAAGGATGAGAGATAGGGTATAAGCACAGGGTGTCACAGCAGTGCTGCTGGTCTGAGTCAGCATTATTGAAAATCAATTTTCAGCTCAATTTAGAAGCCACTGTGCACAATAATGGCCAAAGTCATATACTTATTGATAGGTTTTATAATATACCATTTTCGTGAAACATTCATCCAAAATGGTTAACAATCACATATAAAACAATAAAAGATAATGCAAGACAAAGGATAAATACAGAATAAAAACATGAAAATTCTCCTCAACTCTTCTTTCCACTAATTGTATCATTTCTCCCAAGGAAATAACCAGCTTTCTAATCATTTGTGGAATGATAGAATATTTGTAGCCTCTTGCAACTGCACTGGAAGCTTATTGCACAATTCTGCCACCACAATCCTTAACTCCTGAGCCCTCTATCTAGACTTCCTTACATCCTTAACCACTGGAAAAAACAAGACGTTCCCTTGTTGCTGGTGAAGCCTTCTCCTGCTTGATGATGCTAAGGTCGATCCTTCAGATATTATGGCTTTTGAGTATCTGATATTTCAAAAGTCATAGCCATCAGTTAAAAATTGCACTGACTTCCTATTAGAGAAAGATGTTATCTTACTAACCATGAACCTACAAAACTGCCAAAAAAACCTCCCAATAACTCTCACATCAATCAACTTAACCAAAACAAAAAGAGTTATAATGTGTCTATTTAAACTTGGAGGAACTTAAATTACACGAGCAACATACAATGTTACTCGTGTTATTTAAGTTCCTCCAGGTTTAAATCAACCAGCTTCAACCAAGGTTCTTCTAGAGCAGCGTTTTTCAACCACTGTGCCGCGGCACACTAGTGTGCCGTGAGATATTGTCGGGTGTGCCGTGGGAAAAATTCCAATTTCATCCATAACATGTGGCCTCGGCTCACAAATTAGGGTTGCCAACCGGCCGGTTTTCAGCCGGCCTGGCCGGCTGCCGGCACAGTTGTAAAACCGGCCATTGAAAAGCCGGTTTTTTGCTCTGGCCGCAAGATTGGGAGCGGCCAGAGCAAAAAACCGGCTTTTGTGCCAAAGTCCGCGGCGCGAACGCGATTCCCTATAGCAGTGCAGCCACTGGTTCTGCTTTGTACAGAGCAGCAGCTGCACTACACTTACATTGAAAAGTAAAGAGAAACTGTGTCAGGAGCCCTCCGATCATGCAGAGCCCGAGGAAGTGATGTCATGGGGGCGGGCTCCTCACAGGCTGTCTTTCCTTTTCAAATTAACTTTAGCTGCAATAAAGTTAATTTGAAAAGGAAAGACAGCCTGTGAGGAGCCCGCCCCCATGACATCACTTCCTCGGGCTCTGCTCCTGACACAGTTTCTCTTTACTTTTCAATGTAAGTGTAGTGCAGCCGCTGCTCTGTACAAAGCAGAAGCAGCGGCTTGGGCAGAGGGTGTGTGTGTGTGTGTGAGTGAACCAGCAAGGGGGGGGGGGAGTGTGAGTGAACCAGCAAGGGGGGGGGAGTGTGAGTGAACCAGCGGTGGAGGGGGGGGGTTGGTGTGAGTGAACCAGCAAGGGGGGGGGGGCGATGGTGTGAGTGAACCAGCAGGGGAGGGGGGTAAGTGAGTGAGTGACCCAGCAGGAGGGGTGAGTAAGTGACAGGGGGGTGGGTGAGTGAACCAGCAGTGGAGGGGGGGGGGGTGGTGTGAGTGAACCAGCAGGGGAGGGGGGTTGGTGTGAGTGTTTGATTCCTATTCAAGAGAATTACTTTATATATAGTCAATATAGGCACAGAGGTAAATTTTTTTAACATTTTCTAATGGTGGTGTGCCTCGTGATTTTTTTCATGAAAAAAGTGTGCCTTTGCACAAAAAAGGTTGAAAAACACTGTTCTAGAGGAACTTGGCTGAACCTCGTTGATTTGTCCTGATGCAGCCCTTTTAAAATACAGGGCGAAACTCAAGTCGACTAATGTCCAGCAATATAGGAGTCCTTTGAGGATTGATGTTCAATGGGAGTTTCAGATAAGTGTTTCAATTATTTTAAATGCATTTAAAAATTGTTAAACATATTGTAGAAGCTCACAAATGATAAATCAGGTGTGGAATGGCTTGAAGCTGGGTGGTATCATAGTCACAAATGAACCATATGCCCTGTGCTGAGGATTCCTCAATTCATTTCCCTTGGGTATCCTTAAAGGCCTTGCATTAATGAGTGGCATTGTCAGATGTTACTCGTGTTATTTAAGTTCCTCCAGGATTAAATAGACATATTATAACTCTTTTTGTTTTGGTTAAGTATCTTACTAATCATGGGCACACAGTCCCATCTTTTTTCTCCTGTAATATCCTAGCAGCCATATTTTGCATTACTTGAAGCTTCCTCTCATGCTTAGTTGGTAAACCAGTATACAATACCTTACCATATCTAAAGTTCCATTGTCTGCATCTCATACCCTTTCATTGGTAGTTCAACATGAGTTATATTCAGGTACAGTAAGTATATCCTTCCTTCAGAGTGCTTACAATCTAAGACTGTACCAAAGCATATGAGATTAGACTTAAGGATCTTAATATGTACACCTTAAGAGGAAAGGCAGAATAGAGATGATATGATTGAGATGTTTAAATACCTCTGTGGCATAAATACACAGGGGGAGAGCCTCTTGATTGAAAGCAAGCTCTGCTACGAGGGGACATGGGATGAGAGTGAAAGGGGATGGATTCAGGAGTGATATGCGGAAATATTTCTTTATGGAAAGAGTGGTGGATCCATGGAATAGTCTCCCAGTGGAGGTGGTAGAGATGAGGACAGTATCTGAATTCAAAGAAGCACGGGACAAACACAGAGGATCTCTAAAGGAAAAAAGGGGACTGTTGTGGTTGATATGGAAGGGCAGACTAGATAGGCTATGTGGTCTAGGAGCTTCTCCTGCACCCATTGTTCCAAATCTGAGGATTGGAGACATGCCTGGTGGTGGGCTCCAATGCCCATGTCCGTCAACCGAACCAATGTCTCAAAGCTATTATAAGAGACTCAAGAGATGTACTTGGAGCAGTCGGCCACTGACTTCAACAGGGGGCAGAATCTGTTGAGGGGCTCTCCAAGTTCCTTAGCCAGGTCACACAGGAACATACTGATGTACAATTGGTATGCCTGGATGTGACAAGAGAGCATGGAACCTTGATAGGCCTTGCGACCTAGGGCATCAAGGGCTCTCGGCCCGGTCATACCGATTAGTGTGACTTCGGGCTCTTCTGCTTCCTAATAGCTGATTCCACCACCATAAAGGTGTGTGGGAGGCGCTTGCTCACGATGGGGACCGAGGCTGGGGCCTCCCACATGTGGAGCAATAGCCGAGATAGAATCGGCAGCATAGGCACAGTGAGGGATTCTTTGGGCAGGGACTCGTACTGAAGAATATTGAGTTCTTCAGCACGAGGGTCCTCCTCGGCCTGGGTGACCAGGCTGAGGCCCGAGCCATGTCCCAAATAAACACCAAGAAAGAGGTGTCTTTGGGTGGCAAGTGCCGCTGGAATAAAGGCGGTGAGGGGTCCGATGGAAGATCCCGGTGGGTACGGGTGTCCGGGGAGGAGTCCCCATCGGACTCCCAGTCCAAAAAAATCGGTCGAGGTATCCAAGCCGGGCAGGTCACCCTGTCTGATGGCTGGTAGCCTGGAGCTGGAGACCCTGTATGATCTCACCTCCGAGGAATGGGAGAGTGAGCAAGACTGATGTCGAGGATCCTCATGAGGCCCGTGGCTCTCGGGGGTTTCCTAGACAGATTTGGGTTCCCATGCGAGGGACCCGCGGTCTCTGGGCACAAGTCAGTGAAGCTGGCCATGAGCACCTGCTGGGAAGCAATGAACACAGAAACGCTGCATTTGGGGGGCGGAGCCCGATGTCCAGCGGGATGGTCGCATAACGCTGAGGCTCCCGAGAGGCCTACTCAGAATCCTGAAATAACACCGGACATACTTGAATTTCTGCTCTGATCTTGCCGGGGCACATTGGTGAGATGGCGGGGCCCAAACCTACGCGCCTGGAATTTGGATCTCCAGCGGCTTCTCACGGCAAACGCTCCAAAACTGAACCCCCGTCCCCGCAGAAGGGGCTGGCTTTGCGCGAGGGCCCCGAAATGCAGCAGGAAATCCTCGCAGAGATTAGAGGGGTTAAGGACCTCGTGCAGTCAAACGGTGAAGCACTCCGAGCGCTGCGGGAAGATCTTGGTGTACTGCAAGGCAGGCTAGAGGGGCTCTCTTCGCGTCAGGACAAAATGGAGAGCATATTAGACTCCCACGCGGTCCGGCTGTCCAAACTCGACAAAGTTGAACGTCAGGTGCGGGCCTTGCAGAAAGAAGTGGAAGATGGCAATAATAGAGCGCACCGCAACAACCTACGACTCGTGGGCATACCGGAGGGAGCGGAATCGGGAGACATGAAGGAGTTTTTATATAAAATCCTCCCTTCCCTGCTCCAAATCACCTTTACCAAAGAATTGGAGATCGATCGCGCTCATCGTGTACCCACAAACATAACGCTCAACAGGAAGACCCCGCGGCCTATCATCTTTCGACTTTTGAGATATCAACATGTGGAGCAAATTCTCAGTGCCTCTCGGGCAAAGGGCCATATGGAGTTTGAGAGCCACAAGATCTCCTTCTATCCTGACTTGGCTAAACCCACGGTCGACCGCCGAAAGCGCTTTCTGGAATTCCGGCCGAGGCTTCAACAACTGCAAGCACGCTATGGCCTGATGTACCCGGCCAAGCTCCGAGTCACGCTTCACAATCAGACAAGAACATTTGAGGACCCTGATCTACTAGCGGAGTTTTTGGATGCTAAAGAAGCCGACTTGATGCGCTGACTTCCAGAATATTCCTGCCAGTATTCTCATATCCGCTGTACCTGCCATATTGGATTTGCCGCGGCTCAGCAAAAAGTCTGTCGAGGGCGGTTTGTTGCCTTATTTTGATGATATCTGTGACCCGACTCCATCTACCCATCGTAGCCTCGATGAGTATCAGAGACAGTGTTAATTATGGACTCTGGTGTTTCTTTTCTTTTTTTTTATGTCTCTATCTTCCTCTCTAGGGCCTCCTCCCGCAGACATATGGTCGCCATTTTCATTGGGGGTTTTGCTTCTTCTCTAAGTTACTTTGGTACATACTTTTCAATATGGGGTGTATTAGTCAGCAGACTCGGTGATTATATCATTGTTGTACAGATTCTGATTATGTTGTATGTTTTCAAGCGCCCTTACCTAAAATGTCTATTACCGATTGATGGCACCATGTAAGATTTTATCATTGAACGTAAAAGGAATCAATAATCCAATAAAACGGAAGAAAATCCTAAGCTATCTAAGTCATGAAGCTGCGGACCTGATTTTCCTCCAAGAAACGCATTTAAATTCGAAGGAAACTCTTAAACTCAATATTAAACCTTACATGGTGGCCGCCTATTCCCCAGCCGTTTCTAAGAAATGTGGGGTTGCCATACTGGTTAGGAAATCTCTGCATGCTACTATTATTGCGACTAGCTCAGATACAGCAGGTAGATGGTCCAGAGTTCACCTCAAGATAGGTAACCTTGAAGTTACATGTATATGCCTTTATGCTCCTAATGTGGATGACCCTGCCTTTTTTGCTACCATTGCTCAGGTTGCGCAGGCCTCTGCTAATACTTCATTGATAATAGGGGGGGATTTCAATTTAGTTCTTGATCCCCTGATTGACAAACAGCCGCCTAGGACAAGTGGTCCCCCCAAGAGTCACACCACGCTTACCTCTGTGATCAAAGATCTTGCTTTAGTCGATCTATGGAGGTTATTACACCCCAATGAGCTTGACTTTACCTTCTTCTCTTCCCCTCATAAATCCCAGTCTCGCATAGATTTCTTTCTAATATCAAAACTGTTAGTTCCTCAGGTGGACACTGCAAAGATTCACTCCCAACATATTTCAGATCATGCTGCTATTTCTTTTCAATTACACACTACTGCACCCCAAGGGAATTCGGGGGCCTGGTTCTTTGATAGAGCCCTATTAACTCAGCCAGAGTTCCAGTTAGAAATTCGAGCAGCCATACAGGATTACTTCCATTTTAATTTACCCCAGGATACTGCAAATTGGGCTTGGTGGGAGGGTTTCAAAGCGGCCATTCGTGCAACGATCACTAGTTATCAAATTCGCCTGCGGAAACAACGCAAACAGCAGCTACTTATACTAGACCAACAAATCAAAGCAGGCGAACGAGTTCTAACTTCACGTACTGATCCATGCGTCTTAGTTCGCTTACAGCGTCTCCGTTTTCAGTATAATGCAATCCTCTCAACTGCAGCTTCTAAGAGTATTGAGCTCCAACGAGGGACATACTACCGTGAAAGCAACCGAGCCGGTCGACTTTTAGCCAACGCCTTGAAAGGTCAAAAAGAAGCCAAACGCGTAGCGGCCCTTCGAGCCACACAGGGAGGGGGCATACTGATCACAGACTCCGATATCGTAGAACTCTTTCGGGATTTCTATACCCGTCTATATCAATCTGAATGTGAGTTCTCATCAGAGACCTTCGAGCGATTGTTTTCTGGTATTCAGCGGCCGACCCTTTCTGAAGCTGATCGGGATGCGCTGGATGAACCCTTCTCTACTTCAGAGATCCAATCTGCCCTAAAACGAACAGCCTCGGGTCGAGCCGCCGGGCCTGATGGTCTCCCGACCGAATTCTACAGAACGTTCAGTGCAGATTAAAACTACTTAAAACTCTATTTTACTGCCCTTGCGGTAGATACATCCTCTTTGGGATCCTTTTCTGCAGCTAATGTGGTAGTATTTGAGAAAGAAGGCAGAGACCCGCTGCTAACCGCCAACTACCGTCCAATCTCCCTACTTAATGCCGATTATAAGATCTTCGCAACGATCTTGGCCACCCGGCTATCTGACAGGATGGCCACCTTAATCCATCCCGACCAATGCGGTTTTATACCCGGCCGATCCACCGCTGACAATGCTCGGACCTTGTGCCATGTGCTATCCAGTGCTGCCAATTTAGACCACCCATGGGTGGGTCTTTCCCTAGATGCTGAAAAAGCCTTTGATCGCCTAGAATGGCCCTTCTTATTTGCAGTTCTCCGATGGTATGGCTTTGGGGAGGGCTTCCTCCGATACCTCCAAGTCATGTATACTCAACCCGTTGCCAGTATTTGTGTAAATGCCATTAAGTCTCAGCCTTTTAATCTCCAAAGAGGCACGCGTCAAGGTTGCCCCCTATCACCAATGCTCTTTGATCTAGCTCTTGAACCCCTCGCCCTCCTTATTAGACAGTCCGCACGTATTCGAGGTGTCCCCTTCAGTCACAGAGAGATTAAACTCTCTGCATATGCAGATGACCTTATGGTCTTCGTATCCCTTGATTCGGTTCCAGCTGTCTTGGATCTGATTGATGGATACTCGCAATTATCGGGCTATAAAATAAACTGGACCAAATCTGTAGCATTCCCACTGAACC
The DNA here is from genome assembly GCA_033557465.1 of Ichthyophis bannanicus. Lineage (NCBI taxonomy): Eukaryota > Metazoa > Chordata > Amphibia > Gymnophiona > Ichthyophiidae > Ichthyophis > Ichthyophis bannanicus. The sequence goes on along the minus strand of CM066033.1, from coordinate 1,017,900,132 downwards.
GCTGGGTACATGAGGCTGACATGCAGGCCTTTCCTTTTCTTTGGCAATCCCGCATGGTGAAATATCTTGGTGTCCATTACTGTTCTCCTTTAGAAGACACTATTAGTTTTAATGCCAAAGAGGTTGTCTCCAAAGTCCGTGAGCTCACAAATCGTTGGTCTCCCTTATCCCTTACATGGTGGGGCCGCCTAGAAACTGTGAAAATGATGATAGTCCCCAAAGTGAACTATATTTTAGAAATGCTGCCATGCTTACTCCCGCTACACACCTACAAAGATATTGAGGGCCTTCTCGTCCGCTATCTCTGGCAGGGCAAACCACCAAGGATAGCTAAACAAAAACTACAGTCTGCGAAGGAACTAGGGGGTACCCGCTTTCCTGATTTTCTCAGATATCATCAAGCCTTCCTACTTAAACAAGGTGCCCGATGGCTAGATGCCTCAACAGACAGCAGACCAGTTTGGCTTGACATAGAAGAGGAGCTTAGTAGCCCAATTCCGTTGATCCATCTCCCCGGTATGTCCCATCAAGTAGACACCCGCCATCCCCCAATGATTGTCGATACTCTTGCGGCCTTTAACACTCTCATTCTATCACTGGGCCCAAACGTATGTCCTCAGGACGGACTCCCGCTGTGGAATAACCCCAGGATTCAAGTCCTAAATAGAACGATAGCATGGAAACCCTGGTACTCTAGGGGGATCTGGACACCCCAACAGCTCTTCTCTGCAGCTCGTTGGAAAACCTTTTCTGATTTACAAAAGGAATTTGCGTTACCAGCGAAACATTACTTTCAATTGATGCAGCTTCAACACTGCCTCAAAAGTGCTCGAATCCTGCCGCCCTCTGTCCCTACTGAGAACGGGCTATTAGACCTAATTCACTCTATTAGTAGTACACATGGGGTAGCCTCTAACTTTTATAAACTATTATGTCAGGGTACAGATACTGCTACTTGTAGAGCCCAACAAGCCTGGGAACGCGAACTGCAAACCACTTTAACCCCTGTGCAATGGAGCGTTTTCTGGAGCAAAGTAGTGCGGGTTTCCCGATCTGCCTCAGTTACCCAAACTCTCTTCTTTTTTGCACATAGATGCTTTTATACTCCAGAAAAAATAGCCAAATGGAACACAACTGCTAGGGACCAGTGTTGGTCTTGCCATACTGCTGTGGGAACCCTCGCTCATGTTATTTATGAATGTCCTCAACTACAGGTTTACTGGGGGCGGGTCTGGGGTCGTATTCAATTTATCTTACACCTCCACGAGCCTCTTTCTTGGAAGATTGAGGGACTCCGCTCAGTGGCGGAGGTCCCCTCTCTTCCTAAGAAGGGTCGCTTTCTCCTTGATTTCATGCTGGGTATAGCCATATGTTTAATCACGAGGAATTGGAAGGATAGCTCTCGACTTACTGTCAATGAATGGTGGAACCTTGTCTGCTTATATAGTAAATATGAGCAGATATCTCGGAGAGCTATTCCCCATACCCAAACTCACTCTCGCTTGTCTAAATGGCAGATGCTCAATGATTATGTACAATCTGCTCATTGCTCCGACATGTCTGTTTAATGTACACTCATCATGTTTCAGATCACCGTTAGGTTTTGTAACACAATAATGTCAGTACACGCCCGTTTCGGGAATGATTAGTTTTCTAGAGAAGAAGCAGGGGGGAGGGGGGTTGCAGGGGTTTACTTTGGTGTATGTATCTCATTCTATGTATGTATCTGTCTTTTAGCTGTATGTCTTCCTTTCCTTTGTTGTTATAAAACGAAAATAAAGAATTAAAAAAAAAAGAAACGCTGCATTTGAGGGCCAGAATACGGGACTTCCACGTGGGCGTGGGGCCCTAGGATGCTCATACTGGGGTTACTGGATTGGGCATCGAGGAGGAGAGGGGGCCCTCACCGGGACGACCCTCAGGAGACTGGGCGCCTTCACCGGAGGTCTCCGTTTCCCTGCAAGGTACCTTGCAGGGCCGTTCCTTGTCCAACTCTCAGGAACGCTGAGGGGGACTAAGCGACCGGGCACAGGAGCGCTCGCACTTGTCATGAGTCCCAGACAGTGACTTCAAGGCTGCCTTCTTTTTGCATCATTCCACCTCGGGAGACCCCTGGTCTGAGTGCCGCCGAGAACGCAGGGCCGCAGGGGGTGAATCCACCGGAGGAGAGACAACCAAGGGTGCCACCGGGGATTCCGAAGTGGCCTTTCAGAAAATGTCTTCAGACTTCTGCTTATGACTGAGCAGGACCTTAGAGGACATTTTCTTGCAGAGCGAACACAGCTCTGGGTCATGGTTGGCTCCCAGGCTTCACAGACAACAGTCATGGGTGTCCGTAAGTGACATTTATCTAGAGCATCTATGGCATTTTTTTAAATCCGGTGGCCATGGGGGCAAAAATGGCCCCTGCAAGGTCGAAGAACTACGCGGCCAGTGGTTAGAAAGAAAAAAGGGCGCGAAGCCCAAAGCAAAAAAATTAGGAAAAATGTGTATCCCTGGGAGCTCTGAAGTAGAGCAGGGGAAAGGACGGATAGAGGACTGGTGCAACCGGAAAAAAGAGAGCCTGTTAAGGCAAGTAAAACAAAACTTTTGCCAAGGGACGAGGATGTGCATCCGAAGGGCTCCATGGAAAAAGGGAGACTGAGCAAGATGGCACCCTTGGACGGGAAGAGGATCATGCATGCGTGGTAGCAATCCCAAAGGCTTTCTTTGAAAGCTGGGGAATTACTCCGCGCGGTCTCCGTCGTTACCAATGTCACCCATAAGTGAGAACTGACTTCCTGCTTGTTCCTGGAGAACATGTCTGCTCCTGGACGTGCCTGCTTTTTTTTTTTTTCCAGATGTTCTGGTTTAGATGTCCCAGATTATACTTAGATATCCTTTCTAAAATGCTCTTCTAGGGAGGATCCAAGATACCAGCCGTATGTGAGCCCACTTCAGCTGTCTGCTGCTGTGTGCAGTATCTCTGCTGTATTTAATTTTCTTTTTAGTGTATGCTCTACAATTTAATAGGAAAGAGAAAAGGAAAGGTCAAATACTCCGAAGCTGAACTTTCTAACCAGCTGCCTATTACGAAGTTTGTCACAGTTGGAGGTGAGAAACATACTACTGAGGTTTGTGCTGGAGCTGACCTTTCAGCCTCCGATGTGAGTCTGAATCCCAAGCAGTACATTCCCCCGAATGAGCCTCTCCCACCGCAGGCTGACCAGCTTCTCCGGTTATCACGCCACTCAACGAGGAAAGGAGATGATTTGTCAACTTTGGGGGAGTTGCTGAGTCCAGGTAAACTGCTGGTTGCTTCCGAAGGAATTTCCCTGTTCTTTTGCCAGGTTTGATTCCAAAGGGATTGGCATCTAGCGAGGTGCTCCCCTTGGTCAGAAGGGAACCTCTGTTGCTGGCAGCAGAATCCTGGTGAAGCCACTAGTGATTACATTGGATGCCATCTGGACCACGATAGTTTCTCTGGAGAATTTGGTTCCTAATCGCCTAAAAGCCATGGAAGGAGCTCAAGACAAAGCTTGAACAGGTCAAACAAGTTTCCAGCACTTCAGTAGAAGTACTTTCTACTCAGGTAGCAATGTTACAATTTCAGAGTATCTCTTCTAGTAGAGATCACTCTTTGATACATGATGCTGTTCTTTATCTGCCGTTTTGTACTATGTTACTATGATAAACTTGAGAGTTGGAAAACTTCTCTAAGAAGTTAAATTTGCACTTCGTGAACTTTCTTGTTTCCTCCAATGTCTCTCTGGCTGACCGTTTCAAAAGATATTAGAAATATTGGGGATGCCTGAAAATGCTCTATACCCTACTTCTGAGGTGTACTATTTGCCTCTTAAGAAATGTTCTAGTAGCATGGCTGTAGATAAAGGTCAGGGGGCAAAGGTGTCTTTTGACACCCTGAATCTTACTCAAGTCCTGGAAGGCTCAGTGGAAGAGTGTCTACGGAGGACAACACTTCTAGTTACATATGTGCTGGAACCAGACCGTGTTTGGACTCAAACTGTATTTTCAGAATGCTGATAAAACTGTTTTTTTGGACAGATGATCTAGGTTTTCTAAAGGGATTTCCTATGTGACTCAATCTATATGTCATCAGTTTTTATCAATGCACTTTGAGGTTGCCGCTTTAAATTTTTCCTTTATACTGCGTTTTCCATGCAAGTGCATAATTAAATCTCCTTCCTTAAGATTTATTTTCTAAGATCCCAAACAACTTTGAGTGTTTTTGGATTCTAAGAAGTCTCCAGGCTCTGTTGTGGTTGCAGTTGGGCCTATTCAATTAGCTTAATTGAGCTGCGAGTTAAATTTAGTTAATCAGACCGTGGGGCTTGCCTTTACCTAGGTCACTATTACCCTGTTATTAATGATGATTGTTATTTGATCTACAGTAGCTTCTTTTCTGGATTCTCCCCTCAGATCTCATGGGCTATTAGTGTTTAGCATGTTGCTTATTTTTTATATTATTGTATTATTAACTAAAGTAGTGTAGTGTTTTATTTTCCAATGTGCTATTCCTTTTCTTTCAAGTATCTTATGATTGCTTTATGTAGTTTTTTGAAAATTACAAATAATAAATAAATGCCCTTCCATGCAGCTTGTGAACATTTGATAACATTTCTTTCTCTTTCCGCAAACTGTATATCAAAGTGCTCTGTAATCCTATCACACTGATTATTGTATGAGGTGTTCTTCCCAATTTTCATGGTGCAGTATGTCACATTACTGCACCAGAGAAACTGAAAACAAACCAGTTTAAGTTACATAGTCAAAACATTTGTGATGTTAATTGCAGCAAGTTATTTGCTGTTGATCAAGGTTTAATAAATCATGAAAAAACTTTATGAATATGTATCTAGAAAGATATGGATAAAGATCACCAACTGTGGAACCTAAAATATATTTTCAAAGTTCTAAAGCCTTTCATGTATACGTATCTACAACAAAGGCAATAAGCACAATCACTCCTTATTTGGCAGATGAATCCCTAGTATTGCAATACTACCACTAGGGGTCAGAGCAACCATTTTGAAAATGAGCAGTGACAGACCTCAGCATCATTGCCTGGAGACTGACAAATTCTGATGATAGCAGGTAGGATGGCATCATCAAAACCAGTGATTCTCAGTCTCCATCTGCTGGTGATACACTACACGTTCTTAGGGTAATTTAATAAAGCACATCCTAGAACTCCTTTATAAAATTACCTCCCAAACACCACAAGATTCTTCTATAATTAACATAGTAACATAGTACAAAACGGCAGATAAAGAACAGCATTGTCCATCTAGTCTGCCCAGCAAGGTGGCAAGAGTAGGTGCACCTGCCACTCAGTGCAGGTCCCCCTTCCCCATGCCTTTGTTTAGGGGGTACCCACCGCTCCATGCAGGTTACCCCCATTTGTTGAGATATGAGAGATAACCAAGTTTATTTTTGCTCACAGTCCGTTTTGCTCCCAGTCCTCTGTTGCTTAACTTTGAATAATTTTGTCTCTTCTGGAAATCTCACTGGATATTCATAAATTATCTGAAGAAAGGAACATGTTAAACAGCTTAAGTCCCAGAACAGATTCTTGGGGTATTTCACTAGCAACCTTTTTCCATTTAGAAAAATGAGTTACTCCTACTCAGTTTCTTGGCTAAACCAATTATAGTCTCTCATGAGGAACTTTGTCAAATACCTTCTGAAAATCCAAATACACTGCATCACTTGGCTCACCTTTATCAACATATGTATTTATACCTTCAAACATATCTAAGAACTTGGTTCGGCAAGACTTCCCTTTGCTAGATCCATGACCACACATTAGTTAAAAAGCTTCATGGAGGTTTAAATAAAAAGTCTGTTATTTCAAGGACAACAAAAGAAAAAGGACAGGACAAAAAAAAAGAGAAAAAGATGCACAAAAAAAGGAAACATCGAGGGAGAGAAGAGCGATATCACAACAATAATTCACTAGGTAGAACAAAGAGTTTAATTTACCCAAAAGTGCAGCTTTCTCTGTTTTGCGCCAGAGCTGTGGAACAGTATTCCAGAGCAGGTACGGACAGAATTAATTTTTCTATGATTTTGGAAAGGGGTAAAGACATGACCATTCTGTAAGGCATTCTGGGGATGCGAGTTGAGATTCAGGAGTACTTGGCTGGTATGAGGCAGAGGGTTATATTGTTTTCTGCATTGTTATATATTGTTTGTGTATTGTATGGATTTTTAACTGTAAGACTCTTTAGGGTCTTCATTCACAATGAACAGGATAGCCAGGAGCTAGTAATAAATAAATTTACCCAATCAATACTGGGTTCATTTAAATTTCTCATTATCATAGTACCAGCAAATTTTGTTAGCTTCTATAATCTGTGTCCTCATCCTGGCCAGGCAGGCATTAGCATACTCCCAACTTCTAACTTCTTTTTGCAAAAATAGACAATAGAAGAATTAAGACCTAGTGATTAGTGTCTTACACAAGCTGCAAGAACTCCTGAGATGCAAGTCTCTCTCCCTCATGTAAAGCAGGCTAACCTCACAACCTGGCATTGCTGAATATATTTCAAAAAGAGGAAAAAGGTTCCTTTTCTTCTGAAATCATCTTGGAATGCTTTCACATAGTCCCACTGCCAGGAAAAACACGTCAGGGCACTCAGCACTGATAGTATAATTACTCACCTGTAACAGGTGTTCTCTGGGGACAGCAGGAATCAGTCCTCACATATGGCTGACGTCGGCGCCGATGGAGACCTCACAGAAGCATCTCTCCAGCTTTCAAAGAAAGCCTTTGGAAGATGTACCACTCATGCATGGTCCCCTTCCTGCCCAAGGGTGCCATTTTGCCTCAGTCTAATGACATAGCTAAGATGGCAAAAATTAAAACACGGTAAAGAAGCAACTCCAAGGAGGAGGGAGGGAGGGTTGTGAGGACTGATTCCCACTGTCCCCGGAGAATACCTAATACAGGTGAGTAGCTATGCTTTCTCCGGAAACAAGCAAAAGTCAGTACTCACATATGGGTCTCCTCAGCTAGGCACCTGAGAACCTGTACAAAATACCACGGCGGCCAAAAAAGGGAGCCGTGAACTCCAGCAGTTAAGTCCCAACTGAGAGACTCTCACAAGACCCAAGTGTCCAGTGGAGAAACAGCACTCTAGCAACCTGAACACACAAGGGTGGGAGGGCAGAAGTTGCTATACCCCAAATAGATTACGAAGTACGGCCTGGCCGAAGGAGCTGTCCCGTCAGGACTCCCTCTCCAGACAGTAGTGAGCTGTGAAAGTATGGACCAAAGACCAGGTGGTGGTCCGGCAAATTTCCATTAACAGGTATGGAATGCAGATTTGCTAAAGAGATAGCCATGGCTCTAAGATGGTGCACCATGACCCAGTGTTCTAATGAGATCCTAGTCTGCTCGTAGGTGAGGGCAATACAGTCTGCCACCAAAGTGGACAGAGTTTGCTTAGTTACTGAAAGCCCCAGTTGACTGGGCTCACAGGAGATAAAGAGTTGAGGTGCTATACAGTGGCCCTAGAGTCTGTTGCAGATAGGACAGGGTTCTCTTACAATCCAGAGTATGGAGAATGGTCTCCACCTTGCCGGCGTGAGGCCTCAGAAAGAAGGTGAGGAGCACCACCTCCTGATTCAGGTGTAAGGGGGGACACCACTTTTAGGAGAAACCTGGGGTGTGTGCAGAGTACCACCCTGTTCTTGTAAAATCTCATGTAGGGAGGCTCTGCTATCTGAGTCTGGAGCTCGCTGACGCTGAGCGCCACTGTGAGTACCACAAGAAAGACACCTTCTAGGAGAGGTACCGTATATGGCAGGTAGCCAAGGGCTCGAACAGTGGCTTAGTGAGCTGTGAGAGTACCACATTAAGATCCCACTCCACCGATGGTGGGCAGATAGGGGGCTTAGACAACATGAGGCCTCACAGAAAACAAGGGGCTGAGCTGAGAGGGGCTTTCCCTCAATGGAGTGGTGATGTCCTAATTGAGTTGGACTTCAGCCCCACCTGGGACAGGTGGAGTAGTTACTGTAGTGCCAGCTGCACTGAGCAGAATGGGTTCGCCTGCCTCTTGGCTCACTACACAAAAAATCGTCACTTAAAAGGTGTACGCCCTTCTCCTGGAGGCCTTGCAGGAGGCAAGAAGGACCTCTTCCATGTCTCATAGGAGGTCGTAAAGAGCGAGAGCTACCCTTTCAGCTGCCAGGCCGTGAGTCACAGGGACCCCAGGATGGGGTGCAGGAGAGAACCCTCCTTCTGTTACAAAAGTCCTGAGATGTGGCCCAAGGGAATCAAAAATGCTGACAGGCGGAGTAGCAGGAACCAAGGTTGCCTGGGCCACCTGGAGGCTATCAGTATTAGTGATGCTCTGGACCTTGAAGAGGGTCTTGGCGACCAGCGGTATTGGCAGGAAGGCATAGAGAAGGTCTTCCATCCATGGAATGAGGAATGCATCCGTCGCCACCTGGAAGCAGAAGCTGGGCAATTGCATGATGTCTGGGCTGGCGAACAGGTCCCTTAGGGGGACGATGCCCCAGAGTCAGAAAAGACGGGAGGCCACTCTGGGATCCAGGCACCACTCATGTGGCTAGAGGACTCTGCTCAGTTTGTCCACCAGGGCATTTTGCTGGCCCGGGATGTAGATCACCTGCAGGAGCATCATGTTGCATATGAGCAGAGGATCACCGTCTCCTCCTGGCAGGAGTATGACCCCGTACCCCCCTGCTTGTTCACAAGAACATTGTGACTTGGTTGTCTGCCTGGACCAGCACTCACTGACGTCGCAGCTGGTGGTGGAAGGCTCGGAGGGCGAAAAATATTTCCCAGAGCTACAGAAGGTTGAGCTGCAACTGGCATTCTGCCTGTGACCAACTGCCTTGTGTGCGGAGGGCCTCACAATGGGCTCAACCCAACAAGGAGGCAGCTGTCGTTATGACCCTATGGGGGGTGGGTGCATGGAAGGGCATCCCGGCCTGAAGATAATAGGGAAGCTGCCACCAGTTGAGGGAGCCCACCAGGTGGCAGATCGCTCTTATCCTGTCTTGGAGCCTGCCCATGGCTTGTGTCCACTGGGAGCGAAGGCACCACTGTGCCGACCTCATATGGAGGCAGGCATGTGGGGTCACGTGAACTGTGAAGGCCATGTGGCACAGCAGGTGGAGAAGGTGGGCAGACAGCGACTGGCAGTGCTGCAGCTCTAGGGCTAGCACCCTGAGGCGTTCTGACCTCTCCAGAGGGAGGAAGGCCTTGGCCTGGAGGGGGTCTAGTTGAGCCCCTATGAACTCCAGGCACTGAGCTGGGGAGAGGTGGGACTTGGGGTAAATGATGACGAACCCCAGAAGCTGCAGGGTGTAGATGGTGTGCCCAGTGCGTGGTGCACCTCAGCAGCTGTGCTTCCTCTTTTGAGCCAGTCATCCAGCTAGGAAAAGACAAAGGCCCCTTGGAGACGAAGGTGGGCTGCGACCACTGCTAGGCACTAGGTGAAGACCTTGGTGAGATAGCCAGCCCGAAGGGCAGCACCCTGTATTGTTAGTGCCCTCCTCCTATCACGAAGCAAAGGTATTTTCAGTGGCTGGGATGGATCAGGATGTGTGTATAAGCATCCTTCAGGTCTAAGGAGCATAGTCAGACTCCTTGCTGGAGGTATGGCAGAAGTGTTCCATCTGGAACTTCTCCCTCACCAGGAACCTGTTCAGGTCCCTCAGGTCTAGGACAGGCCTGAGGCCCCCTGTTCGTGTGGTTACAAGGAAATATCTGGCGTAGAAGCCTTTACTCTAGAGGTGTATGAGCTCTGAAAGGAGGAGAGTCAGGTGAAGGAGAGGCCCGACAAGTTCTCCTGGGAAAGTAAGAGGGTGGCGTTTGTTGCAGGTGGAGGAGGTAACCCTCCCTGATAACTTTCTGAACCCATGAATCGGTGGAGATGGACGCCCACTTGTGGGCAAACAGAGCTAGATGCCCTCCTGTGGGCTGCAGCAGACCTCCTGGGGGGAAGGAGGTCGTATCAAGGAGTCAAAAACTCCCTCCAGGCTGGGCTGGGACCAGCGCCTGGGTCTTGGGGGTCTTTTGCTTGCAGGGGCCGTGCCCTTGCCCCTTGTTCTGCTGGCCTTGCTGAGAAGCAGAGAAGGCTTGGAACTGTGGGCCACTGCCAAAACCCCCCTTTTTCCTTAGGAAGAAGGGTTTCTTTTCCGGGCCCTTCTTCCGGGGATGCACAGAGGTCTTTTTAGAGAGTCTGGTCCTTGTCAGGAACTCAGTCTATATTTGAGCCACTATGTCTGCCATGGGTTTCCTGAAGAGATTCTCTCTGATACAGAGGACATCGTTGAGTTTGAGTTTGTCCTGAACCCTTTGTTCAAGGTCAGATGACTGCAGCCAGGCCTGGTGTTAGGCCCCGAAGCCCGCAGTGGACACTCTGAGGACTCAAAGCCATTGTAAACTGCCCGAGACAAGAACTTTGAGCACTCCTTGACCGCCAAGGCCAGTGATTTGAACTACTGGAGAGGTTCCCCATCGAGGCCTGCCGAGAAATCAGCGAGCTTCCTTGCCAGCTCCTTAAGATACACACCAATGTACAATTGGTAGGATTTGACTCGGCACAAGCATCAAGCTCTGAAAGGCCTTTTGGCTGAGGGCATCAAACGTCTGTGCCTCCCTCCTACGGGGGGTGGGCACCGAGGAATGGGTCTTTTGGTTTTTGAGTCTGCGCATGGCAGACTCAATGACCACCGAGTTGTGTGGAAGTTGGGTTTTCTGAAACCCAGGGCTTCAGCGGACGCGGTACATGGAGTTGAGCCATTTGCTTGTTATGGGCACTGACGCTGGTGTTTCCCACATAAGGAGGAGGCGGCGTTCGAGGATCGGAGGGACAGGCAACTTGAAGGCTTCATTTGGAGGGGCCTTATACTGGAGAATCTCCATTTCCTCCATGTGGGGGTCCTCCTCCATTTCAGTCTCGATGGCAAGAGCCTTAGTCATGTCCCACACAAAGTTGAGGAAGGTGACATCCTCGGGTGGGGAACAGTGCCGGGACAGCGGTGGAGACGGGTCATAGGGCATGTCTCGGTGTCGTTGAGTGTCCAGGGACTGCTCATCCTTGGTCTCCCAATTGGACTCAAAGTCCGAGGAAGAGTCCAAAGCCCTGCGGTTCTCACAGTCGAGGCCCAGGCGCTGAGGCCCACTGCCTCTGGAGGACCTATGGTCTGAGCCGTGAGCACTAGCTGGGGAAGCCCGGTGCCCCAATGAATGAGGTCGGGATCTCGTCTTCTGCCAATGTGTCTCTCAAGGCCAGTGGCGCTCGAGGATTGGCTCGACATCCAAGGAAGCCCTCGATGTCAAGGGTCCAGCCGTCAGGGTGGATGAACTGGAGGAACCAGACATGAACGCCCACGGCTGGGCCACAAGGGCAGAGATAGTGGGTTCTAAGGCTGCCATCCTGGTCTCCATGCCAGTTGGCTTTGCAGCCTTTGACGCAGGCCTGACGTCTGTTCTGTCAAGAGGGAGATACTTGACGAGGACAGCCTTGGGTGTTCAAGACTGGTCGCCAGCTGCTAACAACTCCCTCTGGAGCAGCTTGTGAAGTTGCTCCTGCTCTGACCCCTCGGACTCACGCTTGGGGCTGTGGGGCCAGCGCTCAGCCACCGGGGGGGGGGGGCTTCGGCGCGAGGTCGGGCAGGTCTTCTGAAGGACTGAGAGGGAGCAGGCCGAACCGGCAGCGAGAGGCTCTCTGACCGCCCCTCCTCGCTGCTGCAGGCAAAGCTGTACCACCTCCGATCCCCGGCCCGGGCCGAGGGAGGGGGGGGGGAGGAGTAGAAAGAATCGGCAGGAAAAGGAGACCCTGGGATAATAAAAAATAAAACGGTAAGCAAGTTGCCTAATGAAAATAAAAATAAAAACAAAGAGTCTATCAATGAAAATAGTCAAATTTAGCAAAATTTAGGAGAAGGTAGGACTCCAGTAAGCCCTAGGCTTACGGAACCCTCCAGCTGCTTGGAGGCTGAGAATACTGGAGTTGGTGGGTGGCACCAGTGGTATATATACCGCTCCATCCTAAAAAGGTTGGGCTCAGCCTCCAAGCTGCTGGAAGGGTTGCGTAACCCTGAAGTAAAGGGACTGGACTGGAGTGACGATAAGGAATGGGATTTCCCCAATTTCCCAGACCCGTCCTCCGGGGTGGTCTTCGAGGGTTTTGACTTCTTGCATTCCACCTCCGTGGATTTTCCCTCAGAGGACCCACAGCCGCGGGACTTTATCTGGAGGGGGCCCTGGAGCATGGTGTCACTGGAGACTCCGGCGCAGAGTCAGACTTGTGAAAAATCTTTTCCTGCTGCAACTGACGACTCTTGATGGCCTTTATGGCCATCGCCTTGCAAAGTTTGCAGTCTAAGTCATCGTAGTCTGGCCCAAGACAGTGGAAGCAGCAGGCATGTGGATCAGTGAGGGACATTATTTTACCACACCGATCATACTTTTTGAAACCGATGAAGGCCATTGGGATAAAGGGTTCCCTGCCAACTGGGTATGGGTCCGAGGCCTGCAGCCATAAAAGGGCGCAAAGTGCCAGTCGAGGAGCACCTTGAGAAAACAAAAAGAGACAAACCCGAGGAGCAACGCTGAGATGAGCTGGCTCGAGGCCAGGAAAGGAACTCGTACACATACCAGACAAAATAAGACAAAAAAATCCCAAAACACTTTTTCCAGGGGAAACTGGACAGACGTCCAAAGGGCTCCACAGAAAAAAGGAGGCCAAGGCAAGATGGCACCCTTGGGTGGGAAGGGGACCATGCATGCATGGTGCATCTCCCAAAGGCTTTCTTTGAAATATGGGGAGATGCTTCTACAAGGTCTCCGTAGGCATCGACATCACCCATATGTGAGGACTGACTTATGTGCTTGTTCCCGGAGTAGTGACAATATGCATAGTTCTCTGAAGTTGCAAAAAACATTTGAATCCTAGCTAAATGAAAGGCCATATATGAATGTACCATAATATCATTAATTCTTCTTTAAGGAAGATGGTATGAAATATTCAGCAAAGTGACCTGTATAATCTACTTTTAATTTTTTTCACTGCAACTTTAAAGTCTCAAAGAAGTTCTATATCAATGACATAGTTCTTCACCATACATGTGAAATTTTTCAAATAAATCCTGAAAAATGGAGACAATTAATGAACAGACATCAAACACTAATGTTTATTAGTGCAATTGGCACAGTAATCTTTTCCAGAATAGTCTTGTACTAAGTCAACAAATGTAGTTTACATCCTAATTTTGCTTTATGATTTCATGCATTGGAAATTCTTTGTGATTCAATCTAATGGAAGAGAATCACACTAAAATTAACCAAATGCCATGAAAGACACTTGCTGCATAGAACACATTCATGCTGTAAGAGATGCCTGCATCATTCGTAGGATGATCAGAAATTTTTTAAAAGCTTTTTACACAGATGGAAAAAGCTGAAAACTGTACTTAAGTTATTCAGGGTGGTGGTAGAATTTAAATCCCTAGAAATGTTCAAGAATAGATCAGACAAACATCTTTCTGAATAACAGGTACAATGCATCTGGAATGAAGGCAGACAGCTGGGCTACAACGATCTCCCGTAGTTCCTTTCCTGTCTTGTTTTCTCTAACTCCATGAAAAATGCTCTTTAAATCAATGTTCCCCATTAAAATGGCACATGCAATCCAGCAATTTACCATTATGAGCACAGTATAATGGGAAACCGATGCAGCCAAGCAGGCACTGGTACTTTTACAAAGCACTCATTTTATAATAAAATTTGCTACAACAGAAATGGACACCACTATATCCCACCACTTAAACTATCTGCAATTTTTGAAAGTCCATATTTACATCTCACAAAACTTCTTGAAAAAAGTGCAATCCAAGCTCAGCCCATGTGGTTATTATTTTACAGAACTTCAACAGCAATATGGCCCACCACCCTTTCTACTTGCAGTAATCTTCAGGTTGTTTCTAGCATTTATGTTACTAATCCAACCATTACTTCACTGATATCCCAGAGTTTCCTTGCAACTAAGTCATCTGTGGCTTTAGGAAGCAGTTCTTCCTCTTTGCAGTCCCCAAAGTACTTTCCAGACATCTCCTCTACTTCTGGAGATGATGCCAAATACACAGGGGTCTGGGCTCCTTCAGCTGGTGTTTTAAAAAAAGCCCAAGAAACTAAACTGAAGAGGGGTTTTGCTAACAGGGGAATGTTAATGTACCTTCCTAAATTGGTTCTGACAATCCCAGGATGCAAGACATTCACAGTGACCTGGGTACCTTCTAAACGTCTGGCCAGTTCCCTGGTGAACAGTATGTTAGCCAGCTTGCTCCGGCTATAAGCAAAACTTTTATTATAACTTTGCTCGCTGTTCAAATCTTCAAAGTCGATCTCTCCATATTTGTAAAGTTTGGAGGAAAGAACTACGATCCTACTGGGAGCGGAATTTTTTAGGAGGCTGAGGAGAAGATGAGTCAGTAAGAAGTGGCCCAGGTGATTGACACCAAACTGCATCTCAAAGCCATCTTCAGTCTTCATGTACGGGCACTGAAAGATCCCTGCATTGTTGATTAGAACATCCAGCCTGGGCTCTTCCTTTAAAAATGGTAAATAAACATACACACACAAAAAAAAAAAAAGATATAAATATGATGATAAAGAAACTTAATGTACAATAGTAATACTCAAGTTTGATTCAGGCATTAACAGCAATAGAAGTTCTGAAACAGGAAAAAGAATCTACAACACAGGCAAATAAGGGGTATGTTTACTAAAGCACATTAGGCTTTTTAGTTAATGCGGTGCTTATGCATGAATACCACCAAATTAGCTACAAATGCAATGTGCTTTCTGCACAGCATTTCCCGAGCAGATAATACACCGAAATTGCAGAGCGCAGCCTGACACTACCGAAGATGCACATAACACCATTTAATGGGTGGCATTATCTGCGCCCGCGCTGTCTGCAACTTTGACTGTTATCCCATGCTGTTGACGCCCACAATAAAAGTGTATTTTGCAGACATGCCCACTCTCCACCCCGTTTCCCACCCACTCTGGCAGTTAACACGTTTTGTGCAGATTACTGCACTGTTAGCATGGCCAAATAGCTCACATTATCTGCCATGTTAACGGGTAAACATGCCCATAAGTACAGAAAATGATCATTCAAAAGATGAGAGCAGAAAGGAAATTAAATGTGCACAGGAAGAGCCTTTTCTACAGTTCTTTGTATTATCATATTTCTATCTTTGATTACCCCCCCCCCCCAAAAAAAAAAGACCAACCATTAATACCAAAATTCTATCTATAGCCCTCAAAACTCTTGCAATGTTGATGACAGAAAATTCAAGTTTGGGTTTCACCCAGATCCTATATTCAGGTTTTGTGTGGGTAGGGTCGATGGTTAACATGCCATAGGGGCATTTTCTTCAGCAGAGAGAAGTACTTAAAAGTACTATCATTGAACAGAACCTCTTCCTAAATCAAATCGTGGATCTCAGATTCTCTGATGCTATTTCATGGGAAAAGTAGGAAGAAAACGGAAAAACATTTCTGCAAGACCATTGAAATCAAGAATTTACAGCACCAGTCAGAACATCTGCTTTTCAGGATGCCCATAATTAATATTCGTGAGTGCTGCGGAACGTGAAATGACATCAGGGCAATGCAATTTGATCAAGCACATTCTAAGCACTATGGAAAACATATACATTAACTTTGAAGAACGTTCTGGATAAACATATCCTTACATTTCCTCACCTGTGCTGCTGCTGGGTGAGCACAAGTATTGGATGCCCTTTTAAATCACTTTTGTGTGCTTATTTTAATTTTAAAAAATTGCATTTATATTCAATTTAAATGCCTGGGTACAAAGGATTGTGAAGGATGTTACTTAAATCAAAGAAGTCCTATCTTCCATTTTTTTATTATTTAATTCTGGGATGTACATCAAGGATGGGTCCTTTTACGATTCGGTGACAGAAGTGGTTATGAAAACACCCAATGTAGTTATTTTGGGCGATCCGTTTAATCTCCTGTGTGTTTCCTTACCATTCTCCTAGATGTGTCCTTGTCCACAGCTGCTGTGCTGTTTGTCTTGACTAGATGGTAAGCTCTGATGAGCAGGGACCATCTTTTACATGTGTCTGTACAGTGCTGAGTATGCCTCGTAGCACTATATAAATGATCGGTAGTAGAAGTAGATTTTAATTCATATCTGCAAGACAGGACATGTCCACTGATAGCTAAACTTTCTGATAATACTAAAAACGTTTAGATTTGCTGTGGTTATCACAATCCCCCCCACGATAAGGGGCCCTTTCTTGACTTATTGGGATATGTTTACTAAAGGATTTAACCCGTGTTAATAAAGTTAACGTGCGCTAAGTGTCCAGAACCATTTTATTTCTATGGGTGCAGTGGCACTTAATGTGCATATTTCATTAACACGAGTTAACCTTTAGTACACATGCCCCATTGCTTCTTCTAAACTTTGTGGAGGAGAAACGCTCTTCCCCTGTGATCTAGTCTGATCATTTTTTAAATTTCATTCCCAACCTATGGAATTTTTTTTTTTTAAAGACTCGCTTTCAAGTAGTTTTGGACAGGAAGCAAGTCAATGTTGAGAAACTGGGGTCCGTTTTAGAACTAAGGATCTTTCAGACACTAATATTGAATGAATGATGACTTTGGTTTTTGAAGAAAACAAATTCCACAAACAGTACAAACATGATACAAAGCTATTACTGAAAAACGCCCTCTCTTTCCTTTCTCAGTAGATGTAAATGTTTTGAAGTAGAAGGACCTGGCATAAAACATGTGCAAAGGAGAATACATTGGTTTGGAAGCAGATATTTTGGCAATATAAATTAGCAATTTCTAAGCAAAACAGGATAATTTGGCAAATATACTGCAGACTTACAATTCATCAAAGAGGCCTTTACCATGGTATGTGATTTAATGGATTCTTCACAAGTTTTGCAAGAGTTACAACAGGGATCCCCAAACATTTTGGCCTACGAGTCATATTAGACCTTTCAGAAAACTGCAAGGGCCAGAGAATTTAATGAGCAAGGAGGCGGCCTCCCCCTCTTGTCCAATGCAGCAGATGTGGAGGTGGTGCCGGGGCCATAGTATGTTGCCACCTGGCAGAGAAGGTGATAGTGCAGCATCTTCTCTCTCCCCTATGGCACAGTATCTCTTACACGGGATAAATGGCAGCAATTAAAGAAACTGTGTGCTCGAGAGGCTTCCCTGAACTTTGCTACATCATGCCCTCTCTGACTCAATTTCCTCTTTCCAGCAGGAGGTGGGGCATAGTAAAGCATAGGGAGGACTCAGGGAGCACCGTTTCTTTAATTGCTGCTGTGGACTCAGTAGAATACAGCAGCGGGGGGGGGGGGGGGGGGGGGGGGGAGGGGGGCAGCTTAATATTTGAATAGGCCAGGGCCCCATGTGGCATCAGTGGGGCAAAGGGAGCAGGGTGAACCATCCATGGGCCGGTTTTTGCATGTGGCCATAGTTTGGGGACCCTTGAGTTAGAAGGTTAGAAACTGGGGTGTGAGGAATTGGACATTTTTTTCAAACACTGAAGACATTCAATTTATATGTATTACATCTATTTAGGTTCTAGAGGTTCAGTAAGAGGAGTGTGCCTCTGTTTCTATTGATCAATATAATCCATTTAGGCAGGTAGGTATAATACAGAAGGAAGTAAGGACAAATGTCTCCTAACTAGCATGAATAATGTGAGGGACTTGATTAATAGTTTTGTAAAGGGGAATAGTTCAAATAATCCATGTCCAGCTTGGTCAAAGAAATATCTTCTTTGTGTATGCTGTCCTCTCATATACAGGGTCTGTGCTTCTCTGTCAGGTAGGAATTTTCCAAAATACCCGAAGCAAGCTCATCTGTTGCTGACATTAAAATGAGGTAATTTAGATCCAGGGAAGCCATCTGAATACAGGCCTAGTTCTAATATACTGGTAATAACAAAAATAGTTGACTCTTGGATGAATAGTTGAAAGATTATATCTGAAGTTGGTTGATGGTCTTTGATCCTTCACAGTCAGGTTGTCATTCTAGGTTCCACGCAGAGATTTCAAGGGCTCTGCTGGATAACATACATTGGTTTTATGACTCTCCTTGATTTATACGCTACTTCTGCTAGTGAATCATATTTTACTGACTAGTTTCTAGCAAATTGGTGACATTGGGGCAGAAGGTAACTAGTTTTGCACTTTCCAGAGTCTTCAGCTATCCCTAATGAACCTGGTCTCAGCTCATCTCTGAAGCTAAGTAGTTGGGCCTGGCTCGTACTTGGATAGGTGACTTCCTTGGAATACTAGGGCTGTAAACTCACTGCACTGAAATCTACTTCCAGTCATACCTTGCCAAGAAAGGGGCTGGGTTGCCAGGAGTCAGCACTGACTCGATGATATACATTGCATTTTTCAGACAGAAATTCTAAAGTTGGTGATTGGGAAACAAGCATCCAGACCCTTTGTGGTCTAGGGAATCCCTCAAGGCTCCCTAACATCCCACATTTTATATAATAATCGTGTTCTGGCTTTTATGCTATTATATTTTATGTATTATTGTTCACATTTAACGTGGCTTCATGAAGATTGCTCTGTTCACTGTCGGAGATGGAGTCAGACTAACTGCTTGTAACTGCTGCGATGTTTGTTGAGCAGGTTCTGTTTTTAATGCTTTATTATAAACTGCAGTGATGCTGATTTTCACATGGCTGCATACCAAATCAATGTATTCAAATTCAAATTGAAGATAAACAGAAGTTTTGGTGTTAAACCTTATAAATTCACTGATGATATTCAAATCTTTGCCTTCTTAACCAGGACCATGACTGATCCTTACAAAATAAGGATTGTCTTCAGACTTAAACATCTTGGTTACATTCCAACAGACTGCTATTGAACATAAATTAAAAGATACTTTAAGAATGGGGACCTGATCCATTTACCTGTTATTTGATCAAGGTTAACCGTGTGGAAAATGTGGTACCAGTACTGGCTGAGGTTAGAAGTCTTGGGGGCATGTTTACTAAAGCACGGTAGCTGTGAACATGGGGTTTAGCATGATGCGTGTTTTTGGCCGGTGGTTGTCGGGAGTGTGCAGTCGAAAGGTGCTCATGTTAAAACCGCCATGTTGTGGATGGGCGGAGTTAAGGAGGCATCGAGGTAAAAAGTGGGTGGCAACTGCTGTGTAATTAGCATGACCACAGCAGTGGCATTCTGGAGGCACAAAGACACCGCCAGCATGGGTGCAACTACCACCTGTGTCCGACCAGGCAGTAATCGCTATTGCGTCAAAACTCACAGTGAATGGCAAAGACTTGGAAGAAAAAAAAAGGCAGACAAACAATATTAGCAGAATGCTTAGGTGACTGCCTGGGCCTCCTGCTCGGAGGGATGGACTTGTGCATCTGCAATAACAGCAGCTCTCTGGAGCCTGAAAGACATAATAGAAGCGCCTGCATCACAGGACTGAACCCATTGGGACTGTACAGAAACAACAATGGCTGTCTTAACCAATTGCTGTTTATGGCTGCTTGTGCACTGGTTAGATGTGGGAGGGCTGCTGATGTGATGTGCTGTGGATGGGTCGGCAGATAGGGCCTTTCCTACTGGCCACATAACCTGGGTTGGAACCAGCAGAGTACAGCTGGGGGAGGGGCAGGCAAATAAGGTGTTGCAACTATTGGCAAAATGACAGCTTGGCGCCAATATGTGCTGTTGTTCCCCCAACATCTCTGCATGGGGGACTATATAGCAGTGTATACGGGCATCTGGGAGCACTACATCAGTGTCATGGACTCTGTTCATGTGGGCAGATGACTCCTCACCCTGACCATGAAGGACCTGTCTATGGCCTACCAACTCTGATTAGATTCATAACATTTCTATCACTGGCCATAGGCTTGCATTGTTAGAGTTCACTGATCCATGTCCCTTTCTCCTGCTCCCTTGCCTTGTGGATGAGGTGGTCCACTAACCTAGGGAGCTCTTGTGGGTTCCCTGGTAACTGGAATACTCAGGTTAAGGCCTGATGGGGTAGGACTACCTCCATTGGTGTGTGTGGCTGGCTGGGTACCATGCCTATGTGTATGCCCCACTGAAAATATCTGAGTATTAACTGTGATTGAGCTGCATATCTGCAGACTCTAACACGCTCCTTACTCCCACCTGGGGAACACTGCTCAATGGCCAGGTGCTGTCCCAGCCTTGTAAGAGGAATCTCAGAGAAGGGCTCAACTCCCACACCAGAGGCCTGGTACTGTATTCACGGTAGCCTAGGTGAACAGTCACCCTGAACATTCAAAGCGAGAGGAAAATATGCCTGTTCCACATGCCTAATCCCATACAGGGCCCCTGCTTCATCAGATGCAACATTTGCACCCTATCTCCTACCATTAGGAACATAGAAAGGTCTCTCTGCATCTGTCTGCTTTCCTGATTTGCATGGCCGCCCCCCCCCCCCCTTAGAAACATAAAAGCAGATAAAGACCATACAGCCTATCCAGTCTGCCCTTCCATACCAACTACTATAGTCCCTTTTTTAAAAACTTTAGATATCTTCTGTGTTGGTCCCATGCTTTCTTGAATTCAGATACTGTCCTTGTCTCTACTACCTCCACTGGGAGATTATTCCACGCATCTCCCATTCTTGCCGTAAATTGTTTTTTCTACGTATTACTCCTATCCTTTCAACTTCATCCTATGACCCCTCATTGCAGAGCTCTCTTTCAATTGAAAGGTGCTGTCCCCCTGTGCATTTATGCCACAGAATTATTTAAACATCTCCATCCTATTGCCCTCTCCCGTCTTTCCTCCAAAGTATACATATTGAGATCTTCAAGTCTGTCCTCTTATGACAAAGCCCACTGACCATTTTGGTAGCCACCCTCTGCATTGACTCCATCCTGTTTATATCCTTTTGAAGGAGAGGTCTCCAGACTTGCCGACAATACTCCAAATGAGGTCTCACCAAAGATTTATACAGAAGCATCATCTCCTTCTTCCTGCTGGCCATTTCTCTATGTACCCAAGCATCCTTCTGGCTTTCGCTGTTGCCTTTTCTACTTGTTTAGCCACCTTAAGACATCAAAAGCAATCCTGCCCAGGTCCCACTCTTCTTTCAGGGAAAGAAGTACTTCAGTCCCTATACTGTACAGCTCAGAGTTTTGCAGTCCAAATACATGACTCTGCATTTTTTAGGGTTAAATCTCGGGTGCCAAATTCTTGACCATTCTTCAAGTTTTGCTAGATCCTTCCTCATGTTATCTACTCCTTCCTGGGTGTCTCCTCAATTGCAGATTTTGATATCATTTGCAAAGAGGCAAACTTTACCCGATAGCCCATCCGCAATATCAGTAACAAAATCGTTAAAAAGAATCGGACCAAGGACAGATCCCTACAGCACACCGCTAGTAACATGCTTCTCCTTAGAAACAGCTCCATTTACCTGTACCCTTTGTCGCCTCCCACTGAACCCATTTCTAATCCAGTCAGTCACTTTAGGGTCCATCCCTAGAGGGCTCAATTTATTTATAAATTGTACTGTGTCCCAAGGCTCTGAGCTGTGCAGCTGGCTGTGTCTATTCCCAATCATCCCTGTCTATCCAGCACTGGACATGTATTACTGACTGCAGTGCTCTTGTAGCTTAGAGGCACCGTAAAGTGACATTTTACTTACCAGATAATGTCCTTTTCCTTGAGTCCTGCTAGACCAGTCCAGACAAGTGGGTTGTGTTCCCCTATCTTCAGAGTGGTGGAGACAAAGAACCAATGAAAAGCCAGATTTCAATGACATCACTCCTGTGCCTCTATCCGCGTCAGCCATCACAGGTCCCTTTGGTATTCATTGCAAAACAAATGGGAGATACAGAGCAAGCCTCACACAACTTCAATGTGGGCAACAATGAGTAAACACCGGTAGAGAACTACTGTATGTACAGGAAGACAGAAATAGAAGGCTGTCAGTAGAAGATGAGCCCGTAGAACCAAGTATAAAAATCCTGGCAGAGTCAAGGGTACTGAGGCAGAAGAACAGAGCAAATATAGTTTCAGGCATGGGCCCTGGACTGGTCTAGCAGGACTCAAGGAAAGTACATGATCTGGTAAGTAAAATGTCATCTTCTATATCGTCCTGCTAGACCAGTCCAGACAAGTGGGATGTACCAAAGCTTCACCACCACTGGACGGGAAGAAGACAGAGCAGCTCACAAAGCTCTTGAGCTGAAGGCTGTGTCTGCCCTTGTGTGGACATCCAAGTGGTAATGCTTGACAAAAGTGCAGAGTGATGTCCATGGTGCTGCCCAACAAATGTCTGTAGAGGTACCAAACTCCGCTCCACCCACGAAGATACCTGTACTCTGGTAGAGTGGGTGTACAGACCCTCCGGAACTGGCCAGTTTTGTAACAGATACATTGAGGTAATAGTCTCCTTAATCCAGTGCCCTACAGACGATTTGGATGCCACTTCACCCATGCAGGGGCCAGCAAACAGCACAAAAAAGATGGTCTGACTGACGAAAGGAATTTGTAACCGCCAAGTACCAGAAAATCACCCTCTGGACCTCCATGAGGCGAAGATCCTTATCCTTCCCCCAATATTGCTCCTTAGAGAAGGAGGGCAACCAAACCACCTGGTTTACATGAAAGAGAGACAGCACTTTAGGCAAGAAGGAATGTACAGGCTGAAAGGAAACTGCTTCAGTTGAAACGGACAGATAAGGATCTCGGTAAGACAGAGACTGCAGCTTGGAGATCTGCCTTCCAGAACAAATTGCAACGACGACAACAGTCTTGAGCATCAAATCCTTTAAGGTAGCTCGCTTCAACGGCTCAAAGAGCACTGACGTCAGGGCCCTGGACACCAGGGACAAAGCCCAGGAAGGGATCACAGATTAAAGGGGAGGATGCAGATATCGAACCCCTTAGAGAAAAATGAGAGACGTATGGGTGCAAGGCCAAGGACTTGCCTGCCACTGGACCATGGCAACAGGCCAAAGCTGTCACCTGAACCTTCAGGGAACTAAGAAAGGAGCTCTTTTCTAGGCCATCCTGAAAGAAAGCCAACAGGGAGGACATCTTGGCCATCTCGGGAGCCAAGTGCCACGTGCCACACTAGTGCTCAAAGAGGTACTATTATCCATATATATGCTAGGTTAGTAGACCTCCAGGCACCACATATAGTAGAGATTACAGTTGGAGAGTAGCCTTTATGCGCTAGCAGTCTCCTTTCAAGAGCCATGCTGTAAGCAACGTGGCTGGATTACCAAATACCGCAAAACGCCAGCGCAAAGAGAACCAAAACAGAGTCTCTCTCACCTCACAAGATGGCGGTCATCAGAGATTGTCCTGAGGCCTTACAAGAACTTCTGGCTGAGATTTGCACTGTTAAGGACTTGGTCAAAGCTAATGGAGACTCGTTGTGCACAATGCAGGAGGATATCAGCGCCTTGAAAAATACTTTGCAGTCAATTACAGTCAGATAGGAGAAGGTGGACAGTGTGGTGGCAACGCATGGGGAGCGGTTCAAGGCCATTGAGAAGCAAGCAAAATTGATATGGTCATTGCAAAGAGAGTTGGAAGATGGTAACAATCACGCTCAAAGGAATATAAGAATTTTGGGAGTTCCACAGGGAGCCAAGGGTCCTGACATAATTGCTTTTTTACAGTCAATGATCCCGGGTGTGTTGAAGGTGAAGTTCGCCATGCCTTTTGAGATCGACCGCGCCCATCGAGTTCCTACTCAGTCCGTGGTTGCGGGCAAGCGTCTACGTCCAATCATCCTCAAAAGTTTTGCGCTTTCAACAAGTGACACAAATAATGGAAGCAGCCAGAGCACACTCTCCCTTGGAATATCAAGGGCACAAACTCTTATTCTTCTCTGACTTCGCGAAGGTGATGGTAGATTGGAGAAAAAGGTTTTTGGCGCTACGTCCACGCTTATTAAAGCTCAGGCCCGTTTCGGGTTACTCTACCCTGCTCGCATGAGAGTCACGCTGCACAACCAGACTAGGACTTTTGATGATCCAGGGGAGTTGCACGCGCTCTTGGAAGATAAGGAGTTGGTGTTGATGCGGTGAAAGCTTGCCTTGCAATCAGGGGCTTGCAAAAGTTCTTCAGCGCTTCATTATTTGAGTGGTTTGACTGGTCTGAGGTCATGAAGAGGCGACTCATTCATACAGAGTTGACATTCGATGTGTCATTCAATGGGACTCTCTTGGAGGAACTCCAGGGTATTGCCCTGGTCAAAAATGTCTTACTCTTTGTTTCTGTCTCTCATGTTTTGTGTTGTTTGTGATGTCTATTATAGTTGGGAGGGACACAAGGAGGAGCAACCTCCCGCAGAGAGTCCAAACAAACACAAGGAGCAGGAGATGTTTAGAAGAGAAGGGTCTTTATTGTGCACAGGACACCCCAACGCGTTTCGGCAACGCCTTCCTCAGGGGGAGGAACACTACAAATACAATCAAAGTATGTACATTAAAAAACAATATGTACATTAAAAAACAATTAAGAAAATTTAAAAACATATTCACAATATGAAAGCACTGGCAGGATATGAAACATGGATTATTATGATAATAATACAATAAAAAGCAATAAAAAAACAACAATATAAAACACAATATAAAACACAGAGCACAAAGCAGGGCTGAGGGAACAAAATTATGTCTAAAACAGTGTATAAGGAAAGAGGAGCATAACATAAAATAATGTGGAAACATATAAACTGAAACTAATATGCTAATAAAATTGACAAAGGGCAATGAGACCAGAGTTCATCTCTTAGTGCAAATGATAAAGCACAAAGTACGAAGGGCCAGGTAAACAACATGTAATTATAAGCAATAAATGAATAAATAATGGGTACTTATCCAAATAAAACTTCGTACACATGGACAAGCCAACACCAAAATGATTAAAACAATCAGTTAAAAGTAAGGTATTAAAAAATAAGTTAAAAATAACAATATAAGAGAAGTAATGTACAATTGCGAATAAAAAATAAATGTATAAAATTGATGCAATGAGACAATAAAAAGGTGAAAGGTTAAAATTAATTGGAGTCATAGATTTAAGATGAACTAAGCCACTGGGACTAAGACAATGAACATCAATAAATATAGCATAAATTGTACAAAAAAGTCCACTAAAAACAAATATGTAAAAAGTATATTAAGGATAAAAATTGAACTTCAGATTAAAACAAATAAAAGAGAAAGCATATATAACAAATATAACAAATATAACAATAAAAAACATGCACCATTTAATAAGCTCACTAAAAATTACAGCTGTGTACGAGGATATGAACCAGGGGGACCATGGAGTACCATTTCAAACCAAGTATAAAAACATATAATGCAAACTAGGAACCTCTAAAAATTATGATAAGAGCAAAAATAAATGTGTGTGTAATAAATAATAAAAGATAATGCTAAAACACTATACAAATATGAATAAATAATGATGTTAAAATTTGGAATTTGCATGTGATAATAATAAATATATTGTAAATCCTGTGGAAAAGCTATGTGAAAATGGTGATAGTATTATTCCCCAGGCAACTATCGCGGTGTAACAAAAAGCATATGTAAGGAACCAACTGAGGCAATAAGAGTGCAACGCTATTCGAAAATTGCCATTTGAGCAAAACTTGTGCGCAATAGTGGCAAACCTGCAGAGGTGGAAGGTACAAGAGGATTTGCAAGTGTGTCCCAAAGAGTAACTGCACCGTGTGAGCAAATCGCAAAAGAGAGAGGCATTGAGTGCCGTGATTACACGGCGAGCTAAAAAATATTAAGTGAATTACAGCAAACTTAACCTTATGAAGTCATATCGCAAGGTGCAAAGCGCAAGCACCAATTAAATTACATCATCACAATAGGAAAGCAGGGAATGTGACCACAGAGAGAACTTACAGAGAATCAAAAACATCTTAGTACTCCAGCAGAATCACATATGCAAGAGGGAGAGTCGGGAAAGATAAAAACCATGGGGAAAAATTCACCCACTTAGATCACAAGGAGAGTCATAGGCATAACCGACAAGTGGAGGCATAAAAGCAGTAGTAAAAGGCAGGCTGACGCCGCAGTGTATACTAATACATGAAAAAAGACCACATCGGCTCCAATACAATAAAGGTATAGCTGAAGGAAATTAATAGTACTAATGTAAGGGAGGTACGAGAACTCACCCGTATGCACTTTGGTAGAAATCCCACCAACCAGAGTAAAATTGAATCGCAATGTTGCTAAAAGAGAATAATAAACAGTCAAACCAGAAAAGAACTCAGGTAAAAGTAGAAGTCTCATAAACAAGGGACCGACTGATGTACTCACGATCTGAGAGAACCTCAAACTGCAAAGTCAGCCGTATCGAATGAAGAATGCAGCATTAAAAGCGCGTTCAAACCAACTGAAAAAATTAGGTGGCTGAACTGCAGTGCTATTTAAATAACGATGTTTGGCGCCAACTTTAAAACAACATGACGTATGGGGGGAGGAGTCTACAGAATGTGGGATTATAAAAGTAATTAAAAGCAAAAGGGGCGGAGTTATTTAAATTACGAAACACTCAAGTGTTAGAGGAGATCCTCAGACGTGCTGTATTCTGATGAGGAAGAAACGAAGAGGATAATGATTGTGTATAAATACTCAAAGAGTAGCAGGGATAAGGTTATGAAAAAATAGGGAAATGTGCCACAAGGGAAGGGTGGTCAGCCTAAAACAACTGGTAAATCTACCTCTTGATTCAAACATCCAAAATAATAAATACGTAATTGAACAGTTGCTCAAAACTAGACAATATAATAAAAGATGTCAACACAAAGAAAGACAGGAATAAGGTGATGGAACAATGAGGACAAATGTGTTACAAGAGAAGGGTAGTCAGCCCAAAAAGACGGATAAATCTACCTCTTGATTTAAACCAAGGGGTTCCAGAGTATTAAATTCATAAATGAACCGCTGTTCAAATTTTAACAAAGTTTTCTCTATGTTGCCTCCCCTCCAGTGGGGAATAATGGTTTTGAGCACCATGAATTTGATATCACTGATATGATGATTCATATCTACCCAATGGGAAACCAAAGGTTTATCTGGGTGTTTCCTAGAGATATTGCTGCGGTGTTCGATTATGCGGGTGCGAACCTGTCTCGAAGTTTTTCCAATATATAATTTTTGACATGGACATTGTATTAAATAGATTACGTTGGCCGTCTTACAATTAGAGTAATGATGTAAGAAACATTTACGGCCAGTGTTGTTGTCCAAGAAAAAATCTTTAACTATGATGGCATGAGTGCACACCGAGCAGTTGCCGCAGCTGTAATGACCCTTGATAGTTGGAGAGGGCCTATATCCAGTCAGAGCAGATGGAACAAGTGAATCAGACAAATTAGAGGTACGCTTATAAGCGATCATTAATCTTTTAGTAGCAAAGGCCGGAATGGTGGAAAGAAGATGCCACTCTTGTTTTAAAATGTTGACAATGTCTTTAGAACAACCTGAAAATGATAAAGGACAAACAATCTTATCAGAATATGTACGTGTGGTCTTCTCAAGAAGGGAGGAACGATCGGTGGTGCATGCTCTCTGATAGGCTGCCTTAATACAAGGGGCCGGATAACCTCGTTGTGCAAACCTACTCATCATGTCTGCAGCATGATGTTCAAAATCCTTGTTGTCTGTACATAATCTTTTAATCCTTAAAAACTGGCTAACCGGAAGGTTATTCTTAAAAGATGGATTGTGGCTGCTGTCATATTTAAGAAATGTATTACGATCCGTGGGTTTACGGAAAAGTGTTGTTGAAAAACCTGAGTTAGACTTTTTGATAAGAATATCAAGATAGGAAATCTCTTTGCTATCGTAGTTGCCTTCAAATTGTAAGTTTGAGTCTAGTGTGTTGAGCCACGTATGAAAAGTCTGTAACAGTGTCTCCGTACCATACCATATCATAAAAACGTCATCAATGTAGCGCTTCCAAAGAAGCACGTTGGATTGATATGGATGACATGTCAAGAAGGTGGTCTCAAAATTAGTAACGTACAAATTTGCTATGTCGGGCGCCATGGGGGAAACCCATGGCCACCCCTTTGATCTGCTTATAGAAAATGCCTCTAAAACAGAAATAATTTTCGGTCATGGCTAATTCTGCTAATTGTGTGAGGAAGAAGGTCGGAGTACGTACGGGTTTAGGTCTTCTAATTAAGGTATTGGCTAATACCTCCAAGGCAGCCTGTTGTGGGATATTGGTGTATAATGAGCGGATGTCATAAGTGACCAGAAGCACATCTTCTAAAGGACCTTGGAATGACTGTAAAATCTGTATGATGTGTGTAGAGTCCCTAACATAAGAGGATGCTTGTGTAACAAAGGGTCTCAAATGCACATCAAGAAGTTTCGATAAGGGCTCAAAAAGTGATCCAATCGCCGATACTATAGGCCGTCCCGGTGGATTCTGTAAAGATTTATGTATCTTGGGGAGCATATATATAGTGGGTGTGATAGGGTGTGAAACTGTGAGATATGAAATTTCTTTTGTAGTGAGGTACCCCGCTTCTTTGCCAATGTACAGCAAAGTTTCAACCTTCTGTTGCAGTCGATCAGTAGGGTCATTAAAAATCTTTAAATAGTATTCCGTGTCATTCAATTGGCGCAGGACTTCTGTTATATATGTGTCTTTATCCTGTATGACTATGGCCCCACCCTTGTCGGCCGGCTTGATAATAATGTCATGGTTAGACTTTAAACTCTGAAGGGCTGCCTTTTGAGGACATGTCAAGTTATAATAAGGCTTCTTGGTGTGTGACTTATACAGATGGTTAATCCTGTTAAGGACGACCGACTCATAAGCCGCAATCATAACGTTGGGTTTGCACGGTGGCATCCATGTGGATGGTTTTTTAACAACCGAAGGATCAACTGCATCATTGCTAGGTGCGTCAAAAAAATGATCTATAATTTTTAATTTTCGAAAGAATTTAAATAACTCAACATGAGTGGCAAACCTATCATGAGACTTGGTGGGTACAAAGGAGAGGCCCTTGTTAAGAACTTCAAGCTCTGCCTCTGATGGTGAATATTTAGAAAGATTAATAACTGCATCTAGAGGTCCCAGTCGAGTTGCCTCTTGGACATTAGGCCCTGACTGTGCGTTCTCATTCGTTGTGGGTATTGTCTGTTCGGTGAATACCTGGGCTTGTATGGACGATGTTGTGGCGACTTTGGGGACAGGTTTCTTTTTCCTTTTTCCCATAATCTGTCCATCGTAAAATCCCGTTTCTTACCATAATTGTTATCTTTCGGCGGGGGTCGTTCAGTGGAGAATAGAGAAGCAGAAGGGTTGACCTGTTCTCGTGAGTGGTGTCTTATTCTTTTAGTGTGTCTTCCGACTTCAGGAGTAATGGATGGGGATCTGGATCTATTCCTTACATTCCCCCTGGGGTGTTTCTATAGATCTGTCTCGGTGACTCCCTTCTTCTATATGAAAAATTTCTCTTCCTATCCCTAAGGTCGGATTTATTGTAGGTCCAATAGTACACCATGTTCAACCTGTAATCATCTTCATCCCGCTTTAATTTTTTAATCTTCTTCTCTTTCACACCTTTCTTATAATCAAATGTATTCTGGTCAAATTTCCTTTTCTCAATATCAAATTGTGCATCTTTCTTTTTGAGATGTTCAATCTTCTGTTCTACTTGAGGTTTTAAAACCTCAGCCCTGCGTTTGGATGTGTTAATTAAAAGAATCATTAAGTCTAAAGAACATTTGTTCAAAATCTTGATCCAGTTAGACATAAAAATTTCATCATCCTTGAACATGCCGGGTGCTTTCTGAACTCGTAGGCCTCTGGGTATAATCTTCTTCCTACAGTATTCAAGCAGAGAGGCTGCATGTAAGTCTTCTCTAATTAAACGCTGTGTTAACCACACACAATCTTACCACTCATCCTCTAAGTCAGGAACACCCTCTTCTTCCGTGTAGAAAGGGTCCTCTGGGAGCATAGAGCGTAATTCATCCTCTTTGAAGCTGAGGACCTCTTTCCACGGGGAAAACATGGCTCCGAGGAGACCAGGGACACAAGGAGGAGCAACCTCCCGCAGAGAGTCCAAACAAACACAAGGAGCAGGAGATGTTTAGAAGAGAAGGGTCTTTATTGTGCACAGGACACCCCAACGCGTTTCGGCAACGCCTTCCTCAGGGGGAGGAACACTACAAATACAATCAAAGTATGTACATTAAAAAACAATATGTACATTAAAAAACAATTAAGAAAATTTAAAAACATATTCACAATATGAAAGCACTGGCAGGATATGAAACATGGATTATTATGATAATAATACAATAAAAAGCAATAAAAAAACAACAATATAAAACACAATATAAAACACACAAAGCACAAAGCAGGGCTGAGGGAACAAAATTATGTCTAAAACAGTGTATAAGGAAAGAGGAGCATAACATAAAATAATGTGGAAACATATAAACTGAAACTAATATGCTAATAAAATTGACAAAGGGCAATGAGACCAGAGTTCATCTCTTAGTGCAAATGATAAAGCACAAAGTACGAAGGGCCAGGTAAACAACATGTAATTATAAGCAATAAATGAATAAATAATGGGTACTTATCCAAATAAAACTTCGTACACATGGACAAGCCAACACCAAAATGATTAAAACAATCAGTTAAAAGTAAGGTATTAAAAAATAAGTTAAAAATAACAATATAAGAGAAGTAATGTACAATTGCGAATGAAAATAAATGTATAAAATTGATGCAATGAGACAATAAAAAGGTGAAAGGTTAAAATTAATTGGAGTCATAGATTTAAGATGAACTAAGCCACTGGGACTAAGACAATGAACATCAATAAATATAGCATAAATTGTACAAAAAAGTCCACTAAAAACAAATATGTAAAAAGTATATTAAGGATAAAAATTGAACTTCAGATTAAAACAAATAAAAGAGAAAGCATATATAACAAATAACAACTATAACAATAAAAAACATGCACCATTTAATAAGCTCACTAAAAATTACAGCTGTGTACGAGGATATGAACCAGGGGGACCATGGAGTACCATTTCAAACCAAGTATAAAAACATATAATGCAAACTAGGAACCTCTAAAAATTATGATAAGAGCAAAAATAAATGTGTGTGTAATAAATAATAAAAGATAATGCTAAAACACTATACAAATATGAATAAATAATGATGTTAAAATTTGGAATTTGCATGTGATAATAATAAATATATTGTAAATCCTGTGGAAAAGCTATGTGAAAATGGTGATAGTATTATTCCCCAGGCAACTATCGCGGTGTAACAAAAAGCATATGTAAGGAACCAACTGAGGCAATAAGAGTGCAACGCTATTCGAAAATTGCCATTTGAGCAAAACTTGTGCGCAATAGTGGCAAACCTGCAGAGGTGGAAGGTACAAGAGGATTTGCAAGTGTGTCCCAAAGAGTAACTGCACCGTGTGAGCAAATCGCAAAAGAGAGAGGCATTGAGTGCCGTGATTACACGGCGAGCTAAAAAATATTAAGTGAATTACAGCAAACTTAACCTTATGAAGTCATATCGCAAGGTGCAAAGCGCAAGCACCAATTAAATTACATCATCACAATAGGAAAGCAGGGAATGTGACCACAGAGAGAACTTACAGAGAATCAAAAACATCTTAGTACTCCAGCAGAATCACATATGCAAGAGGGAGAGTCGGGAAAGATAAAAACCATGGGGAAAAATTCACCCACTTAGATCACAAGGAGAGTCATAGGCATAACCGACAAGTGGAGGCATAAAAGCAGTAGTAAAAGGCAGGCTGACGCCGCAGTGTATACTAATACATGAAAAAAGACCACATCGGCTCCAATACAATAAAGGTATAGCTGAAGGAAATTAATAGTACTAATGTAAGGGAGGTACGAGAACTCACCCGTATGCACTTTGGTAGAAATCCCACCAACCAGAGTAAAATTGAATCGCAATGTTGCTAAAAGAGAATAATAAACAGTCAAACCAGAAAAGAACTCAGGTAAAAGTAGAAGTCTCATAAACAAGGGACCGACTGATGTACTCACGATCTGAGAGAACCTCAAACTGCAAAGTCAGCCGTATCGAATGAAGAATGCAGCATTAAAAGCGCGTTCAAACCAACTGAAAAAATTAGGTGGCTGAACTGCAGTGCTATTTAAATAACGATGTTTGGCGCCAACTTTAAAACAACGTGACGTATGGGGGGGAGGAGTCTACAGAATGTGGGATTATAAAAGTAATTAAAAGCAAAAGGGGCGGAGTTATTTAAATTACGAAACACTCAAGTGTTAGAGGAGATCCTCAGACGTGCTGTATTCTGATGAGGAAGAAACGAAGAGGATAATGATTGTGTATAAATACTCAAAGAGTAGCAGGGATAAGGTTATGAAAAAATAGGGAAATGTGCCACAAGGGAAGGGTGGTCAGCCTAAAACAACTGGTAAATCTACCTCTTGATTCAAACATCCAAAATAATAAATACGTAATTGAACAGTTGCTCAAAACTAGACAATATAATAAAAGATGTCAACACAAAGAAAGACAGGAATAAGGTGATGGAACAATGAGGACAAATGTGTTACAAGAGAAGGGTAGTCAGCCCAAAAAGACGGATAAATCTACCTCTTGATTTAAACCAAGGGGTTCCAGAGTATTAAATTCATAAATGAACCGCTGTTCAAATTTTAACAAAGTTTTCTCTATGTTGCCTCCCCTCCAGTGGGGAATAATGGTTTTGAGCACCATGAATTTGATATCACTGATATGATGATTCATATCTACCCAATGGGAAACCAAAGGTTTATCTGGGTGTTTCCTAGAGATATTGCTGCGGTGTTCGATTATGCGGGTGCGAACCTGTCTCGAAGTTTTTCCAATATATAATTTTTGACATGGACATTGTATTAAATAGATTACGTTGGCCGTCTTACAATTAGAGTAATGATGTAAGAAACATTTACGGCCAGTGTTGTTGTCCAAGAAAAAATCTTTAACTATGATGGCATGAGTGCACACCGAGCAGTTGCCGCAGCTGTAATGACCCTTGATAGTTGGAGAGGGCCTATATCCAGTCAGAGCAGATGGAACAAGTGAATCAGACAAATTAGAGGTACGCTTATAAGCGATCATTAATCTTTTAGTAGCAAAGGCCGGAATGGTGGAAAGAAGATGCCACTCTTGTTTTAAAATGTTGACAATGTCTTTAGAACAACCTGAAAATGATAAAGGACAAACAATCTTATCAGAATATGTACGTGTGGTCTTCTCAAGAAGGGAGGAACGATCGGTGGTGCATGCTCTCTGATAGGCTGCCTTAATACAAGGGGCCGGATAACCTCGTTGTGCAAACCTACTCATCATGTCTGCAGCATGATGTTCAAAATCCTTGTTGTCTGTACATAATCTTTTAATCCTTAAAAACTGGCTAACCGGAAGGTTATTCTTAAAAGATGGATTGTGGCTGCTGTCATATTTAAGAAATGTATTACGATCCGTGGGTTTACGGAAAAGTGTTGTTGAAAAACCTGAGTTAGACTTTTTGATAAGAATATCAAGATAGGAAATCTCTTTGCTATCGTAGTTGCCTTCAAATTGTAAGTTTGAGTCTAGTGTGTTGAGCCACGTATGAAAAGTCTGTAACAGTGTCTCCGTACCATACCATATCATAAAAACGTCATCAATGTAGCGCTTCCAAAGAAGCACGTTGGATTGATATGGATGACATGTCAAGAAGGTGGTCTCAAAATTAGTAACGTACAAATTTGCTATGTCGGGCGCCATGGGGGAACCCATGGCCACCCCTTTGATCTGCTTATCGAAAATGCCTCTAAAACAGAAATAATTTTCGGTCATGGCTAATTCTGCTAATTGTGTGAGGAAGAAGGTCGGAGTACGTACGGGTTTAGGTCTTCTAATTAAGGTATTGGCTAATACCTCCAAGGCAGCCTGTTGTGGGATATTGGTGTATAATGAGCGGATGTCATAAGTGACCAGAAGCACATCTTCTAAAGGACCTTGGAATGACTGTAAAATCTGTATGATGTGTGTAGAGTCCCTAACATAAGAGGATGCTTGTGTAACAAAGGGTCTCAAATGCACATCAAGAAGTTTCGATAAGGGCTCAAAAAGTGATCCAATCGCCGATACTATAGGCCGTCCCGGTGGATTCTGTAAAGATTTATGTATCTTGGGGAGCATATATATAGTGGGTGTGATAGGGTGTGAAACTGTGAGATATGAAATTTCTTTTGTAGTGAGGTACCCCGCTTCTTTGCCAATGTACAGCAAAGTTTCAACCTTCTGTTGCAGTCGATCAGTAGGGTCATTAAAAATCTTTAAATAGTATTCCGTGTCATTCAATTGGCGCAGGACTTCTGTTATATATGTGTCTTTATCCTGTATGACTATGGCCCCACCCTTGTCGGCCGGCTTGATAATAATGTCATGGTTAGACTTTAAACTCTGAAGGGCTGCCTTTTGAGGACATGTCAAGTTATAATAAGGCTTCTTGGTGTGTGACTTATACAGATGGTTAATCCTGTTAAGGACGACCGACTCATAAGCCGCAATCATAACGTTGGGTTTGCACGGTGGCATCCATGTGGATGGTTTTTTAACAACCGAAGGATCAACTGCATCATTGCTAGGTGCGTCAAAAAATGATCTATAATTTTTAATTTTCGAAAGAATTTAAATAACTCAACATGAGTGGCAAACCTATCATGAGACTTGGTGGGTACAAAGGAGAGGCCCTTGTTAAGAACTTCAAGCTCTGCCTCTGATGGTGAATATTTAGAAAGATTAATAACTGCATCTAGAGGTCCCAGTCGAGTTGCCTCTTGGACATTAGGCCCTGACTGTGCGTTCTCATTCGTTGTGGGTATTGTCTGTTCGGTGAATACCTGGGCTTGTATGGACGATGTTGTGGCGACTTTGGGGACAGGTTTCTTTTTCCTTTTTCCCATAATCTGTCCATCGTAAAATCCCGTTTCTTACCATAATTGTTATCTTTCGGCGGGGGTCGTTCAGTGGAGAATAGAGAAGCAGAAGGGTTGACCTGTTCTCGTGAGTGGTGTCTTATTCTTTTAGTGTGTCTTCCGACTTCAGGAGTAATGGATGGGGATCTGGATCTATTCCTTACATTCCCCCTGGGGTTGTTTCTATAGATCTGTCTCGGTGACTCCCTTCTTCTATATGAAAAATTTCTCTTCCTATCCCTAAGGTCGGATTTATTGTAGGTCCAATAGTACACCATGTTCAACCTGTAATCATCTTCATCCCGCTTTAATTTTTTTTTTTTTTTTTTTTTTGCTTTAATTTTTGACCAGAATACATTTGATTATAAGAAAGGTGTGAAAGAGAAGAAGATTAAAAAATTAAAGCGGGATGAAGATGATTACAGGTTGAACATGGTGTACTATTGGACCTACAATAAATCCGACCTTAGGGATAGGAAGAGAAATTTTTCATATAGAAGAAGGGAGTCACCGAGACAGATCTATAGAAACAACCCCAGGGGGAATGTAAGGAATAGATCCAGATCCCCATCCATTACTCCTGAAGTCGGAAGACACACTAAAAGAATAAGACACCACTCACGAGAACAGGTCAACCCTTCTGCTTCTCTATTCTCCACTGAACGACCCCCGCCGAAAGATAACAATTATGGTAAGAAACGGGATTTTACGATGGACAGATTATGGGAAAAAGGAAAAAGAAACCTGTCCCCAAAGTCGCCACAACATCGTCCATACAAGCCCAGGTATTCACCGAACAGACAATACCCACAACGAATGAGAACGCACAGTCAGGGCCTAATGTCCAAGAGGCAACTCGACTGGGACCTCTAGATGCAGTTATTAATCTTTCCAAATATTCACCATCAGAGGCAGAGCTTGAAGTTCTTAACAAGGGCCTCTCCTTTGTACCCACCAAGTCTCATGATAGGTTTGCCACTCATGTTGAGTTATTTAAATTCTTTCGAAAATTAAAAATTATAGATCATTTTTTTGACGCACCTAGCAATGATGCAGTTGATCCTTCGGTTGTTAAAAAACCATCCACATGGATGCCACCGTGCAAACCCAACGTTATGATTGCGGCTTATGAGTCGGTCGTCCTTAACAGGATTAACCATCTGTATAAGTCACACACCAAGAAGCCTTATTATAACTTGACATGTCCTCAAAAGGCAGCCCTTCAGAGTTTAAAGTCTAACCATGACATTATTATCAAGCCGGCCGACAAGGGTGGGGCCATAGTCATACAGGATAAAGACACATATATAACAGAAGTCCTGCGCCAATTGAATGACACGGAATACTATTTAAAGATTTTTAATGACCCTACTGATCGACTGCAACAGAAGGTTGAAACTTTGCTGTACATTGGCAAAGAAGCGGGGTACCTCACTACAAAAGAAATTTCATATCTCACAGTTTCACACCCTATCACACCCACTATATATATGCTCCCCAAGATACATAAATCTTTACAGAATCCACCGGGACGGCCTATAGTATCGGCGATTGGATCACTTTTTGAGCCCTTATCGAAACTTCTTGATGTGCATTTGAGACCCTTTGTTACACAAGCATCCTCTTATGTTAGGGACTCTACACACATCATACAGATTTTACAGTCATTCCAAGGTCCTTTAGAAGATGTGCTTCTGGTCACTTATGACATCCGCTCATTATACACCAATATCCCACAACAGGCTGCCTTGGAGGTATTAGCCAATACCTTAATTAGAAGACCTAAACCCGTACGTACTCCGACCTTCTTCCTCACACAATTAGCAGAATTAGCCATGACCGAAAATTATTTCTGTTTTAGAGGCATTTTCTATAAGCAGATCAAAGGGGTGGCCATGGGTTCCCCCATGGCGCCCGACATAGCAAATTTGTACGTTACTAATTTTGAGACCACCTTCTTGACATGTCATCCATATCAATCCAACGTGCTTCTTTGGAAGCGCTACATTGATGACGTTTTTATGATATGGTATGGTACGGAGACACTGTTACAGACTTTTCATACGTGGCTCAACACACTAGACTCAAACTTACAATTTGAAGGCAACTACGATAGCAAAGAGATTTCCTATCTTGATATTCTTATCAAAAAGTCTAACTCAGGTTTTTCAACAACACTTTTCCGTAAACCCACGGATCGTAATACATTTCTTAAATATGACAGCAGCCACAATCCATCTTTTAAGAATAACCTTCCGGTTAGCCAGTTTTTAAGGATTAAAAGATTATGTACAGACAACAAGGATTTTGAACATCATGCTGCAGACATGATGAGTAGGTTTGCACAACGAGGTTATCCGGCCCCTTGTATTAAGGCAGCCTATCAGAGAGCATGCACCACCGATCGTTCCTCCCTTCTTGAGAAGACCACACGTACATATTCTGATAAGATTGTTTGTCCTTTATCATTTTCAGGTTGTTCTAAAGACATTGTCAACATTTTAAAACAAGAGTGGCATCTTCTTTCCACCATTCCGGCCTTTGCTACTAAAAGATTAATGATCGCTTATAAGCGTACCTCTAATTTGTCTGATTCACTTGTTCCATCTGCTCTGACTGGATATAGGCCCTCTCCAACTATCAAGGGTCATTACAGCTGCGGCAACTGCTCGGTGTGCACTCATGCCATCATAGTTAAAGATTTTTTCTTGGACAACAACACTGGCCGTAAATGTTTCTTACATCATTACTCTAATTGTAAGACGGCCAACGTAATCTATTTAATACAATGTCCATGTCAAAAATTATATATTGGAAAAACTTCGAGACAGGTTCGCACCCGCATAATCGAACACCGCAGCAATATCTCTAGGAAACACCCAGATAAACCTTTGGTTTCCCATTGGGTAGATATGAATCATCATATCAGTGATATCAAATTCATGGTGCTCAAAACCATTATTCCCCACTGGAGGGGAGGCAACATAGAGAAAACTTTGTTAAAATTTGAACAGCGGTTCATTTATGAATTTAATACTCTGGAACCCCTTGGTTTAAATCAAGAGGTAGATTTATCCGTCTTTTTGGGCTGACTACCCTTCTCTTGTAACACATTTGTCCTCATTGTTCCATCACCTTATTCCTGTCTTTCTTTGTGTTGACATCTTTTATTATATTGTCTAGTTTTGAGCAACTGTTCAATTACGTATTTATTATTTTGGATGTTTGAATCAAGAGGTAGATTTACCAGTTGTTTTAGGCTGACCACCTTCCCTTGTGGAAAATTTCACTATTTTTTCATAACCTTATCCCTGCTACTCTTTGAGTATTTATACACAATCATTATCCTCTTCGTTTCTTCCTCATCAGAATACAGCACGTCTGAGGATCTCCTCTAACACTTGAGTGTTTCGTAATTTAAATAACTCCGCCCCTTTTGCTTTTAATTACTTTTATAATCCCACATTCTGTAGACTCCTCCCCCCCATACGTCACGTTGTTTTAAAGTTGGCGCCAAACATCGTTATTTAAATAGCACTGCAGTTCAGCCACCTAATTTTTTCAGTTGGTTTGAACGCGCTTTTAATGCTGCATTCTTCATTCGATACGGCTGACTTTGCAGTTTGAGGTTCTCTCAGATCGTGAGTACATCAGTCGGTCCCTTGTTTATGAGACTTCTACTTTTACCTGAGTTCTTTTCTGGTTTGACTGTTTATTATTCTCTTTTAGCAACATTGCGATTCAATTTTACTCTGGTTGGTGGGATTTCTACCAAAGTGCATACGGGTGAGTTCTCGTACCTCCCTTACATTAGTACTATTAATTTCCTTCAGCTATACCTTTATTGTATTGGAGCCGATGTGGTCTTTTTTCATGTATTAGTATACACTGCGGCGTCAGCCTGCCTTTTACTACTGCTTTTATGCCTCCACTTGTCGGTTATGCCTATGACTCTCCTTGTGATCTAAGTGGGTGAATTTTTCCCCATGGTTTTTATCTTTCCCGACTCTCCCTCTTGCATATGTGATTCTGCTGGAGTACTAAGATGTTTTTGATTCTCTGTAAGTTCTCTCTGTGGTCACATTCCCTGCTTTCCTATTGTGATGATGTAATTTAATTGGTGCTTGCGCTTTGCACCTTGCGATATGACTTCATAAGGTTAAGTTTGCTGTAATTCACTTAATATTTTTTAGCTCGCCGTGTAATCACGGCACTCAATGCCTCTCTCTTTTGCGATTTGCTCACACGGTGCAGTTACTCTTTGGGACACACTTGCAAATCCTCTTGTACCTTCCACCTCTGCAGGTTTGCCACTATTGCGCACAAGTTTTGCTCAAATGGCAATTTTCGAATAGCGTTGCACTCTTATTGCCTCAGTTGGTTCCTTACATATGCTTTTTGTTACACCGCGATAGTTGCCTGGGGAATAATACTATCACCATTTTCACATAGCTTTTCCACAGGATTTACAATATATTTATTATTATCACATGCAAATTCCAAATTTTAACATCATTATTTATTCATATTTGTATAGTGTTTTAGCATTATCTTTTATTATTTATTACACACACATTTATTTTTGCTCTTATCATAATTTTTAGAGGTTCCTAGTTTGCATTATATGTTTTTATACTTGGTTTGAAATGGTACTCCATGGTCCCCCTGGTTCATATCCTCGTACACAGCTGTAATTTTTAGTGAGCTTATTAAATGGTGCATGTTTTTTATTGTTATATTTGTTATATTTGTTATATATGCTTTCTCTTTTATTTGTTTTAATCTGAAGTTCAATTTTTATCCTTAATATACTTTTTACATATTTGTTTTTAGTGGACTTTTTTGTACAATTTATGCTATATTTATTGATGTTCATTGTCTTAGTCCCAGTGGCTTAGTTCATCTTAAATCTATGACTCCAATTAATTTTAACCTTTCACCTTTTTATTGTCTCATTGCATCAATTTTATACATTTATTTTCATTCGCAATTGTACATTACTTCTCTTATATTGTTATTTTTAACTTATTTTTTAATACCTTACTTTTAACTGATTGTTTTAATCATTTTGGTGTTGGCTTGTCCATGTGTACGAAGTTTTATTTGGATAAGTACCCATTATTTATTCATTTATTGCTTATAATTACATGTTGTTTACCTGGCCCTTCGTACTTTGTGCTTTATCATTTGCACTAAGAGATGAACTCTGGTCTCATTGCCCTTTGTCAATTTTATTAGCATATTAGTTTCAGTTTATATGTTTCCACATTATTTTATGTTATGCTCCTCTTTCCTTATACACTGTTTTAGACA
This sequence comes from Ichthyophis bannanicus, assembly GCA_033557465.1. NCBI lineage: Eukaryota > Metazoa > Chordata > Amphibia > Gymnophiona > Ichthyophiidae > Ichthyophis > Ichthyophis bannanicus. The sequence continues at coordinate 1,017,859,750 of CM066033.1, read as the reverse complement.
TAATTTTGTTCCCTCAGCCCTGCTTTGTGCTTTGTGTGTTTTATATTGTGTTTTATATTGTTGTTTTTTTATTGCTTTTTATTGTATTATTATCATAATAATCCATGTTTCATATCCTGCCAGTGCTTTCATATTGTGAATATGTTTTTAAATTTTCTTAATTGTTTTTTAATGTACATATTGTTTTTTAATGTACATACTTTGATTGTATTTGTAGTGTTCCTCCCCCTGAGGAAGGCGTTGCCGAAACGCGTTGGGGTGTCCTGTGCACAATAAAGACCCTTCTCTTCTAAACATCTCCTGCTCCTTGTGTTTGTTTGGACTCTCTGCGGGAGGTTGCTCCTCCTTGTGTCCCTGGTCTCCTCGGAGCCATGTTTTCCCCGTGGAAAGAGGTCCTCAGCTTCAAAGAGGATGAATTACGCTCTATGCTCCCAGAGGACCCTTTCTACACGGAAGAAGAGGGTGTTCCTGACTTAGAGGATGAGTGGCAAGATTGTGTGTGGTTAACACAGCGTTTAATTAGAGAAGACTTACATGCAGCCTCTCTGCTTGAATACTGTAGGAAGAAGATTATACCCAGAGGCCTACGAGTTCAGAAAGCACCCGGCATGTTCAAGGATGATGAAATTTTTATGTCTAACTGGATCAAGATTTTGAACAAATGTTCTTTAGACTTAATGATTCTTTTAATTAACACATCCAAACGCAGGGCTGAGGTTTTAAAACCTCAAGTAGAACAGAAGATTGAACATCTCAAAAAGAAAGATGCACAATTTGATATTGAGAAAAGGAAATTTGACCAGAATACATTTGATTATAAGAAAGGTGTGAAAGAGAAGAAGATTAAAAAATTAAAGCGGGATGAAGATGATTACAGGTTGAACATGGTGTACTATTGGACCTACAATAAATCCGACCTTAGGGATAGGAAGAGAAATTTTTCATATAGAAGAAGGGAGTCACCGAGACAGATCTATAGAAACAACCCCAGGGGGAATGTAAGGAATAGATCCAGATCCCCATCCATTACTCCTGAAGTCGGAAGACACACTAAAAGAATAAGACACCACTCACGAGAACAGGTCAACCCTTCTGCTTCTCTATTCTCCACTGAACGACCCCCGCCGAAAGATAACAATTATGGTAAGAAACGGGATTTTACGATGGACAGATTATGGGAAAAAGGAAAAAGAAACCTGTCCCCAAAGTCGCCACAACATCGTCCATACAAGCCCAGGTATTCACCGAACAGACAATACCCACAACGAATGAGAACGCACAGTCAGGGCCTAATGTCCAAGAGGCAACTCGACTGGGACCTCTAGATGCAGTTATTAATCTTTCTAAATATTCACCATCAGAGGCAGAGCTTGAAGTTCTTAACAAGGGCCTCTCCTTTGTACCCACCAAGTCTCATGATAGGTTTGCCACTCATGTTGAGTTATTTAAATTCTTTCGAAAATTAAAAATTATAGATCATTTTTTGACGCACCTAGCAATGATGCAGTTGATCCTTCGGTTGTTAAAAAACCATCCACATGGATGCCACCGTGCAAACCCAACGTTATGATTGCGGCTTATGAGTCGGTCGTCCTTAACAGGATTAACCATCTGTATAAGTCACACACCAAGAAGCCTTATTATAACTTGACATGTCCTCAAAAGGCAGCCCTTCAGAGTTTAAAGTCTAACCATGACATTATTATCAAGCCGGCCGACAAGGGTGGGGCCATAGTCATACAGGATAAAGACACATATATAACAGAAGTCCTGCGCCAATTGAATGACACGGAATACTATTTAAAGATTTTTAATGACCCTACTGATCGACTGCAACAGAAGGTTGAAACTTTGCTGTACATTGGCAAAGAAGCGGGGTACCTCACTACAAAAGAAATTTCATATCTCACAGTTTCACACCCTATCACACCCACTATATATGCTCCCCAAGATACATAAATCTTTACAGAATCCACCGGGACGGCCTATAGTATCGGCGATTGGATCACTTTTTGAGCCCTTATCGAAACTTCTTGATGTGCATTTGAGACCCTTTGTTACACAAGCATCCTCTTATGTTAGGGACTCTACACACATCATACAGATTTTACAGTCATTCCAAGGTCCTTTAGAAGATGTGCTTCTGGTCACTTATGACATCCGCTCATTATACACCAATATCCCACAACAGGCTGCCTTGGAGGTATTAGCCAATACCTTAATTAGAAGACCTAAACCCGTACGTACTCCGACCTTCTTCCTCACACAATTAGCAGAATTAGCCATGACCGAAAATTATTTCTGTTTTAGAGGCATTTTCTATAAGCAGATCAAAGGGGTGGCCATGGGTTCCCCCATGGCGCCCGACATAGCAAATTTGTACGTTACTAATTTTGAGACCACCTTCTTGACATGTCATCCATATCAATCCAACGTGCTTCTTTGGAAGCGCTACATTGATGACGTTTTTATGATATGGTATGGTACGGAGACACTGTTACAGACTTTTCATACGTGGCTCAACACACTAGACTCAAACTTACAATTTGAAGGCAACTACGATAGCAAAGAGATTTCCTATCTTGATATTCTTATCAAAAAGTCTAACTCAGGTTTTTCAACAACACTTTTCCGTAAACCCACGGATCGTAATACATTTCTTAAATATGACAGCAGCCACAATCCATCTTTTAAGAATAACCTTCCGGTTAGCCAGTTTTTAAGGATTAAAAGATTATGTACAGACAACAAGGATTTTGAACATCATGCTGCAGACATGATGAGTAGGTTTGCACAACGAGGTTATCCGGCCCCTTGTATTAAGGCAGCCTATCAGAGAGCATGCACCACCGATCGTTCCTCCCTTCTTGAGAAGACCACACGTACATATTCTGATAAGATGTTTGTCCTTTATCATTTTCAGGTTGTTCTAAAGACATTGTCAACATTTTAAAACAAGAGTGGCATCTTCTTTCCACCATTCCGGCCTTTGCTACTAAAAGATTAATGATCGCTTATAAGCGTACCTCTAATTTGTCTGATTCACTTGTTCCATCTGCTCTGACTGGATATAGGCCCTCTCCAACTATCAAGGGTCATTACAGCTGCGGCAACTGCTCGGTGTGCACTCATGCCATCATAGTTAAAGATTTTTTCTTGGACAACAACACTGGCCGTAAATGTTTCTTACATCATTACTCTAATTGTAAGACGGCCAACGTAATCTATTTAATACAATGTCCATGTCAAAAATTATATATTGGAAAAACTTCGAGACAGGTTCGCACCCGCATAATCGAACACCGCAGCAATATCTCTAGGAAACACCCAGATAAACCTTTGGTTTCCCATTGGGTAGATATGAATCATCATATCAGTGATATCAAATTCATGGTGCTCAAAACCATTATTCCCCACTGGAGGGGAGGCAACATAGAGAAAACTTTGTTAAAATTTGAACAGCGGTTCATTTATGAATTTAATACTCTGGAACCCCTTGGTTTAAATCAAGAGGTAGATTTATCCGTCTTTTTGGGCTGACTACCCTTCTCTTGTAACACATTTGTCCTCATTGTTCCATCACCTTATTCCTGTCTTTCTTTGTGTTGACATCTTTTATTATATTGTCTAGTTTTGAGCAACTGTTCAATTACGTATTTATTATTTTGGATGTTTGAATCAAGAGGTAGATTTACCAGTTGTTTTAGGCTGACCACCCTTCCCTTGTGGCACATTTCCCTATTTTTTCATAACCTTATCCCTGCTACTCTTTGAGTATTTATACACAATCATTATCCTCTTCGTTTCTTCCTCATCAGAATACAGCACGTCTGAGGATCTCCTCTAACACTTGAGTGTTTCGTAATTTAAATAACTCCGCCCCTTTTGCTTTTAATTACTTTTATAATCCCACATTCTGTAGACTCCTCCCCCCCATACGTCACGTTGTTTTAAAGTTGGCGCCAAACATCGTTATTTAAATAGCACTGCAGTTCAGCCACCTAATTTTTTCAGTTGGTTTGAACGCGCTTTTAATGCTGCATTCTTCATTCGATACGGCTGACTTTGCAGTTTGAGGTTCTCTCAGATCGTGAGTACATCAGTCGGTCCCTTGTTTATGAGACTTCTACTTTTACCTGAGTTCTTTTCTGGTTTGACTGTTTATTATTCTCTTTTAGCAACATTGCGATTCAATTTTACTCTGGTTGGTGGGATTTCTACCAAAGTGCATACGGGTGAGTTCTCGTACCTCCCTTACATTAGTACTATTAATTTCCTTCAGCTATACCTTTATTGTATTGGAGCCGATGTGGTCTTTTTTCATGTATTAGTATACACTGCGGCGTCAGCCTGCCTTTTACTACTGCTTTTATGCCTCCACTTGTCGGTTATGCCTATGACTCTCCTTGTGATCTAAGTGGGTGAATTTTTCCCCATGGTTTTTATCTTTCCCGACTCTCCCTCTTGCATATGTGATTCTGCTGGAGTACTAAGATGTTTTTGATTCTCTGTAAGTTCTCTCTGTGGTCACATTCCCTGCTTTCCTATTGTGATGATGTAATTTAATTGGTGCTTGCGCTTTGCACCTTGCGATATGACTTCATAAGGTTAAGTTTGCTGTAATTCACTTAATATTTTTTAGCTCGCCGTGTAATCACGGCACTCAATGCCTCTCTCTTTTGCGATTTGCTCACACGGTGCAGTTACTCTTTGGGACACACTTGCAAATCCTCTTGTACCTTCCACCTCTGCAGGTTTGCCACTATTGCGCACAAGTTTTGCTCAAATGGCAATTTTCGAATAGCGTTGCACTCTTATTGCCTCAGTTGGTTCCTTACATATGCTTTTTGTTACACCGCGATAGTTGCCTGGGGAATAATACTATCACCATTTTCACATAGCTTTTCCACAGGATTTACAATATATTTATTATTATCACATGCAAATTCCAAATTTTAACATCATTATTTATTCATATTTGTATAGTGTTTTAGCATTATCTTTTATTATTTATTACACACACATTTATTTTTGCTCTTATCATAATTTTTAGAGGTTCCTAGTTTGCATTATATGTTTTTATACTTGGTTTGAAATGGTACTCCATGGTCCCCCTGGTTCATATCCTCGTACACAGCTGTAATTTTTAGTGAGCTTATTAAATGGTGCATGTTTTTTATTGTTATATTTGTTATATTTGTTATATATGCTTTCTCTTTTATTTGTTTTAATCTGAAGTTCAATTTTTATCCTTAATATACTTTTTACATATTTGTTTTTAGTGGACTTTTTTGTACAATTTATGCTATATTTATTGATGTTCATTGTCTTAGTCCCAGTGGCTTAGTTCATCTTAAATCTATGACTCCAATTAATTTTAACCTTTCACCTTTTTATTGTCTCATTGCATCAATTTTATACATTTATTTTTATTCGCAATTGTACATTACTTCTCTTATATTGTTATTTTTAACTTATTTTTTAATACCTTACTTTTAACTGATTGTTTTAATCATTTTGGTGTTGGCTTGTCCATGTGTACGAAGTTTTATTTGGATAAGTACCCATTATTTATTCATTTATTGCTTATAATTACATGTTGTTTACCTGGCCCTTCGTACTTTGTGCTTTATCATTTGCACTAAGAGATGAACTCTGGTCTCATTGCCCTTTGTCAATTTTATTAGCATATTAGTTTCAGTTTATATGTTTCCACATTATTTTATGTTATGCTCCTCTTTCCTTATACACTGTTTTAGACATAATTTTGTTCCCTCAGCCCTGCTTTGTGCTTTGTGTGTTTTATATTGTGTTTTATATTGTTGTTTTTTTATTGCTTTTTATTGTATTATTATCATAATAATCCATGTTTCATATCCTGCCAGTGCTTTCATATTGTGAATATGTTTTTAAATTTTCTTAATTGTTTTTTAATGTACATATTGTTTTTTAATGTACATACTTTGATTGTATTTGTAGTGTTCCTCCCCCTGAGGAAGGCGTTGCCGAAACGCGTTGGGGTGTCCTGTGCACAATAAAGACCCTTCTCTTCTAAACATCTCCTGCTCCTTGTGTTTGTTATTATAGTTGGGAGGGCAGCGAGGCTTGGAGGAGCAGGATGGTCCTTGCCTACATACATGCGGCCTTTTGTGAACATAAATTATTTTTAGTGGGGGCAGTTTCGCTATAACCTTTGGCGCTCCGGGTTTGGGGACGCTGTTTCCTGTTTCTGGAGTGGGTAATGTGTAGTTTAAGTTGATTTAAGCGGCAGAACATAAGAACATAAGATATGCCATACTGGGTCAGACCAAGGTCCATCAAGCCCAGTATTCTGTTTCCAACAGTGGCCAATCTAGGTCATACGTACCTAGCAGTTTCCCCAAGGGACATAGGTTCCACAATGCTTGTATTGCTTGTATTGCAGAGAAGTTGAAGTAAGCTAGTTAATTTTTCCCTCCGTGCCTGTCTTCTCCCCTTGGGCTCACCCGCTAAGTTTTGAGCTGTTATAGCCCCCTAGGGTTTTGGTGGCTTTGTTTTCAAGAACTGTATGTTTTTATTTTGAGCGATCTTCCATAGGGGCAATGGCTAAGCAGTGGTTTTTCCTTTTGTGTTTTTTTTCTTGGGCTATAAGTGCAGCTATCATTGTGAGGTCTTTTAAGGTGTGGATCAACAATGTAAAATCATATGTTACAACTTGGTATGTTTCTGTAACAGTTGACTGTCATTTTGTACTATATTGTCAGTATGTCTTCCTTTAAGATAGTCTCACTGAATGTTAAAGGCATTAACAATCCCAGAAAGAGGAAAAAGATATTTGTATATGGACACAAGGAAAGTGCTGACATCCTACTGTTACAAGAGACACATTTAAATGTGAAGGAGTCGTTAAAATTAGATATAAAACCATTTTTACTAGTGGCTTTTTCTGCTGCCAATCAAAAAAAAAACCCCAAAAAATGGGGTAGCCATCAAAGTAAGGAAATCTCTATCCCCCATTGTTATACAAACTAGATCTGATACAGAAGGGCAGTGGGCAATGGTTGTCCTTAAAATAGGATCCACAGAACTGGCCTTTATTAATTTATATGCTCCTAATATAGATTGCCCTGCCTTCTTTAGCTCCATTGCGGACTTGGCACAAGAGGTGGCCAGCTATCCAACTATTGAAGGGGGAGACTTTAACTCGTACTTGACTCCTTGTTAGACAGGAGTCCAGTGAGAACTAATAAGGTCCCCAAAGCTCACCCTGTTCTTTTGTCTCTAATGCAAGAATTGGGGCTAATAGACTTATGGCGGTTGCAACACCCTATGGACAAAGAATGCACTTTCTTCTCTCCCCCTCATAACTCGGTATCACACATAGACTATTTCCTAGTCTCCAAAAGACTATGTTCTAGAATTAGTGAGTCCAACATACACGCGGCTCATATCTCTGATCATTCTGCAATCTCACTCACCCTATTTGGCTCAACGAGCGGCCCATCTCATTCACGCTGGCACTTTGATAGAACTCTTCTTGGCAGCCAGGAATTCCAGGAAACCATCCTGTTGGCTATAGAGGAGTATTTTCAGTTTAATTTACCTCAGGATACCTCGGGTTGGGCATGGTGGGAAGGCTTTTAAAGCTAATATGCGGGCCACCATTATCAGTTTTGCTATTCGACAAGCCAAGCAGCATAAAGCAGAACTTGAAGTTTTAGACTAGCAGATTAAAGCGGGAGAAAGCATCATAGGTCATAAAACTGATCCTAATATTCTGATACAGTTACAGCATCTTAGATTTAAATATAACTCAATTTTGACTACTGAGGCTTCAAAGAATATTCAAGTGCAGAAAGAGCGGCATTACTTAGAAGGTAACAGGGCCAGACGGTTACTAGCTAACTCGTCAAAAGGCCATAAGGAAGCTTCTCGCATCACTGCTTTGAGAGATCCTCTGGTGCAACAATTGATTGTCAAGGACTCTGATATCGCAAAGGCCTTTCGCCAATTTTATGCTCAGTTATACTCCCCAGAGATAGATTTCTCTGAGGAGGAGTTTGATAGATTACTGGCCAATACTCAGAGGCCGGTGTTAGACCAGGATATAGCAGCAGGACTAGACAAACAGATTACGGTCATGGAAATTATCCAGGCTATTAACTCTATGCAAGTGGGCAAGACCACTGGCCCAGATGGCTTTCCGGTTGAATTTTATAAAACCTTTTCCAAAATATTAGGCCTATACCTTCAACAATATTACAGGCTTCTTTTGGAAGCGGAGGCCCAGACTGGAGCGTTTGCCTCTGTAAATATTGTGGTTCTTGAAAAACCTGGGAGGGACCCTCAGTTGGTTAGTAACTACCGCCCAATTTCATTACTAAATGCAGATTATAAATTTTTTGCAGCCATTTTAGCTGGTCGTCTCTCCAAATTGATCCCTTCTTTGATACATCCGGACCAATGTGGTTTCACTGAGGGACATTCCACAGCCGATAATGCTAGAGTGTTGTGTCACGTTTTGGAAGGTGCAGAAAGAATAGAGGGCCCACTTGTGGGATTATCGCTAGACGCAGAGAAAGCGTTTGACCGACTGGAGTGGCCTTTCTTGTTTGCTGTTTTGAAGTGGTTTGGGTTTGGTGAGGGTTTCTGTAAATTGATCAAACTAATGTGTGCGAGACCAAGTGCTAATATCTCTGTGAATGCAACTTAGTCTAAAGATTTTCTTTTGGGGATGGCACCGTCAGGGTTGCCCTTTTCACCCATCCTTTTCAATCTGGCCTTGGAACCTTTGGCCCTACTGTTAAGACAAAGTCTTGCGGTTAAAGGTGTGTCTATAACTGACTTGGAAATTAAACTTTCTGCATACGTTGATGATTTACTGCTGTTTACCATGCCCAGCTCTATACCGGCTATTCTAGAGTTGATAGATCAATATTCAGGATTATCAGGTTATAAAATCAAAGTCTGTAGCGTTCCCTTTAAATTCAAGGTTTGTAGGGCGGATCTGGATGACTTTCCTTTTGTATGGGAGCCTAAAATGGTGAAGTACTTGGGAGTCCACTATTGCTATCCACTTATTAAATTTTACTGTTCAACGAAGGGGAGCTCCTTTCTACGGTTTGTAATATAACTGCGAAGTGGTCGCCGGTCTATCTTTCTTGGTGGGGTCGTCTTGAAGCAATAAAAATGACTATCACTCCTAAAGTGAACTATGTGTTAGAAATGTTACCAGTCTTTCTTATCAGTAACACTTATCGTCAAGTTGAAAGACTCTTATCCAATTCTTATGGAAAAATAAACCGCCTAGAATTGCTCTTAGGAAGCTTAAGTCTAAAAAAGAGGAAGGGGTGTGAACTTCCCTGATTTTCAGGCCTACCACTGCGCTTTTCTACTAAAACAAGGTTCAAAATGGGTGGAGGGGGCTGGGAGCAAATGCCCAGTATGGCTTGACCTGGAAGAGAGGTTAAGTGCTCCGTTCCCCTTAAAATTCCTCCCTGGCATGGTGTCTTCTGAGAGGCTGAAGTCTCACAGGGTAATAGCAGACACTCAAAGGGCCTTTTAGCAGCTAGCGAAGGCAATTCCCAAGGAGGAATGCTTATCAAAGCTAAACCCCATCTGGCACTATCCTTTCTTAAAAGTTCATCAAAGTCTGTTTGCATGGCAACAATGGGTCAGTAGGGGTATTTGGGCCATCGGCCAACTGGTATTAGATGGCAAGTGGAAGCCTTTTGCTTGTCTACAGCAGGAGTTTGACTTTCCTAAATCCTTATACTTCTAGTGGATTCAGCTGAGACATTGTATAGAGAAATCCTCTATTGATATTAAATCTTTACCTGAAGAATGGGGGTTGCTGGACATTATAGGCTCAGCCCAAATGGCTACTGGGATGGCTTCTTACTATTATAAACTGGTCGTTCAGAATCACATCCCACAGTCCATTGGTGCTCAGCGGATATGGGAACATGATACAGGGGAGACTCTTTCTCCAGAATCATGGGTAAAATTCTGGAGCAAGACAAATAGAGTATCGCAGTCTGCCTCTATTTCACAAGCTTTAGATTTTTTTGCACACAGAGCTCATTTTACCCCGATAAAGGTTGCTAAATGGGATAAAATGGTTGGAAATGAATGTTGGTCTTGTCAGAGTGATGTTGGCACTTTAAGGCATGCGGTATATGACTGCCCTAATATTCAGTCCTATTGAAGTCTTGGGATTCAGGGTTACTCTCTCCTGGTCTGTGGTCATTTTTCGGTCAATAATTGGCATCTCGTCGTTACAGAGGGACTGCCATTTTTTATTTGACTTCATGATGGGAGTGGCTCTGCATCTCGTTATTGCATACGGGAAACATACAGCAGAGCTTAGCTGGCACAAATGGTGGAATCGCCTGTGCTTATGCTGCAAATATGAACAAATGCCACGTTATGGCACAACTCTCTTGCCTTCCTCCCTCCTCTAGTGGAAACCCCTAAATACTTACATCTCTAAAGCACGATATGGTGTAAATTAAGGGGTAATGTAGACTTGCCATCATGTTATCACATGGTGAGGAGCTGGTGTGGAGACATAGCCCTTGCAGGTCCCCCTTTTCGGGCTCATTTCATAAGTTTTTTTCAATGATCGCATGATGAAGGGAGCGGTAAGGTTAGGGTAGGCTGTTAAAGCCTTGTTTTTTTACCTTTATGTTTAAAGAGGATTATCATTTTAATTGCAATTTTTGCTTTTGTTGTAATTTGGTTTGAAAATGTAAATAAAGAAATTTAAAAAAAGAGTGGCTTTTGAGAAGAAATGGATTACTAATAAAATGTTAACATTTTTAATAGTATCTTACCCAATGGTCCCAGTGATATACACATTACCAAAGATATGCAAGAACTTACTATAACTTTCCTGGATGTCCTTTTATTTCATCAAAGGGCTCTCTTTTAGAACCTGTGTCAATGTTTGCGGATTGGTTTTTGTGTCCTTTTGTGGTATCAAGTGACACCTTCTTACAAGATTCATCCCCATGTTATTCAATTATTGCATGAAGAAGAGATAAAGGGTTCTCAAAGTTTGTTACTAACAATAAAAATAGCATCATAATACATAAATGTACCATGGGGGGCTGCACTTAACAGTATCCATTCCACTTGGGGGGGGGGCTGGGGTATGCAATTAGCTCAATTTTCTTTGCCAATATATTTGTTTCTGTTTCATTTAGTGGGTTTTTTTGCAGATTAAGGGAACAATGATGAGGGCCACAATGGCCCTGGCTGTGGCTAACCTATATGTTTACGAATTTGAGAAAAAATGGTTTATCACAACCTCCTAGGTTTACTATTGTTATTCTTTTTGAAAAGATTTCTAGATGATGTACTGATTTTGTGGTCTGGCACAGCACAAGAATTAGAAAATTGTTTCAAGTGGTTAAATTCTTATGATGAGAATTTCCAATTTGTAGATTCATATAATCAGCATGAAATTTTCGATTTGAAAATTTCTTGAATGGGATCCTGTAGCTCAAGTGGAAACACCAGGTTTTCAACCATGCACATAATGCATGTTTTGGCCCCGGTGCTTTTGGTTAATTCCATAGGTTTTTTTTATTTTGCAAAACTATTTACATTTGGTTTCATTTGCACATGTCAAACAAGTGGGACAATATGTTTATTTGCCATCTCAACTGGAGTACATTGGCAAAACTATCTGTATATTTTATCTCCGCATCCATGAACACAGAAGCCAAATTGCCAAATAAGAAAAAGACACAACGATGGTGTTTCACTTTGTAGTGCGTCAGCATTCTTTTGGTGAACCAAGGTTTGCAATCATGGATTGAATCCCAGTTAACCTCCAGGGATGCAATTTAAATGTAAAACTTTGGAAGTTAGAACAGCGTTGGATTTACAATTTAAATACAGTATGTCCTTGGGGTTTAAATTCTGAAATAGAATGAACAACAATTTATTAAAGAAAATTATATGGTAGCAATTTAGCATCATCTAGGAGTGGGGTTTTGACCCTTTAAAGATGGCATCCTTCAGCTTAGTAAATTAACGCCAAAAGGGGCAGAATTTATGAAATGTAATGAGACCTTTACAGGAAGACAACTTTGATGTGGAGATATGTTCTGAAGAATGCTAGTTCATACAGCTAGCTTGCGTATCTCTTCAGGCGCGTCTATGAACTGTGTGATAAGAGAACTGTAATTAGAGCTCAGCGGAGTTGTAGAATTTGTTGAAAAAAAATCATTCATTGTGGGGCAAATGATGAAAATAAGCATAGATATATAAAGCTAAAACAGTGTCTGTGATCATGGCAGTTTGATGCCCACAATAATATAAAAACAAATTTGTTGAATTTTAAGTTATGAATTAAATTGGGATGTTTTGATCTGCTGGAATTATTTACCGCCAGTATTTCATAAAGATGTATAGATGCCTATGGGGCCATTTTATTAAAGTGCACTACTCAGTTAACGCACGTTTTCGCATGTAGTAACTGCCTACTTGGGCTCATGATAACTGTTACTACTGGATATGACAGTTAGTGTATGAATCAGCATGCAGTAACTGCCACATATGTTTTAGGGTGCAGAATGGGCAGGGCAAGGGCAGAGAGTGGGTGTGGCAAGCATATTGCAGACAGTAGCACAGGAAAAGGGGAGACATATTACACGCTGTCAACATTGCCATTAGTGTAGATACACCTAATGCCACCTCAATAGGTGGTGGTAAGTGCACGTATAATAATAGTACAGCCACGCATTAACTGTCAGGGACCTTCTGGTCACGCCCCTGACAGTTACTGTGGAGGCTCTGCACTTAAATGCACATTGGGTGGAAAAACCTAACACACTTTAGTAAAAGGATCTGTATGTGTCTTTATAAAATAGGTGCCTTCCTGACGCAAATAACCTTGGAAAAATGTTATAAAATTAGCTTACAAAACCCCCTCCAGGTCTAGCCTACTTTAATGAGATGTTTAATGTGCAGGCCTCCTATTTGTTAACACCTTCTAGCATGGGACAGAGCTACCCATTTCTAGGAGGGAGATTTTACAGGTCAGTCCTGATTCGACCTTGCATCAAAATGCAGAGGTGCAAATCCCTTATTTTTACCTACTGAACTCAGCACTCAATTTACAAGAACATGCTTTTGATTGGGAGGGAGTGAAACAAACCCGCTTCTGTCCCTGATCTCCGAGCTCCCTGTTTGCTGATGACACATGGGGCAACAAATGGGCTCCGGGAGCCTTGCCTCTCCCAGAAAGGATCGGGATGACAGCTCTATTCCTGGGTCAATTACCTGCAGCACCTCCCGGCAGAAGCCGCGCACGGAGCTCAGCGACGCAAGGTCCAGCTCCTTGACCAGCAGCTCCACGACGCGCGGCGGCTCCTCCTCCCCGAGCTCCCGGCGGATCTCCGCCGCCGCCGCTTCGCCCCGCCGCCGATCCCGGCAGGCCAGGATCACGCGCGCCTCCCGACGCGCCAGCTCCGCCGCCGTCGCCCGCCCAATGCCGCTGTTGGCACCCGTGACGATCACCGTCTTTCCCCGCATGAGGCCCAGCGGCGGGCGCCGGGCTCCGGCCGAAAGGAAGCGGCGAAGCAGAAACAGCACGCCGCCGCCCAGCGTCACCGCCAGCAGCGCCTCGGCCACCGTCACCGCCATGCACGGCTCTCGGAGGCAGCAGCAACACCGGGCCGACCGATACCCACCACGGAGAGCTTGTGTCCCAGCGCGCTCCTGAACCACCGACCGCAACAAACCATAGGGTAAAAGGCTGATTGCCCCTAATCGTCCTCATCCACCCCCCCCCGGCGCACTGCCTTGTGGGACTTGTAGTTTTTGATGCAACTTTTCTGCGGGTATGACAACTCTATCGTTTGACAGTTCTCCTGCCCCGGACGACCTTGAATTGACATGGGATGGGTTTGAGGAGGATGCTAGAGAGCAGACATCGTCCTTCTATTGATGTTGCAGCCGTTAAGCCAGTACTGAAAAGAGCAATAGGTAGATCCAGGAAAGGGCTGCTGTTGGGGCGAGGCGCTGTCTTCTCGCTGGCTATGTCCTATAGGAGAAGGAGCAGTAGTGGCATACAGAGCAGTGAACAGGCATCTTCTAAAGGTGCATGCAAAGAGTTCCATTATTTCTGAGAACTCCGAAGATTCTACTGTCAAGATATTTGAACGCTTTATTTGGGGTCAGGAAAGCATAGATGTCAGAACTAGTGTGACCCCAGGGTCGCTAAGTGCCCTAGTACAAAGCAGTATTCGGTCACTGCTGTCCGAAACAGGTTGAGTGTTTTAACTATTGTGGCAGGGCAGAGCTACCGCTGACTTCAATCCCTGTATGAATAGTTGAGATGTATTTAGCTGGCTTCCTAATCTGAAGGGCCACAAAAGTTTCTACAGATGCAGAAGAGTAAATAAAAGGGAATGTTTTGCAGAGAAACATATCTTTTCCCCCTGTATTTATTTATTTATTTATTTAAAAATATTTCTATCCTGCCCAATGGTGAGGTTGGACAAACACACAAGATCTCGAAAGGAGAAAAAAGGGACTATAGTAGATGGTATGGAAGGGCAGACTGGATAGGCCCTATGGTCTTTTTTCTGCAATCACGCTTCTATGTTTCTGACCCAGTTACAATAAAAAACAAATTACTACTTTTACTATTGTAGAGAGAGCTAGAGAAGCTAGCAAAGTAGTCAAGAAGGCAAAGATTCAAAAGGAGGAGGAAATAGCCAATGCAATAAAATGGGGGGATAAGACATTTTTTAGATATATTAGTGAGAAGAGGAAGGGCAAAACTGGTATTGTCAGACTCAAGGGTGTAGGGGGGGGGGATATGTAGAAGCTGATAAGGATAAAGCGGAATTGTTTAACAAATATTTTTGTTCTGTGTTCACAGATGAAGAACCAGGAGCAGGACCTCAGAAAACACCCACAAATAGGAACAGAAGCGAGGGACATCTTGAACAATTTTCAGAAGACTGTGTTCGTGAGAAACTAGCTCAACTTAAAGTAGACAAAGCGATGGGACCAGATGGGATACACCCTAGAATACTGAGGGAACTTTGGGACGTTCTAGCAACTCCACTGACTGACCTTTTCAATGCCTCGTTGGAGTCGGGAGTGGTGCCAAAGGACTGGAGAGAGGCTCATGTGGTGCCTTTACACAAAAGCCGAAGTAAGGATATGGTTGAAAACTACAGGCCGGTTAGTTTAACTTCGGTGGTGAGTAAATTATTGGAAACGCTGCTGAAAGAGAAAATAGTGAGGTTTCTGGAGTCCAGCGGATTACAGGATCCGAGGCAGCATGGATTCACCAGAGGCAGGTCTTGTCAGACAAATCTGATTGATTTCTTTGACTGGGTGACCAGGGAGTTGGACCGAGGGAGAGCTCTAGATGTGGTGTATTTAGATTTCAGTAAAGCCTTTGACACTGTTCCTCACAGGCGACTTATAAACAAACTGAGCACCCTAGGAATGGACCCTAAAGTTACTGCTTGGGTTAGAAATTGGTTGGGTGGGAGGCGACAAAGAGTACAAGTAAATGGAGCTCACTCTGAGGATGTTACCAGTGGTGTGCCCCAGGGATCTGTCCTTGGTCCGATTCTTTTTAACATCTTTGTTAGTGATATAGCGGAAGGGCTGTCAGGTAAGGTTTGCCTCTTTGCAGATGATACCAAAATCTGCAATAGAGTAGACACCCAGGAAGGTGTAGATAACATCAGGAGGGATCTAGCTAAGCTTGAAGAATGGTCTAGAATTTGGCAGCTGAGATTTAATGTTAAAAAATGTAAGGTCATGCATTTGGGCTGCAGCAATCCAAGGGAGCAATACAGTATAGGAGGTGAAGTACTTTTGTCCACTAAAGAAGAGCGTGACCTAGGCGTGGTTGTGTCTGATTATCTTAAAGTAGCTAAACAGATAGAAAAGGTGACGGCAAAAGCTAGAAGGATGCTTGGGTGCATACGGAGAGGAATGGCTAGCAGAAAAAAGGAGGTGATAATGCCTCTGTATAAGTCTTTGGTGTGACCTCATTTGGAGTATAGTGTGCAATTCTGGAGACCGCACCTTCAAAAGATTGTGAACAGGATGGAGTCGGTGCAGAGGGTGGCTACTAAAATGATTAGTGGGCTTCATTATAAAGCATATGAGGACAGACTTAAGGATCTTAATATGTACACCTTAGAGGAAAGGCGGGATAGAGGTGATATGATTGAGATGTTTAAATACCTCCGTGGCATAAATGTTCAGGGAGAGAGCCTCTTTCAATTGAAAGCAAGTTCTGCTACAAGGGGACATGGGATGAGGGTGAAGGGAGATAGATTCCGGAGTGATATGCGGAAATATTTCTTTACGGAAAGAGTAGTGGATCCGTGGAATATAGTCCCAGTGGAGGTGGTAGAGATGAGGACAGTAACTGAATTCAAAAAAGCATGGGACCAACACAGAGGATCTCTAAAGGTAAAAAGTGGACTGTTGTAGTTGTTGATATGGAAGGACAGACTAGATAGGCCATGTGGACTTTTTCTGTCATCATGTTTCTATGTTACTATTGATCATTTGTATAGCGCTACAAGGTGTATGCAGTGCTGTACAGAGACATCCCAGGATACCTTGCATAAGTCTTGTGCCTCTGGTAAGACATAATTTAGAGTACTGTGTGCAGTTCTGGTGACCACAAAAAGATATAAACAGGATGGCATCACTGCAGAGGGCTTCTAAAATGGTCTGTGTTTTTTGTTGTAAAAAATATGAGGGCAGACTTAAAGATCTCAATATGTGTACAATAGAAAAGAAGAACAGGGGAGATATGATATTGTGGTTAAGTGCCCTGGAGTCAATGTACACTCATGGCAACTCTGTGATAGAGACATTTAAATACATCTGTGGAATAAATGCACAGGAGGAGAGCCTCTTTCAATTGAAAGGAAGTTCTAGAGAGGGGAGGCATAGGATGAGGGTGAAAGGGGATACACTCAGGAGTAATCTGAGGAAATATTTCTTTACACAGAGTGGTGGATGCATGGAACCACTTCCCAGTACAAGTGGTAGAGTAAGGACTGTATCTGAATTCAAGAAAGCATGCGACAGGCACAGAGGATCTCTAAGGGAGAGGATGGGATTGTAGAGCTTTGTAGTTGGTATGGTTGGGAAGGCTGGATAGGCTATATAGTCTTTATCTGCTGTAATTTTCTCTATTTTTCTGCCTCCCAGGGAGAGCAAAGGGTGGAGAGCTCAGATTAGTGGTATGATGGTGAGGGTGAACTTTCCTCCTCTCATCAAACTTTCTCTCACCCCCCTCACCCACTGATCCTCACTCTCCTTTTCATACACATGCACACACTATCATTCTCTCTCCACCTCACCTCCTCCTCCCATGCTTGCTACATCTCCTCAACCTTCCCACTTGTTCAATTGTAACTTCAGCAAGGTGACATAGTAAGATATTGTCAAACCTTTGCATTTCTTAATCTATCCTTATTTTCCTTTGTTTCTTTTTTATTCTTTAATTTATTTTCATTTCTCCAGTCTTTCCATATTAATTAATTTTTCATTTTCCATGTTTCCTCTCCT
This sequence comes from Ichthyophis bannanicus, assembly GCA_033557465.1. Taxonomy (NCBI): domain Eukaryota; kingdom Metazoa; phylum Chordata; class Amphibia; order Gymnophiona; family Ichthyophiidae; genus Ichthyophis; species Ichthyophis bannanicus. The sequence goes on along the minus strand of CM066033.1, from coordinate 1,017,842,197 downwards.
ATTTTTTTTCTAAGGTTTTTTTCTGTCACCCATTTTATTTTCTCAGCAATTTTCCACCTTTCTGAGCATCGCTAGCCCTCCAACCGCCTTGGTGAAGCTCCTGCCCTATCCGGGCAGTGGGAGCCTTTCCCCCACACACCCCTGCCCTATCCGGGCAGTGGGAGCCTTTCCCTCCACACACCCCTGCCCTATCCGGGCAGTGGGAGCCCTCCCTCCACACACTCCTGCCCTATCCGGGCAGTGGGAGCCCTCCCTCCACACACTCCTGCCCAATCCGGGCAGTGGGAGCCCTCCCTCCACACACTCCTGCCCAATCCGGGCAGTGAGAGCCTTCCCTCCACACACTCCTGCCCAATCCGGGCAGTGAGAGCCTTCCCTCCACACACTCCTGCCCAATCCGGGCAGTGGGAGCCTTCCCTCCACACACTCCTGCCCAATCCGGGCAGTGAGAGCCTTCCCTCCACACACTCCTGCCCAATCTGGGCAGTGGGAGCCTTCCCTCCACACACTCCTGCCCAATCTGGGCAGTGGGAGCCTTCCCTCCACACACTCCTGCCCAATCCGGGCAGTGGGAGCCCTCCCTCCACACACTCCTGCCCAATCCGGGCAGTGGGAGCCTTCCCTCCACACACTCCTGCCCAATCCGGGCAGTGAGAGCCTTCCCTCCACACACTCCTGCCCAATCCGGGCAGTGGGAGCCCTCCCTCCACACACTCCTGCCCAATCCGGGCAGTGAGAGCCTTCCCTCCACACACTCCTGCCCAATCCGGGCAGTGGGAGCCTTCCCTCCACACACTCCTGCCCAATCCGGGCAGTGGGAGCCCTCCCTCCACACACTCCTACCCAATCCGGGCAGTGGGAGGCTCACACGCACGCAGGCAGAACCGCATAAAAGCGGCGTCCCTACTTCGTGGGAGCTGCTGAGCATCGCTAGCCCTCCAACCGCCTTGGTGAAGCTCCTGCCCTATCCGGCAGTGGGAGCCTTTCCCCCACACACCCCTGCCCTATCCGGGCAGTGGGAGCCTTTCCCTCCACACACTCCTGCCCTATCCGGGCAGTGGGAGCCCTCCCTCCACACACTCCTGCCCTATCCGGGCAGTGGGAGCCCTCCCTCCACACACTCCTGCCCAATCCGGGCAGTGGGAGCCTTCCCTCCACACACTCCTGCCCAATCCGGGCAGTGAGAGCCTTCCCTCCACACACTCCTGCCCAATCCGGGCAGTGGGAGCCTTCCCTCCACACACTCCTGCCCAATCCGGGCAGTGAGAGCCTTCCCTCCACACACTCCTGCCCAATCTGGGCAGTGGGAGCCCTCCCTCCACACACTCCTGCCCAATCCGGGCAGTGAGAGCCTTCCCTCCACACACTCCTGCCCAATCCAGGCAGTGAGAGCCTTCCCTCCACACACTCCTGCCCAATCCGGGCAGTGGGAGCCCTCCCTCCACACACTCCTGCCCAATCCGGGCAGTGGGAGGCTCACACGCACGCAGGCAGAACCGCATAAAAGCGGCGTCCCTACTTCGTGGGAGCTGCTGAGCATCGCTAGCCCTCCAACTGCCTTGGTGAAGCTCCTGCCCTATCCGGGCAGTGGGAGCCTTTCCCCCACACACCCCTGCCCTATCCGGGCAGTGGGAGCCTTTCCCTCCACACACTCCTGCCCTATCCGGGCAGTGGGAGCCCTCCCTCCACACACTCCTGCCCTATCCGGGCAGTGGGAGCCCTCCCTCCACACACTCCTGCCCAATCCGGGCAGTGGGAGGCTCACACGCACGCAGGCAGAACCGCATAAAAGCGGCGTCCCTACTTCGTGGGAGCTGCTGAGCATCGCTAGCCCTCCAACCGCCTTGGTGAAGCTCCTGCCCTATCCGGGCAGTGGGAGCCTTCCCTCACACACCCCTGCCCTATCCGGGCAGTGGGAGCCTTTCCCTCCACACACTCCTGCCCAATCCGGGCAGTGAGAGCCTTCCCTCCACACACTCCTGCCCAATCCGGGCAGTGGGAGCCTTCCCTCCACACACTCCTGCCCAATCCGGGCAGTGAGAGCCTTCCCTCCACACACTCCTGCCCAATCCGGGCAGTGGGAGCCCTCCCTCCACACACTCCTGCCCAATCCGGGCAGTGGGAGGCTCACACGCACGCAGGCAGAACCGCATAAAAGCGGCGTCCCTACTTCGTGGGAGCTGCTGAGCATCGCTAGCCCTCCAACCGCCTTGGTGAAGCTCCTGCCCTATCCGGGCAGTGGGAGCCTTTCCCTCCACACACTCCTGCCCTATCCGGGCAATGGGAGCCCTCCCTCCACACACTCCTGCCCTATCCGGGCAGTGGGAGCCCTCCCTCCACACACTCCTGCCCAATCCGGGCAGTGGGAGCCCTCCCTCCACACACTCCTGCCCAATCCGGGCAGTGGGAGCCTTCCCTCCACACACTCCTGCCCAATCCAGGCAGTGAGAGCCTTCCCTCCACACACTCCTGCCCAATCCGGGCAGTGGGAGCCCTCCCTCCACACACTCCTGCCCAATCCAGGCAGTGAGAGCCTTCCCTCCACACACTCCTGCCCAATCCGGGCAGTGGGAGCCCTCCTTCCACACACTCCTGCCCAATCCGGGCAGTGGGAGCCTTCCCTCCACACACTCCTGCCCAATCCAGGCAGTGAGAGCCTTCCTTCCACACACTCCTGCCCAATCCGGGCAGTGGGAGCCCTCCCTCCACACACTCCTGCCCAATCCGGGCAGTGGGAGGCTCACACGCACGCAGGCAGAACCGCATAAAAGCGGCGTCCCTACTTCGTGGGAGCTGCTGAGCATCGCTAGCCCTCCAACCGCCTTGGTGAAGCTCCTGCCCTATCCGGGCAGTGGGAGCCTTTCCCCCACACACCCCTGCCCTATCCGGGCAGTGGGAGCCTTTCCCTCCACACACTCCTGCCCTATCCGGGCAGTGGGAGCCCTCCCTCCACACACTCCTGCCCTATCCGGGCAGTGGGAGCCCTCCCTCCACACACTCCTGCCCTATCCGGGCAGTGGGAGCCCTCCCTCCACACACTCCTGCCCAATCCGGGCAGTGGGAGCCTTCCCTCCACACACTCCTGCCCAATCCGGGCAGTGGGAGCCCTCCCTCCACACACTCCTGCCCAATCCGGGCAGTGGGAGGCTCACACGCACGCAGGCAGCACCTCATAAAAGCGGCGTCCCTACTTCGTGGGAGCTGCTGAGCATCGCTAGCCCTCCAACCGCCTTGGTGAAGCTCCTGCCCTATCCGGGCATTGGGAGCCTTTCCCCCACACACCCCTGCCCTATCCGGGCAGTGGGAGCCTTTCCCTCCACACACTCCTGCCCTATCCGGGCAGTGGGAGCCCTCCCTCCACACACTCCTGCCCTATCCGGGCAGTGGGAGCCCTCCCTCCACACACTCCTGCCCAATCCGGGCAGTGGGAGCCCTCCCTCCACACACTCCTGCCCAATCCGGGCAGTGGGAGCCTTCCCTCCACACACTCCTGCCCAATCCGGGCAGTGGGAGCCTTCCCTCCACACACTCCTGCCCAATCCGGGCAGTGAGAGCCTTCCCTCCACACACACTCCTTCCCATTCCGGGCAGTGGGAGCCCTCCCTCCACACACTCCTGCCCAATCCGGGCAGTGGGAGCCTTCCCTCCACACACTCCTGCCCAATCCGGGCAGTGAGAGCCTTCCCTCCACACACTCCTGCCCAATCCGGGCAGTGGGAGCCTTCCCTCCACACACTCCTGCCCAATCCGGGCAGGGAGAGCCTTCCCTCCACACACTCCTGCCCAATCCGGGCAGTGGGAGCCCTCCCTCCACACACTCCTGCCCAATCCCGGCAGTGGGAGCCTTCCCTCCACACACTCCTGCCCAATCCGGGCAGTGGGAGCCTTCCCTCCACACACTCCTGCCCAATCCAGGCAGTGAGAGCCTTCCCTCCACACACTCCTGCCCAATCCGGGCAGTGGGAGCCCTCTTTCCACACACTCCTGCCCAATCCGGGCAGTGGGAGCCTTCCGTCCACACACTCCTGCCCAATCCAGGCAGTGAGAGCCTTCCCTCCACACACTCCTGCCCAATCCGGGCAGTGGGAGCCCTCCCTCCACACACTCCTGCCCAATCCGGGCAGTGGGAGGCTCACACGCACGCAGGCAGAACCGCATAAAAGCGGCGTCCCTACTTCGTGGGAGCTGCTGAGCATCGCTAGCCCTCCAACCGCCTTGGTGAAGCTCCTGCCCTATCCGGGCAGTGGGAGCCTTTCCCCCACACACCCCTGCCCTATCCGGGCAGTGGGAGCCTTTCCCTCCACACACTCCTGCCCTATCCGGGCAGTGGGAGCCCTCCCTCCACACACTCCTGCCCTATCCGGGCAGTGGGAGCCCTCCCTCCACACACTCCTGCCCAATCCGGGCAGTGGGAGCCCTCCCTCCACACACTCCTGCCCAATCCGGGCAGTGGGAGCCTTCCCTCCACACACTCCTGCCCAATCCGGGCAGTGGGAGCCTTCCCTCCACACACTTCTGCCCAATCCGGGCAGTGAGAGCCTTCCCTCCACACACTCCTGCCCAATCCGGGCAGTGGGAGCCCTCCCTCCACACACTCCTGCCCAATCCGGGCAGTGGGAGCCCTCCCTCCACACACTCCTGCCCAATCCGGGCAGTGAGAGCCTTCCCTCCACACACTCCTGCCCAATCCGGGCAGTGGGAGCCTTCCCTCCACACACTCCTGCCCAATCCGGGCAGTGAGAGCCTTCCCTCCACACACTCCTGCCCAATCTGGGCAGTGGGAGCCCTCCCTCCACACACTCCTGCCCAATCCAGGCAGTGGGAGCCTTCCCTCCACACACTCCTGCCCAATCCGGGCAGTGAGAGCCTTCCCTCCACACACTCCTGCCCAATCCGGGCAGTGGGAGCCTTCCCTCCACACACTCCTGCCCAATCCGGGCAGTGGGAGCCCTCCCTCCACACACTCCTGCCCAATCCGGGCAGTGGGAGCCTTCCCTCCACACACTCCTGCCCAATCCGGGCAGTGGGAGCCTTCCCTCCACACACTCCTGCCCAATCCGGGCAGTGGGAGCCTTCCCTCCACACACTCCTGCCCAATCCGGGCAGTGGGAGCCCTCCCTCCACACACTCCTGCCCAATCCGGGCAGTGGGCCTTCCCTCCACACACTCCTGCCCAATCCGGGCAGTGAGAGCCTTCCCTCCACACACTCCTGCCCAATTCGGGCAGTGGGAGCCCTCCTTCCACACACTCCTGCCCAATCCGGGCAGTGGGAGCCTTCCCTCCACACACTCCTGCCCAATCCGGGCAGTGGGAGCCCTCCCTCCACACACTCCTGCCCAATCCGGGCAGTGGGAGGCTCACACGCACGCAGGCAGAACCACATAAAAGCGGCGTCCCTACTTCGTGGGAGCTGCTGAGCATCGCTAGCCCTCCAACCGCCTTGGTGAAGCTCCTGCCCTATCCGGGCAGTGGGAGCCTTTCCCCCACACACCCCTGCCCTATCCGGGCAGTGGGAGCCTTTCCCTCCACACACTCCTGCCCTATCCGGGCAGTGGGAGCCCTCCCTCCACACACTCCTGCCCTATCCGGGCAGTGGGAGCCCTCCCTCCACACACTCCTGCCCAATCCGGGCAGTGGGAGCCCTCCCTCCACACACTCCTGCCCAATCCGGGCAGTGGGAGCCTTCCCTCCACACACTCCTGCCCAATCCGGGCAGTGGGAGCCTTCCCTCCACACACTCCTGCCCAATCCAGGCAGTGAGAGCCTTCCCTCCACACACTCCTGCCCAATCCGGGCAGTGGGAGGCTCACACGCACGCAGGCAGAACCGCATAAAAGCGGCGTCCCTACTTCGTGGGAGCTGCTGAGCATCGCTAGCCCTCCAACCGCCTTGGTGAAGCTCCTGCCCTATCCGGGCAGTGGGAGCCTTTCCCCCCACACACCCCTGCCCTATCCGGGCAGTGGGAGCCTTTCCCTCCACACACTCCTGCCCTATCCGGGCAGTGGGAGCCCTCCCTCCACACACTCCTGCCCAATCCAGGCAGTGAGAGCCTTCCCTCCACACACTCCTGCCCAATCCGGGCAGTGGGAGCCTTCCCTCCACACACTCCTGCCCAATCCGGGCAGTGGGAGCCCTCCCTCCACACACTCCTGCCCAATCAGGGCAGTGGGAGCCCTCCCTCCACACACTCCTGCCCAATCCGGGCAGTGGTAGCCCTCCCTCCACACACTCCTGCCCAATCCGGGCAGTGGGAGCCTTCTCTCCACACACTCCTGCCCAATCCGGGCAGTGGGAGCCCTCCCTCCACACACTCCTGCCCAATCCGGGCAGTGGGAGCCCTCCCTCCACACACTCCTGCCCAATCCGGGCAGTGGGAGCCCTCCCTCCACACACTCCTGCCCCAACCGGGCAGTGGGAGCCCTCCCTCCACACACTCCTGCCCAATCCGGGCAGTGGGAGCCCTCCCTCCACACACTCCTGCCCAATCCGGGCAGTGGGAGCCTTCCCTCCACACACTCCTGCCCAATCCGGGCAGTGAGAGCCTTCCCTCCACACACTCCTGCCCAATCCGGGCAGTGGGAGCCCTCCCCACACTCCTGCCCACTCCGGGCAGTGGGAGGCTCACACGCACGCAGGCAGAACCGCATAAAAGCGGCGTCCCTACTTCGTGGGAGCTGCTGAGCATCGCTAGCCCTCCAACCGCCTTGGTGAAGCTCCTGCCCTATCCGGGCAGTGGGAGCCTTTCCCCCACACACCCCTGCCCTATCCGGGCAGTGGGAGCCTTTCCCTCCACACACTCCTGCCCTATCCGGGCAGTGGGAGCCCTCCCTCCACACACTCCTGCCCAATCCAGGCAGTGAGAGCCTTCCCTCCACAGACTCCTGCCCAATCCGGCCAGTGGGAGCCTTCCCTCCACACACTCCTGCCCAATCCGGGCAGTGGGAGCCCTCCCTCCCTCCACACACTCCTGCCCAATCCGGGCAGTGGGAGCCCTCCCTCCACACACTCCTGCCCAATCCGGGCAGTGGGAGCCCTCCCTCCACACACTCCTGCCCAATCTGGGCAGTGGGAGCCTTCTCTCCACACACTCCTGCCCAATCCGGGCAGTGGGAGCCCTCCCTCCACACACTCCTGCCCAATCCGGGCAGTGGGAGCCCTCCCTCCACACACTCCTGCCCAATCCGGGCAGTGGGAGCCCTCCCTCCACACACTCCTGCCCAATCCGGGCAGTGGGAGCCCTCCCTCCACACACTTCTGCCCAATCCGGGTAGTGGGAGCCCTCCCTCCACACACTCCTGCCCAATCCGGGCAGTGGGAGCCCTCCCTCCACACACTCCTGCCCAATCCGGGCAGTGGGAGGCTCACACGCACGCAGGCAGAACCGCATAAAAGCGGCGTCCCTACTTCGTGGGAGCTGCTGAGCATCGCTAGCCCTCCAACCGCCTTGGTGAAGTTCCTGCCCTATCCGGGCAGTGGGAGCCTTTCTCCCACACACCCCTGCCCTATCCGGGCAGTGGGAGCCTTTCCCTCCACACACTCCTGCCCTATCCGGGCAGTGGGAGCCCTCCCTCCACACACTCCTGCCCAATCCAGGCAGTGAGAGCCTTCCCTCCACACACTCCTGCCCAATCCGGGCAGTGGGAGCCTTCCCTCCACACACTCCTGCCCAATCCAGGCAGTGGGAGCCCTCCCTCCACACACTCCTGCCCAATCCGGGCAGTGGGAGCCCTCCCTCCACACACTCCTGCCCAATCCGGGCAGTGGGAGCCCTCCCTCCACACACTCCTGCCCAATCCGGGCAGTGGGAGCCTTCTCTCCACACACTCCTGCCCAATCCGGGCAGTGGGAGCCCTCCCTCCACACACTCCTGCCCAATCCGGGCAGTGGGAGCCCTCCCTCCACACACTCCTGCCCAATCCGGGCAGTGGGAGCCCTCCCTCCACACACTCCTGCCCAATCCGGGCAGTGGGAGCCTTCTCTCCACACACTCCTGCCCAATCCGGGCAGTGGGAGCCCTCCCTCCACACACTCCTGCCCAATCCGGGCAGTGGGAGCCCTCCCTCCACACACTCCTGCCCAATCCGGGCAGTGGGAGCCCTCCCTCCACACACTCCTGCCCAATCCGGGCAGTGGGAGCCATCTCTCCACACACTCCTGCCCAATCCGGGCAGTGGGAGCCTTCTCTCCACACACTCCTGCCCAATCCGGGCAGTGGGAGCCCTCCCTCCACACACTCCTGCCCAATCCGGGCAGTGGGAGCCCTCCCTCCACACACTCCTGCCCAATCCGGGCAGTGGGAGCCCTCCCTCCACACACTCCTGCCCAATCCGGGCAGTGGGAGCCCTCCCTCCACACACTCCTGCCCAATCCGGGCAGTGGGAGCCTTCTCTCCACACACTCCTGCCCAATCCGGGCAGTGGGAGCCCTCCCTCCACACACTCCTGCCCAATCCGGGCAGTGGGAGCCCTCCCTCCACACACTCCTGCCCAATCCGGGCAGTGGGAGCCCTCCCTCCACACACTCCTGCCCAATCCGGGCAGTGGGAGCCCTCCCTCCACACACTCCTGCCCAATCCGGGCAGTGGGAGCCTTCTCTCCACACACTCCTGCCCAATCCGGGCAGTGGGAGCCCTCCCTCCACACACTCCTGCCCAATCCGGGCAGTGGGAGCCCTCCCTCCACACACTCCTGCCCAATCCGGGCAGTGGGAGCCCTCCCTCCACACACTCCTGCCCAATCTGGGCAGTGGGAGGCTCACACGCACGCAGGCAGAACCGCATAAAAGCGGCGTCCCTACAGGGCGGGCCCGCGCCTGAGGGCCTCGCCAGAGGGCCCTTTGGCGGTGGCCCTTAGGCGGTGGAGATTAGGCGCAGTTGAAACATCATCCACTGAACCGCAACAAGGCTGCAAGTATCAAGAAGCCTGACTCACATGACCAAAACTCCGATAACGGACAGAAAACGAACGTGCAGCAATCAAATGACTGACGGCTTGAGCTCCCCAGGCCGGGTCTGAGCTCGCCGGTCCCGACCACCACGCTCCACGAGATTCCCATAGCTGGACCAAAATTCGACATCAAGAGCTTTCAACTACAACGATATCACCCAGGTAATCAATTACTGGACTTATCTACCTCCTGATGCAAAAGACCACTGTGCAACCCTGGCCTAACCCCTCCCCCCCCAAGTAGGAGCCAACATACCTCTGTATATATAATGTGTAAATTCCCCACTGTCACAAGCCCTGTTCTCCTCAAGCCAGCTGTTACATTGTAAACCCCTACCAACTCTAAAGGCTACTACTGTTTATTTAGAGCTAAATGAAACCAAGTATCTCTAACCAGCAAGTTGTTACATTTCAATGCAGTAACCCAATAACCTTCTTGCAATAACCTTAAGACTGTATCCCACAATACTGTATCTGTTTATACTGAGTGATAGGTAACGATAGGACTGTATCGCACAATACTGTATCTGTTTATACTGAGTGATAAGGAACGTTAGGACTGTATCCCTATTTTGTTAAAGTAATAAGAAACGCTGTACCCCAACCCATCTATCCCTGCTAGACTGTTGGTACCCAACAACTATCTTGTCGGCCTACACTAACACATCTCTAGGCCAGCTGCCTTGACTTCACCCCACACTGCGCCACTCAAATCCAAAATCCAAATATTTCTGGCAGACATAAAATGGAGCCTGCTCACACCTTCCTGATTTTGTGCATGTGTATACTAACATCTTCATATAGAACCATCCCACACTCACAATACTGCATTCCTCTACTATATACACCAATCTACCTTCTCCACCCCCCCTCCTCCATTACCCATCCTGCTTCAATACAACTTAAATCCTATCACCACCACACAAACACCAAGTAAATTACCCCAACGACACACCCATATCAAAGGGAACAAATCTCAAGAACACCCTAAAACCAAAGCAAAGAACACTATTGGATCTCAAATACAACTCACACGAACCACACACCAAGAACATCACACATGTAACATTATCCTTATTAATGCTAGGTCAATAAGGAATAAAACGCATATTATCCACAACATTCTAACTGACGAACAACCAGATATCCTATGCATAACAGAAACATGGCTCACTGACTCAGACTCTGCAACAATGAATCAAATACAGAAGCCCGGATACCAACTATACAACTGCCCACGCATCAACAGAAGAGGAGGCGGAGTCCTTATAGCAGCCAAAACCAGCCTTCAACTCACAACCACATCTACGGTCACAAATCCCAATCTTGACCTACTTAAAGTCGAGAGCATGGCATTATCCATCTGCCTAATCTATTGACCTCCCTCACCACAGCACGAAACACTAGCCACAGCACTAGAAACCATCACATCCACACAAAGCAAAAAATTCCAGATCATCCTCGGAGATTTGAACCTAGCATCAATTCCTCCGTCCCACACGGACTCCTTCTATGAAGCCATCGACCAATTGGGTTTCCAACAAATAATAAGCAACCCCACACACGATAGAGGAAACATCCTAGATATGATTTTCATACCCAGAAATCCACAACAAAGCAATGAACCACCTATAATAAACATAACTCAAGTACCATGGTCAGACCACCACCAAATCAACTGTAAACTTAAACTACAGTGCCAACCCAAAAACTCAAAGGAGGTGAGAATGACCAACCCCATTAGGAAATTCAGCAAACTCAATGAGGAACACCTCATAAGCACCATTGCATCCCACATAAACCTAGATTCCACAGACCTAGACGAACTAACTAACAGATGGAACACACACATCCAAAATACATCTAACCCAACTTTGAAACACACATCAAACCCACATAAGATCAACTTGGAACCCTGGTACACAGGAACTCTAATAAAATCAAAAAGGGAGCTCCGTAAAATAGAGAGAAAATGGAGACAAACCAAATCCTCCGATCTCAAAACTAAATACATGGCCCATCTCGCAAAATACAAAGACGACGTGAACAATGCAAAAAATTACATCACACCAACATCCTAAACAAGGCAATCAATCGCCCACGAGAGTTATTTGAACTCGTCAAATCACTAACCAAAACCGACCAAAATGCCAACCTCAACAAATCCATCAAGGTCCAAACACTGGCAAACCACTACGCGACCAAACTGACGGCCCCTGGTACTCCACCCCCCCCCCCCCCACCAACACCACAAATCAGAAGTGAGAACAACACAACGCAAAACCAGTTATGGGAGCACTTCCACAAAATAGGAACCCAGCAAATTACAGCCATTGTCACAAGCCTGAAAAGCACCACCTCCCCACTAGATCCCTGTCCTGCATCCTGGATCAAGGCAGTGAAACAAGACATAGCACCTCACATAGCACACATAGTTAACCTATCCCTACAACAAGGAATCATGCCCTCAGAACTAAAGAAATCAGTCATTAGACCGATCCTAAAAAACACTACACTCAACGGAGAAGACCCAGCCTCCTACCGTCCCATATCAAGTATCTCATTCCTGGCAAAGATCATAGAAAAAACGGTCCTTCTACAACTCCAAGACCATCTGACTGACAGTGCTCCTCTTGATGACCAGCAATATGGCTTCAGGCAACATCATGGAGTTGAAACCCTGTTACTAGTTCTACTTAACAACCTCCTAAAGGGCCTTGAAAACAAAAAGAAAATGTACATTCTTGTATTCATTGACATCTCAGCTGCCTTTGATACAGTTAATCATGGGACCCTCATAAATAGGATAAAATCAATAGGAATAACAGGAACCCCACTAAAATGGTTCTCATCCTACATCTCAAATCGAACACAACAGGTTCAATTCAACGGAGAAAAAGCAGAATCTTTCTCACAAACACAGGGAATCCCCCAAGGCTCTGCTCTCTCAGCACTTCTGTTTAACATATATATGCAGCCACTATGCAAAATTTTCTCACGGCACGAAATTAATTACCACATCTATGCCGATGATATCATGCTATACACACAACTAGACACTAAAAACCCAGACTACAACCCACTGGAGACATGTATCGGAGAGATGCAAGACTGGTTACAACAAAGTAGCATGTCAATTAATCACAAAAAAACCGAAGTAATGTATATCTCCAAAGAACCATATTTTGACCCTCCCACATCAATAACACTATGTAACAACACTTACCAAACAAAAAAAGAAATAAAGTATCTAGGAGTCACATTTGACTGTGACCTAAAGATGGAAAAACACCTCCGAAAGACCAACAGAGCAGTTTTCCACAAGCTTAGAGTGCTCCAACCCATTCGGAATATTATTGATCCCCAAGACTTCAGAACAGTGGCCCAAGCACTCATCATGCCACATTTTGACTACTGCAACGCCATCCTACAAGGTTTACCTAAAAAAACCCTAAACATATTACAAATGGCACAAAATGTAGCTGCCAGGGTCATAATGAAGAAAAATCTAAGTGACCACATCACACCAGTGCTAATTCAATTACACTGGCTACCCATAACAGCTCGCACAAAATACAAAATACTAACAACCACCTTCAAACTCATCCACAACTTAGCACCTTCCTTCCTCAACAACCTAGTAAGATTGCAACCTCCTACCCGAAACAGAAGAACCCACAATTCCAACATCCTTCACACTCCAACAGATATAAGATCTGCCAAAACTAACACCAGCCACAGGGCTTTCTCATATGTGGCGCCAACACTGTGGAACCAACTCCCACCAGAACTACGAGCTAGCAATGACCTTCTAGACTTCAGAAAGAAACTCAAAACGCACATTTTCCAATCACATTTCAACCTGAACTAAACCCACAGAGGGAGCAGCCCCTGACCACTGTGTCCAAGAAGATTATCCTGTATATATGTATTTATGTATATCTGTAAATGAACTCCCCCATAGCTAAGAAGTGTTAACTCTGTATGATGTGCTTTTCTGACAATCTGTATGTAAGCAAAATTTGTACCTGCCTTGATTCGACAGTCCAAGAAGATTATCCTGTATATATGTATTTATGTATATATGTAAATGAACTCCCCCATAGCTAAGAAGTGTTAACTCTGTATGATGTGCTTTTCTGACAATCTGTATGTAAACAAAATTTGTACCTGCCTTGATTCGGCAGTTTCACAATAGTAATCCTACCCGCTTCTGATCGCTGGAAGGAGCGGGCTACAAATGCTTGCTAAATAAAAATAAAATAAAAAAACATCTGTCCCGTTCTCCCAGCACTATTCCCCGTACCAGCCCCCAACCCCCTTCATCGAGCAGCAGCTACAGCATTAGCCCCCTTTTCTCACCAACATACTCAGCCCTAAAATCTTCCAACATTATCCCCTTTCTCCCATTCCCATCCTCACCCCAGCATCTACTAGTATCATCCCCCTTCTCCCGCCCTCATTCTCACCTCCAGCATCTACTAGTATCACCCCCTTTTCCCATCCCCCTTCTCCCGCTCCCATCCTCACCCACAGCATCTACTAGTATCACCCTCTTTTCCCATCCCCCTTCTCCCGCTCCCATCCTCACCCACAGCATCTGCCAGTATCTCCCCCTTTCCCCCTCCCATCCTCATCCAAAACATCTGCCAACATCATCCCCCTTCTCCCCCCCCCCTCCTCACCCCCAGCATCTGTCAGTATTACCTGTGAGAAAGGAAGGACTGACCAAAGCCCCAGAATAAGGTTAGAGACTATAGCAGAGCCTCATGAGCTTTTGTGTGATAAGGTAACTTACACTAATATAGATCATCCCGTTTATGGCAATCTGGACCTGGCTATGGATAGCGATGAACCGATTTATGGTACTCTTAATATAGATACAGACAGAGATGGAAGCATAGATACTGATGAAGAAACACGACTGTGAAGGTGGCTATAGCCATATACCTTTACTCAGGTAAAAAAAGATATGCTTATTGAAATGCTAGGCTAAACTGCGAAACATACATTTTATATAGAAGCTTCTGTCTCTGTGAAAATTGCTGACAGTTAATTGCAACAGAGATTAACTAACAAACTATGTACCCAGCTACTGTGATCAAAGGTTAGCTTCTGCAAAATTTTGGGAACTCTCTGCAATCCCTCCGCCCATCTTGTGGTAAAAATGATGGGTCAAACTGATAACAGCTAATGCCAGTATTATTGCATGAACGTTCCGAGAATCAGAGACCTTAGGTCAACATATAACTGGAAATCAAATAAAGCTTGGGAAATTAACAGAATTTAAAAAGAAATCATAAGTGTAATTAATCAGCTCTTGAATTGTAGCGACACCTACCATCGTTTGGTGATTATGGGCATGGCCTTGTAACTTCCGCTGTTTTATGAATTTTTGCAAAGCATCAGCAGAAAAATGATCCTGTAAGCAGATTTTATTCTAGACCTGCAATTTTGTAACGTGAATAATATCATCTGATGTTAATCAAAAATTAACTGTCAGCTGATACTTCTTAATAAAAAGCAGATCCCTTTAGGAAACGTTCTGCATTGTTCATGGGGAAGAAAATCGCTATGTTTCCTGATGTCTCCAGAGAGACCCAAAAGAGGCGGAAGGCCTTTTTGCTTTTAAGGTCTGGGGTGCTTTCTATTGGGGCTACAATGGTACTTTGATTTCCATGTAAATGTATAGTCTATTTTCAGGACAATAAGTATATATTTGTTCAGCCGGAAGATTTATCTATGTTTGTTTCCTCTCACCTGCTGACCTCATCACCTATGGGATAACTGATCGTCATATGTAATATGCTCCGAGCTATGCCCCCCTCTTGGTTTTTTTAATTATATTGTTTCTTAGATGGTTTGAGGTTTTACCTAGCTTCATTTACCTATTTTCCTACCCTTCCCCCGACTTGTGGGCTAATTAACCCTGTGTATAATATTTCTTTTCTGTGATTTATTGCATGGAGTTCTAATGTTTTTCCTTTTGTACACAGTGGTGCTATTCTGTACAAGCTTTTGCTTGATAATTTTGTAAATTTGCATAAATATAAAATAAAAAATAAAAAAAAAGCAGATCCCTGAAGGAAGATTTTCGAAGATAGGGAGCAGCCATGATTTGCACCCTCTGACGATCTTCCTTCTAGAGCTCTGGAATTAATATAATTGATTTTCTGTGTATGTGTCTTGTTTTTTCCTTCCTGTTAGAAGGGCCGGGTAAAGCCTAAGAATCCAGATAGGAATCCAGGTAGGAGGGCCTGCCCCAAAAGGGGAACAACATCACCCCCCTTTTCCCGCTCCCATCCTCATCCCCAACATCTACCAGCATCATCCGCCTTCTCCTGCTCCCATCCTCACTCCCAGCATCTGCCAGTATCATCCCAGTTCTCCCGTCCCATCCTCACCCCCTGCATCTGCCAGTATCACCCCCCTACTCCCGCTCCCATCCTCACCCCCTGCATCTGCCAGTATCACCCCCCTACTCCCGCTCCCATCCTCACCACCTGCATCTGCCAGTATCACCCCCCTGCTCCCGCTCCCATCCTCACCCCCTGCATCTGCCAGTATCATCCCCCTACTCCCGCTCCCATCCTCACCACCTGCATCTGCCAGTATCACCCCCCTACTCCCGCTCCCATCCTCACCCCCTGCATCTGCCAGTATCATCCCCCTACTCCCACTCCCATCCTCACCCCCTGCATCTGCCAGTATCATCCCCCTACTCCCGCTCCCATCCTCACCCCCTGCATCTGCCAGTGTCACCACCCTTCTCCCACTCCCATCCTCACCCCCTGCATCTGCCAGTATCACCCCCCTACTCCCACTCTCATCCTTACCCCCTGCATCTGCCAGTGTCACCCCCCTACTCCCCCTCCCATCCTCCCCCCCTGCATCTGCCAGTATCATCCCCCTCCTCCCCCTCCCATCCTCACCCCCTGCTTCTGCCAGTATCACCCCCCTACTCCCGCTCCCATCCTCACCCCCTGCATCTGCCAGTATCATCCCCCTACTCCCACTCCCATCCTCACCCCCTGCATCTGCCAGTGTCACCCCCCTTCTCCTGCTCCCATCCTCACCCCCTGCATCTGCCAGTATCACCCCCCTGCTCCCACTCCCATCCTCACCCCAGCATCTGCCAGTATCACCCCCTTCTCCCACTCCCATCCTCACCACCAACATCCGCCAGTATCATCCGCCTTCTCCTGCTCCCATCCTCACCCCCAGCATCTGCCAGTATCACCCCCCATCTCCCGCTCCCATCCTCACCCCCTGCATCTGCCAGTATCACCCCCCATCTCCTGCTCCCATCCTCACCCCCTGCATCTGCCAGTATCACCCATCTCCCGCTCCCATCCTCACCCCCAGCATCTGCCAGTATCACCCCCCATCTCCGCTCCCATCCTCACCCCCTGCATCTGCCAGTATCACCCCCCTTCTCCCACCCCCATCCTCTGCCAGTATCATCCGCCTTCTCCCGCTCCCATCCTCACCCCCTGCATCTGCCAGTATCATCCCCCTTTCCCACTCCCATCCTCACCCCCTGCATCTGCCAGTATCATCCCCCTTCTCCCACTCCCATCCTCACCCCCTGCATCTGCCAGTATCACCCCCTTCTCCCACTCCCATCCTCACCCCAGCATCTGCCAGTATCATCCCCCTTCTCCCACTCCCATCCTCACCCCCAGCATCTGCCAGTATCACCCCCTACTCCCACTCCAATCCTCACCCCAGCATCTGCCAGTATCACCCCCTTCTCCCACGCCCATCCTCACCCCTGCATCTGCCAGTATCACCCCCTTCTCCCACTCCCATCCTCACCCCAGCATCTGCCAGTATCATCCCCCTTCTCCCACTCCCATCCTCACCCCCAGCATCTACCAGTATCACCCCCTTCTCCCACTCCCATCCTCACCCCCAGCATCTACCAGTATCACCCCCTTCTCCCACTCCCATCCTCACCCCAGCATCTGCCAGTATCACCCCCTTCTCCCACTCCCATCTTCACCCCCAGCATCTGCCAGTATCACCCCCCTTCTCCAACCCCCATCCTCACCCCCAGCATCTGCCAGTATCATCCCCCATCTCCCGCTCCCATCCTCACCCCCTGCATCTGCCAGTATCACCCCCCTTCTCCCACCCTCATCCTCACTCCCATCATCTGCCAGTATCACCCCCCTTCTCCCACCCCCATCCTCTGCCAGCATCATCCCCCTTCTCCCACCCCCATCCTCACCCCCTGCATCTGCCAGTGTCACCCCTTCTTCAACTCCCATCCTCACCCCCTGCATCTGCCAGTATCCTCCCCCGTCTCCCACTCCCAACCTCACCCCCAGCATCTACCAGTATCACCCCCTTCTCCCGCTCCCATCCTCACCCCCTGCATCTGCCAGTATCATCCCCCTTCTCCCGCTCCCATCCATACTCCTAGCATCTGACAGTATCATCCCCCATCTCCCTCTCCCATCCTCACCCCCAGCATCTGCCAGTATCATCCCCCTTGTCGCACTCCCATCCTCACCTCAGCATCTACCAGTATCATCCCCCTTCTCCCACTCCCATCCTCACCCCAGCAACTGCCCGTGTCCCCCCCTTCTTCCATTCTCATCCACACCCCCAGCATCTAGCAGTATCATCCCCCTACTTCAACTCCCATCCTCACCCCCTGCATCTGCCCGTATCATCCCCCTCCTCCCACTCCCATCCCATCCTCACCCCAGCATCTCCCAGTATCACCCCCTTCTCCCACTCCCATCCTCACCCCCAGCATCTACCAGTATCACCCCCTTCTCCCACTCCCATCCTCACCCCAACATCTGCCAGTGTCACCCCTTCTCCCACTCCCATCCTCACCCCCAGCATCTGCCAGTATCATCCCCCTTGTCGCACTCCCATCCTCACCCCAACATCTGCCAGTATCACCCCCTTCTTCCATTCTCATCCTTACCCCCAGCATCTGCCAGTATCATCCCCCTTCTCCCACTCCCATCCTCACCCCAACATCTGCCAGTGTCACCCCCTTCTTCCATTCTCATCCACACCCCCAGCATCTACCAGTATCATCCCCCTTCTTCAACTCCCAGCCTCACCCCCTGCATCTGCCAGTATCATCCCCCTTCTCCCACTCCCATCCTCACCCCCAGCATCTACCAGTATCACCCCCTTCTCCCACTCCCATCCTCACCCCCAGCATCTGCCAGTATCACCCCCTTCTCCCACTCCCATCCTCACCCCCAGCATCTACCAGTATCACCCCCTTCTCCCACTCCCATCCTCACCCACAGCATCTACCAGTATCATCCCCCTTCTCCCACTCCCAGCCTCACCCCAACGTCTGCCAGTATCACCCCCAGCATCTTCCAGCATCAACCCGTTTTCCCACCCTCATTCCCAGTATCATTTGGCATCTGTCCCCTTCTTTTATCTACCATCACTTATAACTCCTTTCATCAGTGGTCGTTCCTCCTTTGCCTCCCCACCATTCTGTCTGTTTCACCACCTGCCTCACTTGAATGAATTTCCAAATTCAGGTGCAGGCACTTCCTGTACCTTGCAAGATACAGAAAGAGTCTGTGCCTGCCCCCCCTCATTTGTAAATGTGCTCGCTTTCAGTGCAGTTGGATCCGTGTCCAGCTCCCTGGATAAAGGCCCTGCATGCTGAGCTCAGCCCATTCCTATCCAAATTGATTGATGTATCGTTCTCTACTGGAACATTTCCTCGAAGCCTGAAACAGATGGCTATCAGACCACTCCTAAAAAACAGTAAGTTGGACCCTTCGATGATGGAATCCTACAGGCCTATCTCCAGCATATCTCTCCTATCGAAAATCATTGAAAAGATTACCCAACGCCAATTGCAAGATCACATAGATACTAATGCACCCCTGCATCCCTGCCAGCATGGATTTCGCGAAGCACATGGTGTTGAAACATTACTCACAACCTTATTCAACCTTTTTTAGCCTCTCTTCATAGGGATATCCTTCCATCCACTTTACCATTTTGGTGTCTCTTCTCTGTACCTTTTCTAATAACGCTATATGTTTTTTAAGATATGGCAACCAGAATTGCACACAATATTCAAGGTGTGGTCACACCATGGAATGATACAGAGGCATTATAATATCCTTTGTTTTATTCTCCATTCCTTTCCTTATGATTCCTAGCATTCTCATATCCAATGTCAACATCACAACCTCCCCCCTCGATCCATGCCAATATCCTGGATTAAGATGACAAGAGAACAACTAGCCCCCACCCTACTCAACACAGTAAAACTCTCCCTTACACAAGGCATTATTGCACCCACTTTCAAACAAGCTATAGTAAGACCAATATTAAAAAACACCAACCTCAATACAAAGGACTCCAACTCAAACTGACCCATCTCAAGCCTTCCATTTACAGCAAAAATCATTGAGAAAGTGGTCCACCTACAACTACAAGACCACCTAGACACCCATGCCCCTCTTGACCCCCACCAACACGGGTTCAATCCCAAACACAGCATAGAAACTCTTTATCACATCACTCCTGAATAACCTAATCACCAAATGTGACAATGCCAAGCAATGCTGCATAATGGTATTCATTGATATAAAGGCTGCCTTTGACTCTATAAATCACAGGAAATTGGTCTACAGGAAACCACACTAAAATGGTTTACATTATACCTTACCCACAGAAAAATCCAAGTCCAGAGTCCTTCGATCAACATCAATTAATCAAGGAGTACCACAAGGCTCAACACTCTCTGCATTGCTGTTTAATATATATCTATAGCCTCTAAGCAACATAATAACCAAACATAATATAAACTACAACATATATGCAGACAACATTGTGGTTTATACTCCATTCAACATAGACCAACAGATTACTCAAGAATAACATTATGAGTAGAAGAGATGTCAAACTGGCTCCTGGAGCGCAACCTATTGATAAACTACAAGAAATCAGAAACACTCTTCATAACAAGGAGCACCTCTTTTGTTCCACCAAAATCAATACAAATATCACACAATGGCATAACAGTTAAAACAGAAGTCAAAACCTAAACTTCCAAGCTCATATAAACAAAACAACAAAAGCAGCCTACCACAAACTAAGAATAATACAAAAACTCAAACCTCTACTGAACACAAATAACTTTTGTTCAGTTTGCCAAGCCATAATTATGCCCATCCTGGACTATTGCAATGAATTTATTTTATTTATTTATTTATACTTTTCTTCTATACCTCCCCTTCCAGAGATCAAGGGCGGTTTACAGAGAACAAATGAACAACTTTTACATGGAACAGCAGTTACAACAATTTACAAACAACTTTTGCATGAAACCAGGGTCTACCAACACAGTCCATCTATCCTCTACAACTACTACAAAACATGACTGCCCGTATAATAACTGGAACAACAAGAACCAGCCACATAACTCCAACACTGAAACAGCTCCCCAATAGGACCAAATATAAAGCCTTACTATCTTCAAAATCGTACACCAATTATTCCCACCAATCCTACAAACACTCATCAGCAAAAATCCTGAAAACAGAACCAAATGGAAAACCAATAAAAACCTATTAACAATACCCAAGAACAAAATAAAAGCAAAACAGACAAACTGTCACAGAGCCTTTTCAATATATGCCCCATCACTCTGAAACTCACTTCCTGAGAACATAAGAACTAGAGTGACTTATGGGACTTCCAAAACGCCATAAAAACACACCTCTTTTTGGAATACTACAGACCAGAAACATAATCACCCTGGGACAAGTACCCATCACAGTAAAACATGAACCAACTCACACCCTTCCGGATGGTTCTTTCTATCCTATATTGACTCCAACATCATGTGCTTCCAATCATACAAATACAACAGATCTGACAATCTGAAATAAACACACCATGTAAACTGCATTGTTTATTGACACTGTTAATTCCAAGTTTAATTCCCTTGTTCTATGTAAAATTCTCTGTTTATTTGTTCATTGTAAACCACTTTGAATATAAGAAAAGGTAGTATAGAAAGCTTGTTAAATAAATAAATACATAAATTTAATTCTATTTGCTTTCTTGGCCGCCACTGCACATTGGGCAGACGGTTTCAACGTCATCCATGATGACACCTTAATCTTTTTCCTGGGTGGAGGTTCCTAATGTGGAACCTTGCATCGTGTAACCATAGTTTGGGTTGTTCTTTCCTAGGTGCATAATTTTGCACTTGTCCACATTAAATTTCATCTGTCATTTGGATGCCCAGTCTTCCAATTTATCAAGATCCTCCTGCAATTTTTCCCAATCCTCTTAGGTTTTAACAACTTTGAATAATTTTGTGTCATCTGCAAATTTGATTACCTCACTCGTTATTCTCATTTCAGGTCATTTATGAATATGTTAAAAAGCAGTGGACCCAGTACAGATCCCTGGGGTACTCCACTATTCACCTTTCTCCATTAGGAAAATTGGCCATTTAGCCCTACCCTCTGCTTTCAATCTTTTAACCAGTTCCTGATCCACAATAGTACGCTGTCTCTTATCCTATGACTTTTTAATTTCGCCAAGAGTCTCTCATGAGGGACCTTGTCAAAGGCTTTCTGAAAATCCAGATACACTATATCAACTGACTCACCTTTGTCTACCTGTTTATTCACACCTTCAAAAAAACATAACAGATTAGTGAGACAAGACCTTATTTGGCTAAAGTCATATTGACTCTCTCCCATTAAGCCATGACTATCTACATGTTCAGTAATTTTGATCTTTATAATGGTTTCTACCATTTTTCCCGGTACTGATGTCAGGCTCACCGGTCTGTAGTCTCCCAGATCACCCCTGGAACCCGTTTTAAAAAATTGGTGTTTCATTGGCGATCCTCCAATCTTCAGATATTACAGATGATTTTAATGATAGTTCACAAATTACTAATAGTAGGTCTGCAATCTCATAGTTCAGTTTTCCATAGAATAATTGTATAACAACTCCATCTCCTTACTTTCTCTCTTCTAGGCCCTGGTCTCCAAAATCTCTAAGTTCCCCTAGACCCTTAGGAATCTACTCCTAGGCAGGTCCGCTGCAAGGAGATGAGGCTCCCTAGGTGAACCGTATCTCTTACACCCCCCCTCCCACCCTCTGTGACACCCATTGCCGCAAACAGCCCTGCAGCACTTACCTTTAAACTCTGGCACCTCGGGGTTGTTTGCTTCTGCCCCATCTGATACCCGATGCTGACTTCCTGTTTGCAAAAAGGAAGTCAGCATTGGCCGGTGCGAGGGGTGGAAGCAAACAACCCTGTAGCACTGAAGTTTAAAGGTAAGTGCCGCAGGGCTGCTGCCATTGCCACCACTGTAAGTCCTGAGAGGGGCAATAGCAGCAGCAAGGGCACCCCTGAAGGCCCGGTACTCTAGGCAACCACCTAGTTTGCCTCAGGGTAGCATCAGCTCTGCTCCTAGGTGCCTAGATTCTCCTTCCTAAGCCCCAGCACACCCCAAGAAGGGGGAAGAAGAACGTCCCAGCACTTGCATCACACCTAAGTTTCTATGATGCATCTTTCTGTGATGCTTCCCTTTAGAGAGTGTCATTAACATCTCCAACGACACTGATTTAAGAGCCTGTGAAAATTCTAAATTCACTAGTAAGGGAGAAAATGGTGACTCCTTTACACAATCATGACATATCATTTTTTTTTTTTTTTGTAAAAAAGATCCACCAATCTTTAATAGTAAGACTGCCAGTTTAACAGGTACATGTCTCCTTAAGTTTGGTCTCATTCGGACCAGACTGAGCTAGAACTTGCAAAGGCTCTGGCACTATATGCCCTCTGGCTTTGTTTATGTACATTTTTTATTTTATCATTTGTGACTCATTTCTAAAAATTAAAAAAAAAATGCATTCCTGGAGACCAAGATCATAAAATTGTACGGCAAAGCATGGTGCATTCTTTAAAAGTCAATGTTCTGTTTATTTTCCCATATAAGCTTAGCAACAGTTCTGTTTTATGAGAGCAGAAGTGCAGTGTGCCCTTAATGAGTTTATAAGCAGCAGCTATGTATAATATATGTATGCAAATTGACACAAAATTCAAATAATTTTCAGTAGCGACTTGAAATCTTTGTCTGCTTTCTGCCATTTCCTTGTTGCCTTTGTGTAAGCCAGTGGTGCAAAATAAGCATATGTGAAGTCAGCACAGTGTTATTCAGTGCTTAGAATGCATTTAGCTATTTCAGCAGAAACATCATAGCAAACATACATTTTTATAATAATCGTCTTTAAACCAATGATTTTTCTGCATGCAAAGCCTGTTTTTCATGTGAAAAGGCCTTTTTTGCATATGTAAATATGCTGACAAGTCAGCATGTACAGTTGTGATGAACATTATTGGAACTCTTCCAGTTCAATCCCTTAACCCTGGGAGTATCGATGGGGTCAAAAGTGACCCCATTGCAAGTTTCACAACGCGTATCTTGGAAACTAGTTGTTCAAGAATGTAATCTTTTTTTTACTTTTCACATGTCAATATTCTCTTTATATTGCATCATGAGAGGAATAATTTTCATCCGCTAGGTGACGCTAGTGATGAATGGAAGCACAGAGTACCAGTGGGGTAATTTTTGACCCCAGTTGCTTACGTCCGGTTTGGATCGTGATACAATTTGCAGTTTTGTGAATTTTTTGATCTGACAAAGGTATTTATCATTAATTATGTATCATTTATTTTTTGTACTCTTATTTTATGAAAATTACACATTTTCTGTAATTGATATCATACGTTCTCTCATTATTTCCGATGACGTCTAAAGGCTTTCAGCTCATTCATCACGATTATTGTACACCTATAGTAAAATTGCTTCACATTTTATTCAACTTTATCTTTGTTTATTTATTTTAGGTTATTGTTTATGATGTCAAAACAAAAGTATTCAGCTGCCCAAGTAAGAGAAATATTGCAACGAGATGCTGACAGTGACGGCTCTGAGTCGTCTGATGATGCAGCATATTCAGCAAGCGAAGAAGCATATCAGCCAAGTTCAGGCGATAAATCTGATGATGACAGTCATGATTCAGATGGCGACAGCAGTTAGTTGCCAAGTGAATGTGAGACTGATGTTGAGCCGGTAACATCGCCTGCAGCAAAGAGTCAAATTACAGGTCGAGGCAAAGGTCGAGGCTGTGCTGGATGGGGAAGAAGGCAGGAGTCCTCGGTGTCAGTATCATCTGTGAGGAATCTTAGTTGTGGTCGTAGAGGAGCTAAGAGGTCATCAACTATAAGCACAAATGTTGCCATTGAAGCCTATGTATCTAAGGATGCCACATCATGGAATAGGAAGCCTATAAAGCAAGCTGCTGGAAGATACGCCAGAGCTAATCTCATGCCCGTACAACAAGGTCCTACAAGGTATGCTGTACGAAATGTTGATGGCCCTCTCGCAGCATTCCACTTGTTCATGAGGAAGAACCTATTGAATGAAATCATGATGTGGATGAGCAAACAAGGAAGACACATTTATGACGACACCTGGAAAGATTTGACAGACAGAGAATTTCAATGTTTTCTTGGACTTCTGATCCTCTCAGGCATGTACAAGTCATGAAATGAATCCATAGTTCAGTTGTGGAACCTTGAAGATGGTCGTTCTGTTTTCGGCAAAAATATGGCCCGTAACCGTTTTCAGCAAATTTCTTGTGCTCTCAGATTTGATGATGCAACCAACAGACGTGAACAACATGTCGTGGATAAGCTTGCTCCAATCAGACATGTTTTTTGATACCTGGGAAGCAACTCTAAGTGACACCTTTGTTCCTGGTGAAAATGTTACCGTGGATGAGCAACTGCTTACATTTTGTGGCCGTGTTCCGTTCAGACAATATATTC
Organism: Ichthyophis bannanicus; assembly: GCA_033557465.1. Lineage (NCBI taxonomy): Eukaryota > Metazoa > Chordata > Amphibia > Gymnophiona > Ichthyophiidae > Ichthyophis > Ichthyophis bannanicus. Next base: position 1,017,817,380 of record CM066033.1, on the reverse strand, counting down.
CCAGCAAACCTGGGAAATATGGCATAAAGCTATGGATGTTGTGTGACAGTGCAACATCATATGTTCTGCATCTTCAAGTATATACAGGAAAGGAACTCAGACAAAACAGGGAACAGAATCAGGGTGAAAGGGTTGTGCTGCAACTCACTGAAGGATTGACACAATCTGGCAGAAATGTTACTGTTGACAATTTCTTCTGCAGTTTATCCCTGTCACGGAAATTGCTAGAAAAACAAATGACACTTTTGGGGACAATTCGAAAGAACAGAAAATAATTACCTGCAGAATTTGTAACAGCAAAGGGCCAAGAGGTATTCACTTCACTGTTTGCCTTTCGCGATGACGCCACTCTGGTTTCCTATTGCCTGAAGAAAGGAAAAGTGGTTGTTCTTCTGAGCAGTTTGCATGATCAAGAAGAAGTAGATAACACACGTCCAGACAAAAAAACACGCATGATCTTGGACTATAATTCTAGTAAAGGTGGAGTAGATACTGCAGATCAAATGTTGCGCACGTATACCACAAAACGAATGACAAGATGCTAGCCAGTGACAATCTTCTACAACATGTTGGACATCAGTGCTTTGAACACCTTCATTGTTTGGATGTCACTAAATCTAGAATGGCAGTCCAAGTCAAAGCACAGACGTCATCTATTCCTCTTGGAATTAGGAAAGCAGCTGCTTCAGAGTAATTGCAGCGAGACTTCTTCCAGCATTAAAGAAGCCACTGATGCTGTTTGCAATGTCGGGATCCAAAAGAAAAGGGCAAGGTGTCACTGCTGTTCCAGAGAAAAAGACAAGAAAAGCAACATAGTTTGTACCTCCTGCAAGCGCAGTGTTTGCAAAGAACATTCAGAAATTATCTGTATAGCATGCAAATGACTGTAGTACTTTACTGTGTTCATCAAGTGCATGCAAAAACTGCTTTCATGGCAACTCTTCTTCATGTAATTTTATGATAAAGCATTACATTTCAAAACATTTAACCTTCATATAATAAATAATTAATTTGGAATAATATTTTGTCTGTTTAGTTTAAAGTTTTCATGGTTAACAATTAAAATTCATTGTGGGGTCATTTATGACCCCAACGGTATTCAGTGTGTGCAAAAAATCTAGGTAATTCCAGGGTTAATGTCCAATATCTCCTAAAAAAAAGTGGTCAGTGAAATGGCTTTGAACTATATATGCACATATATTTGACACACAAAAGAATCAAATAAAACAAGGCCAATTAAAAAAGGAAATAGTAGGAAATAATATAAAAATTGAGACATTTCCAGGACATGATTATTCAACCAAACATTAAAGGAAATAAAGCTACCCTATTAGACTAATGTTTTGTCGGAACCTTCGCCATGAAGATGAAAGAAAACATCTTCCTGTAGCTATTTGTTCCTTTTTATTCTTTATATAGGGACACAACCCTAAACATTTCCGCTAAGGGATAAAACCCTCAGTTGAAATCCATCGGTAAAAGATGTTTTTTTTTTAATTTTATTTTTATGCAATTTTACAAAATCAATCAAGCAAATGCTTGTACAGCAAACGACAACTTGTAAAGAAATAATACAATATAATAAAAAATCAGGCAATAGAAAAATACAAGAGTATTATTAGCCCACTATAAGGAGAGAGTCAGCAAGGAAAGCAAAACCCAAGGACAGTGACTCCCTGAGAAATATAAGAGACTTCTCTCAAGGAAAATACAAGATGACAAGAGAGGACAGAGGAAAACCAACTGATGAGACATCCTATGATAACATTCACTTAGGGGAAGAGGTAACAACAATCTGCGAACTAATAAATGAGGATAAATCTTCAGGCTGCAAAAATACATATTTGTGAGCCCTAAAGGAAATAATACATTTGCAAGGAAAACGTAATATAAAGGAACCGCCAAGTTGAACAATACCAGGTCTGAGAAACAGAAAAGCCCTACGGCGCTTCTGAGTCTCCCTGGAAACATCAGGAAACATCACTACCTTCTTACCCAAATACATAACAGATCTTTTCCTAAAATACATCTTCAATATCCAATCCCTATCTGATGGTAGCGCAAAAGTCACTAACATTGTAGAAACTGACAATTTAGCCTCCTTAGGCCATTGTAGAAGAGCGGATACATCCAAGACATTCATATCAACTCCGTCCTGTATTACCTTTCCCTCTTTCTTAGCTTTGGGCAAAAAATAAGCTTTCACCACTGGGGGAATCAAATCAGAAGAGACATTTAAGACTTCCTGCATATATTTTTTAAACATTTCAATCGGAGATAAACCAACTAAAATAGGAAAATTCAACAATCTTATATTAGCTGCACTAACAGCATTCTCTACATTTTCCAATTTCATTCTTATGTAAAGATTATCTTTCACAAGAGTCTCAGTTAATAAAGAGTTCTGATTCACTTTTTGTTCCTCAACTTCAATTTTTGAACGGAGGTTAACCAACTCTTCCCGCATACCCGATGAACCACTCTCCAAAGTCTCCAAGCGTGAAATTGTCAGCTCCACCTGCTTACTCACTGCTGAAGAAAGCTGAGAAATCGCGTCCCAAATAGTGGCCAGGGAGATTTCCTCAGGACGCTTCAAAAAAATACCGCAGGAAATATCTGAGCCCAAAGACAGTACCTTTGCTCCTACAGCTCCTCCTAAGGATACAGGATCAGCCGCCTCAGATACCAAAGAGGGAACCATACCAACAGCTCCCAACGCTGAGAGCTTCTCTCCGGGGCTCTCCACCAGCAAGGCCCGCACAGTCGATGCAGCACCACCAACTCCGGGTGGGGCTGGGTCTCCTCCCGCAAGAGGAGGCACCGGGTAGTTCCCTTGCACCGGCGGCAATCGCTCATCGGGGGAGAGAGACACCTCTAGGGCAGGCAGTGCTGGAACCACTCCATCCGGCACTACAACGCCCGCTCAAATCTCCCCCTTCTGTTCCTCCATCAGCCGGACAAAACGATCCATAGGACCAGAAGAAATAATCGCAGGAACGACAGGTAGGGGCTCCGCGGGAGGAGCCTTCTGTTTGCCCTTACGTTTAGGCATGTCCAGCTCTAAACGCTCAATCCGCCATCTTGAAAATCAGCTGACTCCAAAAGATGTTAATCTATCAAATGAATTCACTTAGCTGTTTAGAGGTTCCTTCCTATTCTGGGGAACAGCAAAGCCTTAAAGGTTGTTTTTCACGATTTCAACCTTCTCCAATTTTCAATAAGATGTCCACTCTTAATTTGGACTGGAGTGAGCTGTGTCACGCCCTTGCTCCTTGCATTCAGCATGGAGGGTCGTGGTTATAATAGAAACTTCCCTTTTCAGCCTTCACGGACTGGTTCCCCCACAATGCTTCTTGGGAAATGTAGTTTAACTGCTACACATATGGCTTCAGGTAGAAAAAAAACTTGTAGTTTGGCTCTTTTGGTAAGGCAATGACAGAAATTTATTAAACTCAAATGCAAGATCTATAAATTACCTCTTTCAGGATTATTTCTCCAGGTTTCTTTCAAAAACACAACAGGACATAAGCAAAAGGTCAAAACAAAATATCAGTTTACAGTATTCTTCAGCTCAAAAGCAAAAACCCCTTTAACAGCAAGGTTTCCAGCTTTCTCTAGCCTTGCTGGTTAAAGCGTAAACACACACAGCTTTCTTCAATGGCAGTTTTCTTTCTTTTCAGTTCCAAACATTTCAAGGCTGTACTCCTCTTTATAGGCAAAGCAAAACTTCCAACAGGAACAAACTTCCAATAAGCAAACAAAGCTCTACTCAGGTTTTCTTAGGAACTTTCAAAGCAAAACAAAAGCTTTTTTCCTCTCACCGTTAGCTTGGCTTCTTGCAGTCTCACTGCACAGGATAGCAGGTGTTTAACAAGCACAATTATACAGCTTCAGCTTGTTCTCACTTCTCAGCATAAGTTTCCCCTCTTTAACACAGGGAATTCACAAAACATCTTCCTTGCTTTACAAGGTTACCTTGCTTTGGAGAGTTTTCTCTTAAGGTTGGCTTTCCTTCAACTCCTCTGTAGCTAAGGCTTGGCACAAAGAGCAATCCATTAATATATCCTCCTCATTCAAAGCTGCATCAGGCTCTCCTAGTTGCATTGGTTCTATCTCTCATTCTAGCTCACTGGGCTTAGCTGACAGCCTCTCATTAGAGCTGAGAGTGTCTCCTGCAACTCTGCACTGCTCAGTATGGGACAGGCTTCTAAGGCTTGTACCTGTGCCTTGGCTTGTAGCAGCTTCTCCTTTCTCGTGCTCTGTACCTCTCTCGGGCTCTTTCCAGCACTCTCCTCTCCCGCTGTTCCTGCTCCTGTTTCCGTTGCTGTCCTTGCTCTCCTTGCTCTTGCTCTCCTTCCTCTTGCTCTCCTTCCTAACTTCTGTATATTCTAACCTAGGCTTAAATCTCCAGGGTTCCAGCCCCACCTCTTCTCTTCCCAGGTGACGGAGATCAGCTTGCCGTTTGGCACCTGGGTAATCAGGGAGCTTACTGACGTAAGGGTCTTTTACCTTGGGTCTGTATTCACTCTCCCTTACTCCACTAGGGGAACTCTGAAACCTGTTCCAGCTGGGGATTTTCTGGTTTCTAGGTGTGGTTGTGGTTTTATTTCTCTGACCTTGTAAAATAGGTCCTTTGATTAATGTGAATTCTTTGGTTTTTTCACTTTCTCCTAACTCAGGATGAGCTTCCTTACCACAGCTGATAAGGGGGATATGACTGGAAATGGGCTGGGACTGGAAATGGGCTAATGGGGGAGGGGAGGAGAGTGCTGCTGGCCCTGGAAGAAAACTAGGGGCTAGGGCTACAAATGGGTTGATGCGGGGGAATGGGAGAATAGGATTGGAATGGAGCAGATACTGAGAGGGTCTGCCAGGGGAAGGAGGTGGCAGTATAGGAGCTGACATGGGTGAAGGAGGGGGCTGGAAAGGAGCTGATATGGCAGGTGAAGGAGGGGGCTGAAATGGAGCTGACACCTGGGATGTACTGCAGGAGGACTGAAAGGGAGCTGACACTTAGGAGTGGGAGTGGTAGGTGGCTGGGTAATGGGAAGGAGGCTGGAAGGGAGCTGACGTGTGAATGGCACTGGAAGGGGGGTGGACAGAGGGTAGGGTGACTGGAAGGGAGCTGACTGGGGGTGGGTGGGGGTGGCACTGAGAGTGGATGTGAGCTGATACCTGGGATGGTATTTGTACTATAAGGGGCTGGACAGTGGGGAAGGAAGGGGACTGGAAGGGAATGGACACCAGTGGCAGTCATGGGAATGCAAGACGATTGACATTGGAAGGTACTGGGGAGGGGAGGACTGGAAAGGGGGCTGATACTGAGAAGGGTTACTGGAACTGGAAATGGACTGATGGAAGGAAGTGAAGAAAACAAAAGAAGAGAGAAGAAATGGCAGATGGACCATAGACCACAGAAAGAGAGCTAAGAGAAGACAGGAAAGCAGAAGCCTCAGAATGGGACCAGCATGATCAGAGAATGAAATGGTCAGACAACAAAGGTAGAAAAAATAATTGTATTTAATTTTAGTGATTGCACTTTGTGCTATCTTTATATTTTACACAGTATGGGGGAACTGCATCTCTTATTTATCTGATGCTGCACTGCATGCGGAGTCTGGCTTCTTGGGGTAACAGTTTAAATTTTGTCTACATATTTTTATTTTTACTTTAGATTGTGGTTACTTATTCTGGACTTGGTGAGCGTATGTGTTCTGAGTGTGTGACTGAGCCCAGGTATTCTGTTAACATGGAGTTTGTACATAAAGATCTATACTGTACTGTAGTAATTTGACTTGTTCAGCTTTTCAAATAGGTGTATGGATGTTCCAGGGCCCACGGTAGTATTTACAGTGACCTTTTTTTAGATGAGCTCCTTATGTGAGTTTTGGAAGTTGGTGCTGATATGGTATGGTATGGTAGATGTGCTCTTTGTTATAGGGTTTTGTATTAGTTCACAATATGCCTGGTACTGGAGAATGTTTGTTGTTGTTGTTGTTGTTGTTAGTGAGATGATCAGAATCAGATTTTTTTTTTAAATATTGAGTTCTGTGGGTGAATGTCCTGGTTCTGCTCTGCACCCACTGTGGAAGAAAAATATATGTTCAAAAAGAAAAAGCAAGAACCATAACGCAGTTTATAATAACAAAATAAAAATGAGTTATAATTTAGTTTTATAAACTGTGCTGTTGGTTCTCACTCTCTTTTAGTTCCTTGGTGTGCAAACATCTTGCATTTCCTCCATATAATCTAATCGACTTTTTGGTTTGGTTCAATCCCTGATTGGTGTTCTGAAAAAGCCTCGCCCCCTCTATGGGGGGGGGGGGGGCGCTGGGGGCGCCATCTCATCCTTCGCCTCAGGCAGCAGATTGCCTTGAGCCGCCCCTGCATCCAAAAGTACAAAAGAATAGTTAAAAAGGAACAAATGGTCTGTTTTAAACTGTCTAGCAATGAGTCCTGATCTCAATCCAATCGAGAACCTTTCAAAAGAGTTGAAATCTGCCATTGTTAAAATGAATCCTGGAAACATTCATGAGCTGGAACAAATCACAGTTGAAGAGTGGGAGAAACTACCAGCAGACAGATGTATGAAAATTATAGATGGCTACAAGGAATGTTTGGAGGCTGTCATCACTGACAAGGATTATGCACCAAATATTAGTGAAGGGTGTCATTAATCCTGTCCAAGTCATATTTAGTTTTTTTTCTCAGAAATTACTACGTCTATGTTACACAGACATCTTTTTTTTTTCTTTTTTGCTGTATACCTTTGAACGTACTATGAAAATATTATGTTGGAATATTTCCAATTATTTCTCAAGATATTATACACAACATACCTAAAATGCAAGGGTTCCAATAATGTTGACCACAAAGGTATTTATCCATATGCTGCATGGAGGCATTTCTAGGGGCACAGTTTGGGCAGAGGAGGAGTGTAGATGCAATGTACACACACACTTTATAAGCTATGTGAGTACATGTGTAGAGTACACACAGACATTTACCCCAGTTTTGGTGTAAATATGTGCCCTGACATTTGCATGCTATTGAGAGTGGTTGTGGGTGGCTATGTTATAAGGGCACATAGGCTTAAAATAGTTGGTGGCGGTCACTCTAATGCAAGTGGCTGGCCATCGTCAATTTAATGTTGAACTGGATATTCACCGTTGAGATCATATCCGGCCACCGGCATTGATTGACTATTGTAACACCTATAGTCCCAGCAGGGCTGTAGTATAGGCAGTTAGCCAAGCTATTAAGTCACCTGACCTTGTATTGGAAAGGAGTGTAGTCGTGGATCCAAGTGGTCAAGGTTCAAAAGGATTTTATTTCCCCTCCCGGGGTTTATGGATTTTCAAAAACATCAACAACAGAAGTAAAACTTAGGATACAAAACTGGATGAACTTAAAGGTAGCAAACTTGCTTTCAAATGTAACAGAAACTGAATAATTATAGCAGGCAGCTGATAATCTCTTCTTAGCCTTTTGTACTAGTTTACAACAAAGAAGGATTCTCATCAGCTATCATTAGAGAGCATTCCATTTCTTCCAAGCCTGGATTCAAACAGCTATCTTCTGTGATCATTGGCTCAATATCACTGTCCTGTGAACAATCAGCCTGAGTATACCTTTGCTCTATATCTTCTCCTGGGTTTCTCAAATAGTCATAGTCAGTACAAGGCAAGTAATTACCATTTACTTTATAATGGCAAGGCAGAGAAACACACTTCCTGGAATAACGTTTCCCTCTGTTAGCTGCTGGCTCTCGGCTACTCCCATTTACTGGTAGCTCACAGCTCTGCTCTTTATAATGAACAGGTTTCTCTCTTATCACTCTGTGCCTTGGTTTATCTGGTATATAATTGTCTGTCTCATCCATACAAACATTTTCAATAGCCCAGTTTCCCTCAACGTTCTGAGACCGCTTCTTACAAGCCTGCTTCTCAAACACACATGGCTTTTTCACTGTCTCACGTCTCTCCCATTCAAGTAGGTGTTGAGGAATTCCTCTCTGTATCAGAGGTGGATATTTCTTTTGACTAACCTGCCAAGTGGAACCTTTTCTAGTTCCTGGTGTAGAACTCTTTTGTAGCTTTCTGACTGGAACTGCAGGGGGTTCAAACTCAGTCTCTGAGAAGTCTGAGCTTGTTTCAGAATCACTCAGCACTTCTCCCTCATGGCAGCTTCTGACGTTACAACACCCTCTGTAACTTCCTCTGAAGTCTCCCGTGTAACTTCCTTTGGAGTTTCCTGTTCCACTGGTCCTATCAGGTCTCTGAGTTCTCTGGGTCCTCTCTGAACTCCTCGTCCTCGCTGAACTCCTGGTTCTCTCTGAATTCCCGGTCCTCTCTGAGCTCCGGGTCCTCTCTGAACTCCTGGTCCTCTCTTCTCTCCCGGTTCTCTCTGAGCTCTCAGCTGTTTTCTCTACACATTTTTTATAATGCCTTAGGGGCGTGTCTTCCCTCACGTGGAAGTTGTTCTCTCCCTCTAATGAGAGGTGTTTCTTAACTAGGCACGGCTGCAGATCCTGTGCCTGCCTGGGTTGCTTATGGCAACAGAAATGCTTTTGATCTGCCTGCCTGTCAGAACCTAGCATGTTTGCATCAGGTTTTTGTCTATTTAAAGCAAGGGACAGATCTGCTGTGTTACATATCCCCCTCCTTAAGTTATTACACGCTGCTGACATCCTCGTCGGACAGCGTGTAATTTCATGAGATCTAACACAGTGGTCCTCCACATACACCACGCGTACATTCGCTGACCTCTCATGCCAAGGTTTCAGCAAATTTACATGATAAGTTTGGCGGCGCCCTCTCTCATTTTCTACACTGTATGAAACCGGGCCTACCTGAGCCACTACTGTGCCCGGGCCTCTCCACCTGGCCTCAAACTTATGGCCAGCATCTGCCACCAAAATTAAAACTTTATCGCCTACAGATAATTTTCGTGTCTTGGTCCTACGATCGTAATATTTTTTCTGTCGGCGCTGACTAGCCTGCAAGTTATTCATAGACACCCTGGACGTTCGTTTTAAATGATTCCGGAGGTCCTTTAAAAAGTGGGGTACTCCTACCTCTGTTTCTTCGGGTGCAACCCATTGCTCCCTGAGAATATCTAAAGTACCTCTTGGGGCCCTCCCAAACATTAATTCGTAAGGAGACGCTCCCCACGATACCTGCGTGCGTTCCCTACACGCATAGAGGACGAACGGTAGGACATTATCCCATTCGCTCATATTACCATTTAGGCTCCTTCTTAGCATTTGTTTTAGGGACTGATTAAGCCTTTCCACCAACCCATTGGCCTGGGGGTGATACGCTGAGGTGCGTATATGGCGTATCCCGAAGGCATCCCAAAGCATAGCTAAATGCTTGGATGTGAAATTGGTCCCCTGATCGGTTAGTATTTCCTGTGGGAACCCAATCTCACAGAAGAGCTTTATAAGCTCTATTGCTATGGTTCTTGCGGAAATATTCCGTAGTGGTATGGCCCATGGGAACCTTGTCGCATGGTCTATAATCACTAGGATATAGGAAAAACCTCTGGGAGTCCTCACTAAGGGGCCCACAATATCCATAGCTAACCGTCTTACCGGAGTTGCAATGGTGGGAGGTGATATCAAAGGCACTGGCTTAGGCTTCGCCGCCGTGACTCTTTGACAGGCCGGGCATGACTCGCAATATTTAGTTGTTTCTTTAAACACACCCGGCCAGTAGAAACGAGCCAACACTTGATCCAATGTCCCTTGGACACCTTTATGACTACCCGTAGGGTGGTCGTGGGCCAATTTCATTACTACTGCCTTAAAGGTAGTTGGCACCACCAATTGTTTACGCACAATACCTGTCTTGGGGCTTGCACTTTCCCGGTATAATAGTTCTCCCTCCATGAAGAACCTAGGTAGAATTGTTCTAGCCTCACGAGCGTAGTCAAACGCTCTTTTTAGCGCCGGGTCATTCTTTTGCTCGGCCGGAAAGGACGGGAATTTCCTTACCAGCTCGGCTGGTACCCAAGGCAATTCCTCTCCTTCTTCTAGGCCTGCTCTCCCTTGTGACCTGCACCTCCTTTCCTGGCGCCTTTCTGGTTTCCCTTTCCTAATTTTTTCTGGGGGGTTAACTAAACCCTCATCGCAAGGAAGTGTATCTTGCAATGACCTATCTGGGTCCAACTCTCGCTCGGGGGATGGGTCCCTATCCTCGAGCCTTTCTTGTGGCTCAGACACTGTACTTGTCCCTGCACTCGCACCCTTACTCTGAGATCGGGTGGAAACTAAACCTATTTTACCGTCAAGCCTTTCCTTGAGGGCTTGCTGGAAAAGAGGCCACCCTTTCCCTAATACCACCTCTCTCGGGAGGTAGGGAACTACTACTATGGGCACTACCTGACTAACACCTAGTGCCTCCATTCGCACATCATACAGGGCATAATAAGATGATTCTCCATTCATACACTTCAATTTTACATTCGGGGGTAGCTGACATACAACAAGGGGGTTACTTGCTATCATAGCTTGCCACATAGCACCAGAAACCATATTCTGATCCGCTCCTGTGTCTAGGAGTGCGGTAGCCTTTACCCCTTCCATCAAAACATCTACCACCAACTCTCCTTCAGTGTGTTTCTCTCCTCCAGCTATCAGGACAACATATTCTTTACAATCTCTTTGCATGTGCCCTTTTTCTCCACATTGAAAACATTTTAACATTTCATACTTCATCACATTTCTCCTAGGTACATCCTGGTTATAAGCTCTTCCTGTCCCTGACATTCGTTCTCTACCTGTGACCTTCAACAGGTGACCTTGAGAAGCTCCAGCTATTTCTGCTTCAAAATAGCAGTCTGTTAGCTCCACTGCTTCTCCAGTAGATTTGCACCTTTGCAATAATAGGAAGGCTTTTACATCTGGTGGCACAGCCTCAAAATATTGCTCCAAAATTACAGCGTCTACCAGAGACTCTATCGTGGCTGTTTGAGGAGCAAGCCATTTTGATGCTAGGCCTGTTAATCTCTGCATCAGGGCCTTTGGTGTCTCTTTAGGTAGGATTTTAGCCTCCCTAAAAAGACGGCGGTAATGGGTATGGGTTAACCCAAGCCTATCCCTAACTGCTAATTTTAGTTCATGATACTGGGACGCGAGATCAGCGGGCATCGCCTTATATGCTGCTAAAGCCTCTCCCCTTAGAGACATGGCGAATCTTACCGCCCACTGGTCTGGCGGCCATTTCGCTGCTACAGCTATCCTTTCGAAAGCCTCTGCATAATCATCAAAGTTATCAGAGTGTTCTAAAGGTCCTAATGTCAATGCATTGCAGTTCTGTACTCCTACCACAGGGGTCATTGAAACATTGTCCTCCTCTGGGGAGCGCATCTTCTTCACCAGAGTGGCAATCAGGTCCAGCAGGGGTTGCTGCTGTGCCGCTACTGCAGTCATAGTCCTCTCTTGTGCTTGCCGCGTCAGCTCGCCTTGGGCCTGCCATTGGGCCTCCATCCAACTGCGTATCTCTTCAGGATCCATTGCAGCGTCTGTGTACCTGCAAGAAAAGAAAAACAAGGCCCACCAAGTGCGGAACAATTTTTCTGTCCCCTCTCTACTACTTGGCTAGGTTTTATCTTTCCCTCTTTTTTTTTTCCTCCCCTTTTCTCACCAATCCTCGCCACCCGTGCCCAGTCACTTATACCTGAACACGGTGCAGGATCTCACTTTGAAAAAAGGTCTTTGGCTCCCTCTGGTCAGCTCAGGATGTAGAAATCCACTCCGTGCCACTTCAGTACAGATTTTCCTTTTTTTTTTTTCAAATCAGCTGTATCCACTCAAGAAGCTTTGTAGTGTTCTGTGCTGTAGTTTTTTTTTTTTTCAAAAATCCAAGAACGACGCCATTTTCTTGTAACACCTATAGTCCCAGCAGGGCTGTAGTATAGGCAGTTAGCCAAGCTATTAAGTCACCTGACCTTGTATTGGAAAGGAGTGTAGTCGTGGATCCAAGTGGTCAAGGTTCAAAAGGATTTTATTTCCCCTCCCGGGGTTTATGGATTTTCAAAAACATCAACAACAGAAGTAAAACTTAGGATACAAAACTGGATGAACTTAAAGGTAGCAAACTTGCTTTCAAATGTAACAGAAACTGAATAATTATAGCAGGCAGCTGATAATCTCTTCTTAGCCTTTTGTACTAGTTTACAACAAAGAAGGATTCTCATCAGCTATCATTAGAGAGCATTCCATTTCTTCCAAGCCTGGATTCAAACAGCTATCTTCTGTGATCATTGGCTCAATATCACTGTCCTGTGAACAATCAGCCTGAGTATACCTTTGCTCTATATCTTCTCCTGGGTTTCTCAAATAGTCATAGTCAGTACAAGGCAAGTAATTACCATTTACTTTATAATGGCAAGGCAGAGAAACACACTTCCTGGAATAACGTTTCCCTCTGTTAGCTGCTGGCTCTCGGCTACTCCCATTTACTGGTAGCTCACAGCTCTGCTCTTTATAATGAACAGGTTTCTCTCTTATCACTCTGTGCCTTGGTTTATCTGGTATATAATTGTCTGTCTCATCCATACAAACATTTTCAATAGCCCAGTTTCCCTCAACGTTCTGAGACCGCTTCTTACAAGCCTGCTTCTCAAACACACATGGCTTTTTCACTGTCTCACGTCTCTCCCATTCAAGTAGGTGTTGAGGAATTCCTCTCTGTATCAGAGGTGGATATTTCTTTTGACTAACCTGCCAAGTGGAACCTTTTCTAGTTCCTGGTGTAGAACTCTTTTGTAGCTTTCTGACTGGAACTGCAGGGGGTTCAAACTCCGTCTCTGAGAAGTCTGAGCTTGTTTCAGAATCACTCAGCACTTCTCCCTCATGGCAGCTTCTGACGTTACAACACCCTCTGTAACTTCCTCTGAAGTCTCCCGTGTAACTTCCTTTGGAGTTTCCTGTTCCACTGGTCCTATCAGGTCTCTGAGTTCTCTGGGTCCTCTCTGAACTCCTCGTCCTCGCTGAACTCCTGGTTCTCTCTGAATTCCCGGTCCTCTCTGAGCTCCGGGTCCTCTCTGAACTCCTGGTCCTCTCTTCTCTCCCGGTTCTCTCTGAGCTCTCAGCTGTTTTCTCTACACATTTTTTATAATGCCTTAGGGGCGTGTCTTCCCTCACGTGGAAGTTGTTCTCTCCCTCTAATGAGAGGTGTTTCCTAACTAGGCATGGCTGCAGATCCTGTGCCTGCCTGGGTTGCTTATGGCAACAGAAATGCTTTTGATCTGCCTGCCTGTCAGAACCTAGCCTGTTTGCATCAGGTTTTTGTCTATTTAAAGCAAGGGACAGATCTGCTGTGTTACACTATCCAGGTTGGTCAGATTGCAAAAGTGGCTAGAACAGCCATTTAGGTTTCCTAAGTTTATCCAGTTAGGGTTATCAGGCTAAGTACCTCTGCTGCCCTGTCAACCCCGGGTGCCACCCCTATTCTACTCCCGGAACACCCCGACGCTAAGCAGTTAGCATCAGGACATTCAGACCTGGTAACGGGATATTCAGCGGCAATAAACAGCTTACTGCCACAGAATATCCCACTGACCACGATTCAACTGATTAGCAGGACTGCTAACCAGTTAAACTGTTTTGAAAATGCCCCTCCGTCTTTTTGTGGATTTCTTACATAGGCATCCTATTATAAAATCACACCCAGAGTATGTAATTTATTTTCTTGATATCCCTTTCTCTTTTTGGAGACCTGGGAAATGCCCACATAGAAATAATTTTAACACAAAGATCCATGGGTATTTTTTTTTTGTTTTATTTTTTGGTAGTTCTCTGTGCACACATTTCATGCAGGCAGTACCAGGAGAATAATGGCAGACCAGGGGCAATGGAGCATGTAGAATGGAGGAGTAGCCTTGTGGTTAGCACAGACAGCTGAGAACCAGGGAAGGTAGATTTCAGATCCTACTGATGTTGTTTGTGGTCTTGGGCATGTCGCTCAAGACTCCATTGCATATACCAAGCATTTTGGCCGGTTAGCAGGCTTGTTAACCGGTTAAAATGTGGCAATCCCGATATTCAGCAACAGCATCCGAATCGTGCTGTTGAATTCCATCACAGATGGTGTAAAAATGCCTTGTCAAAACTGGGGCAATCTGTGAGTGGATCAAGGGCAATACCAGTTGCACTCCTGTCAGTGGTGATAGTTAGCTGCTAACTGGATAGCTTAACTGATTAACCGGTTCTTGCTATCCGGTTAGCGGCTGAATATTTCCACTAACTGGAGAGCAATACGTTAACCAGTGAACCTGGATATTGAGCGCTGAATGCTGGATAAGTCCCAGGGCTAGTTGTCTAGAACTAGGCACTTTAAAAGCTTAACTGCCACCATTGAATACTGGATCCTAGAACATAAGATCATAAGATATGCCATACTGGGTCAGACCAAGGTCCATCAAGCCCAGTATTCTGTTTCCAACAGTGGCCAATCTAGGTCATATGTACCTAGCAGTTTCCCCAAGAGACACAAGTTCCACAATGTTTGTACTGGGTCAAGCATTGATATCTTTGGTCACTTCTTAATAATGGTTTATGGATCTTTCCTCCAGGAATTTGTCCAAACCTTTTTTAAACCCAGCTACACTAACAGCCTTTACTACATCCTCCGGTAACAAATTCCAGAGTTTGATTACACGTTGAGTGAAAAAATATTTTCTTTTATTAGTCTTAAATAGTTTACCCTGTAGCTTCATTGCATGTCCCCTAGTCTTTCTATATTCTGATAACGTAAACAATCGATCTACGTTTACCCGTTCCACTCCGCTCATTAATTTATAGATTTCTATCATATCTCCCCTCAGCCGTCTCTTTTCTAGGTTAAAGAGCCCTAACCTTTTTAGCCTTTCTTCATAGGAGTATCCTTCCATCCCCTTTACCATTTTGGTGGCTCTTCTCTGAACCTTTTCTAAAATCGCTATATCCTTTTTAAGATACGGCGACCAGAATTGCACACAATATTCAAGGTGCGGTCTCACCATGGAACGATATAGAGGCATTATAATATCTTTTGTTTTATTTTCCATTCCTTTCCTTATCATACCTAGCATTCTATTTGCTCTCTTGGACGCTGCTGCACACTGGGCCGAGGGTTTTAACATGGTATCCACAATGACGCCTAAATCTTTTTCCTGAGTGGTGGTTCCTAATGTGGAACCTTGCATCATATAACCATAGTTTGGGTTGTTCTTCCCTAGGTGCATAACCGTGTACTTGTCCACATTAAATTTCATCTGCCATTTTGATGCCCAGTCTTCCAATTTATCAAAATCCTCTTGCAATTTTTCACAATCCTCTTGGGTTTTAACAACTTTAAATAGTTTTGTGTCATCTGCAAATTTGATAACCTCACTCGTTATTCCACTTTCCAGGTCATTTATGAATATGTCAAAAAGCAGCGGACCCAGCACAGAGCCCTGGGGTACACCACTATTCACCTTTCTCCATTGGCCATTTAGCCCTACCCTCTGCTTTCTATCTTTTAACCAGTTCCTGGTCCACAATAGTACACTGCCTCCTATCCCATGACTCTTTAGTTTTGCCAAAAGTCTCTGATGAGGGACCTTGTCAAAGGCTTTCTGAAAGTCGAGATACACAATATCAACCGACTCACCTTTGTCCACCTGTTTATTCACTCCTTCAAAAAAACATAACAGATTAGTAAGACACGATCTTCCTTGTCTAAAGCCATGTTGGCTGTCTCCCATTAGGTTGTGACTATCTACATGCTGAGTAATTTTATTCTTTATGATGGTTTCTACCATTTTTCCTGGTATTGACGTCAGGCTCACCGGTCTGTAGTTTCCCGGATCACCCCTGGAACCCTTTTTAAAAATTGGTGTTACATTGGCGATCCTCCAATCTTCAGGTATTAGAGATGATTTTAATGATAGTTCACAGATTACTGATAGCAGGTCTGCAATCTCATATTTCAGTTCTTTCAACACCCTTGGATGTATACCATCTGGCCCAGGTGATTTGCTACTCTTCAGTTTATCTAATAGTTGTAAGACATCTTCCCGATGTATCGATATTTCCTTCAATTCTTCCGCACCTTTAAATACCACTTCAGTCATGGGTAACATCCCTACATCTTCCTCAGTAAAGACCGAAGCAAAGAATTCATTCAGTCTCTCCGCT
Organism: Ichthyophis bannanicus; assembly: GCA_033557465.1. Lineage (NCBI taxonomy): Eukaryota > Metazoa > Chordata > Amphibia > Gymnophiona > Ichthyophiidae > Ichthyophis > Ichthyophis bannanicus. Next base: position 1,017,801,212 of record CM066033.1, on the reverse strand, counting down.
ATCGCCTTGTCTCCTCTTAGTGCTCCTTTAACCCCTTTATCATCTAATTGACCAACTGACTCTCTCACAGGTTTTTTGCTACGAATGTACTTGAAAAGGTCTTTATTTCGCGTTTTTGCTTCCGCAGCAAGCTTCTTCTAAAATTCTCTCTTTGCCTGCCTTATCAATGCCTTGCATTTGACTTGCCAGTGCTTGTGCTGTTTCCAGGTTTCGTCATTTGGCTCTTTTCTCCATTTCCTGAAAGATGCTTTTTTGGCAACAACAGCCTCTCTGACCTCACCTTTAAACCATGCTGGCAGTTTTTTGGACTTCCACTTTTCTTAAAGCGTGGAATACAGCTGGTCTGGGCTTCCAAGATAGTATTTTTCAACAACACCCAAGCTTGATGTACATCTTTAACCTTTGCAACTGCTCCTTTTAGTTTTTTCTTAACTGTTTTCCTCATTTTATCATAGTCTCCCTTTTGAAAGTTAAAAGGTAGTTCTGTGGATTTCCTTACTATCCCTCCTCAACTAATTAAATCAAAGGCGACCATGCTATGATCACTATTGCCAAGTGGCCCCAACACCCTTATCTCTTGCACTAGATCTGGTGTTCCACTAAGGACTAGGTCTAATATGGCTTCCCCTCTGGTTGGTTCATGAACCAGCTGCTCCAAGAAGCAGTCATTTATTTCACCTAGGAACTTTATCTCCCTAGCATGTCCTGACGTGACACTGACCCAGTCGATACCGGGGTAATTGAAATCACCCATTATTATTACTGCGCTGTAACTTTTGTTAGCTTCCTTGATTTCTTTGAGCATTTCATCATCCATTTGGTCATTCTGGCCAGGTGCTCGATAGTACACCCCCACTGCCATTGCCTTCCCCCTTTTATATGGAATTTCAATCCATATAGATTCTACAGCAGATTTTGTTTCCTGCAAAACTTTAATCCTCTCTGAGTCAATGCCCTCTCTAACATAGAGTGCAACCCCTCCACCAATTTGATCAGCTCTATCATTACGATATAGTTTGTACCCAGGTATCACAGTGTCCCACTGGTTGTCCTCTTTCCACCATGTCTCTGATATTCCAATCATATCTAACCTTTCATTTAGTGCTATATATTCTAACTCTCCCATCTTATTCTTTAGACTTCTAACATTTGCATACAAGCATTTTAGAGAATGTATTTTATTCATGTTAATTTGGCTATTGTTAGACATGGGTAAATTGGGATCTTTAAGCTCTGTCTGCTCCATACTTGAGGGCATTTGGGCTACTTTACTCTTTTGTGGAACCTCTCTGCTTTTGGTAGTATCCTTCAAGGATACATTCTTCCGAACCATCCGCTCTTGGGGGACTGTCGGCTTTCCCCTAATATCTAGTTTAAAAGCTGCTCTATCTCCTTTTTAAAGGTTAATGCCAGCAGCATGGTTCCATCCCGGTTAAGGTGAAGCCCATCCCTTCGGAAGAGCCCCTCCTTTCCCCAGAATGTTCCCCAGTTCCTAACAAATCCAAAACCCTCATCTCTGCACCATTGTCTCATCCACGCATTGAGACTCCAGAGCTCTGCCTGCCTTTTGGGTCCTGCGCATGGAACAGGAAGCATTTCGGAGAATGCTACCATGGAAGTTCTGGATTTCACTTCCTACCTAAAAGCCTAAATTTTGCCTCCAGAACCTCCCTACCACATTTTCCTATGTCATTGGTACCGACATGTACCAAGACAGCAGACTCCTCCCCAGCACTATCTAAGACCTTATCTAGGTGGCGCGTGAGGTCCGCTACCTTTGCACCAGGCAGGCATGTTACCAGGCGATCCTCACGTCCACCAGCCACCCAGCTATCTACATGCCTAATGATCGAATCACCAACTATAACGGCTGTCCTAACCCTTCCCTCATGGGCACATGGCCCTGGAGAAACTTCCTCGGTGCGAGAGGGTTTTACATCACCTGGAGGACAGGTCCTAGTTACAGGATCCCTTCCTGCCACACCAGGGTGATGCTCTCCTGTCACGTGACCTCTCTCCTCCATGGCAACAGGGGTGCTGCCAGACTGGAGGTGGGACTTCAGGACTATATCCCTGTAGGTCTCGTCTATGTACCTCTCTGTCTGTCTTATGTTTTCCAAGTCTGCTACTTTAGCCTCTAGAGAACGGACTTGTTCCCTGAGAGCAAAGAGCTCCTTGCACCTAGTGCACACGTAAGACCTCTCACCAACTGGGAGAAAATCATACATGTGACACTCAATGCAAAAGACTGGAAAGTCCCCATCCCGCTGCTGGACTGCTGTCTGCATCTTAGTTTTAAGTTTGTGTCTAGATCTTTAAGTTCTTACTTACTAGGGGTTGCTATGGGTATTTATACCAATAAAACTGTACCTAATACGTTTAATATACCTTGTTCACCTGAAGCTTAATTAATCTCAGGTCCTTAGTGTATGACTGATTTGGGTAATGAGCTTCACCTGAAAGCACCTCCTGTCTTTTAAGATGTGTAAGTACCTATAAAGCTACGATTATCCCAGGGGAGGGAGGGAGGGAGGGAAATAACACTTATTAAAAGAGGGCTGCTACACAGTACCCTGTCTTGTGCTGCTGAGGTAAGCTAAATTCTGATTTGATTTAAATTATAGCTCTTAGCTGCTGCTAGTCTCTAACTTCTTATGAAATTTAAACTACAAGCTCTCTGCTGGGTTCTAAATTTAACCAGAAAGCTCTCTTCTGTGTTTTAAAACTAAAAGTACTTTTCTGATGCTAGGCCCTGAGTGACTATTAAATGTACACTACAAGCTCTCTGCTGGGTTCCAAATGTAACCAGAAAGCTCTCTTCTGTGTGTTAAATTTAAACTAAAAGTACTTTGCTGTTACTTGGCCCTGAGTGACTATTAAATTTAAACTACAAGCTCTCTGCTGGGTATGAAATGTAACCAGAAAGTTCTCCTCTGTGTTTTAAATTCAAACTGTAATTGCTGCTACTAGGCCCTAACTGATCCAACAAAAAACAGTCGGCTCCCTCCCGGTGGTGGGAGTGTCTAGTGGCTCGGTTGGACCAGGAGCGGAGGGGCGGCAAGTATGTGAGCAGGTTGCCGCTGGGCTGCACGAGTCTGAACCAGCCACGTCATTGAGAGCAGGAGAGTCTGCGAACCAGTGGGTTCCTGTGGTCCGGGGACAGCAGCAGACAGCATGTATGGAAGCGGATTTCAAGTCATTATCTGTGCAGGCACAATTTACGTTGCAGCGTCCTGAGACTTTTACATTGGAGTCTATATGGCAGGCTATTCTCTCTTTGGGGGAAGCAATGGTCCCAAAGGTTTCTTATTTGGAGCAGAAAATGGATGAACATGGGATGGCCATGGATGGTTTCCAGCAAAGAGTTACTGTTTTTCACTCTGAAGTAACTGAAGTACAGAGGAAGGTGGAGGTCTTGGAAGAGCAGGTGGATGTTTTCAAGAAAGCTTTTCTTTCAACGCAGGTTAAGTTGGAACAGATGGACAATTCTTTACGGTTGAATAATCTTAGAATAATTAATTTTCCTAGATTAATGTCTATCTCTCCGAGGGAAATGTTTCGTTTGTATTTAATAGAAGTGCTGGGGGTATCCTCTGATTTAATTCCTCCTTTGGTTAAAGTTTATTATTTACCTAAAGCTAAGTTAGTGTCGGCTGGGCCTGATACTGGCAAGGTTATTTTGGGCAGTTCACAGAAACAAGTTAATATTCTAAATGTCTCTGAGCTGTTGGAGAGTTCTGAGTCTGAAGACCCTGTTCCTTCTACTTTATTGGTTACATTTGCTCTCCTCTCTGATAGAGAATGGCTATTAAAGCTTTTTTTTTAAGAAAAAACATATTCCTTTTAGAGGTTAGGATTTATCCTGACTTGGCTAGGATTACTCAGAAGCGAAGAAAGGAATTTCTTTTGTTACGTTCTGGAATATTGCAGTTGGGAGGTTTGTTTTTTCTTAAACATCCATGTAAATGTTTAGTAAAGTTTAAATCTATTTCTTATGTGTTTTACGAACCATCCCAATTTATTGCTTTCATTAATGCTAGACGTTTGGAGTCCTCGGAAGGAGGCTCTCCTAATCTCTCATAATGGATTTGCCTGTGTTTTTGCGAATGCTTTAAGTTTTCTTGCATATTTGGTTATATAAATTGTATGACTCCTCTACTCCCTTTTTTTTGTGGGCTAGTGAGGAAGATGTCTTGGATGATTTCTTTGTCTAGGTACCGCTATTGGGGTTTTTGGTATGTTTATTTCTTAGATGTCTTTCTGTTTCTACAAGAGTGTTGTAACTTCTTGTTATATTGTAAAATTTTGTAAAAAAAACCAAAACAAAACAAAAAAAAACAGTGGGTTCACAGATTAAGTAGCTTTAATACAAAGAATTCTTTTTAGAAAATTACCAGAAGTATATACTCACAGTTGGAGATTTCTCTCCAGAAGTAACAGTCCCCCTTTCTAGTCCTTAAATCCTTAGATTATAAGATGTCGGGGAACAGGAAAATACTTACTATACCTAAATGTAACTTGCCTTGAGCTACTACTGAAAAGATGAGAATTAAATGCAAATTCCCCCTTTTTGGTAAGGGGACACAAACAAGCCAACTTCTACCCTCCACCTTCCCCACCACCCAGCTCCCCAGTGAATGATGCGATGTGGTGAAAAATGTTTGTTGAAACTTGACTCTGGTAACATAGGATCTCCAATAACCCAATGAGTATGTATCTTCTTCAACATTTATTGACCGCATTTTCCACAGAAACTGGGATTCCCAGTCTTCCAATCATTGCTCACCTAACTGTCTATCTATAAATTTAAGGTCTTACCTCAAAAAAATTCACACTGGCCTTCGGTGCATAAAAAAATCAAAACAGTCGCAATATTTGAGCTATTGAGGGACTGCTGAATGTTAGAGGAGAAAACATCTTTTGTTTAGAGCTGCTTGATAACACTTAAAATGTTCCTTATAGGCCCTCCTATCTAACTCATCCTTAGACTTACATAAAATACCTTGAATTACTAAACTTGGCAGAAACTTGGGGATACTGCTAGGTATGTAGGACCTAGATTGGCCACTGTTAGAAACAGGATACTGGGCTTGATTTTTATTTATTTATTTATTTACATTCTCTTATATACCGCGCTATTCTGCATCAGTGCGGTTTACATTGAACAAACTGAAATTACATTGAACAGGGCATTATAACTTGGAGATAACTATTTTACAGGGAACATGGGCTATGGAGGGTTAAGTGGCTTGCCCAAGACCACAAGGAGCACCTGTGGAACTAGAAGCCCCAGTCCTTCCAGCCCAAGGTTGCTGTCCTCTAGTGGGATTTGAACCCCCGACCTTCCGGCCTGAAGTACTTTGCCCCAACCACTAGGCCACTCCTCCACTCCTTGATGGACCTTGGTCTGACCCAGTACGGCATATCTTATATTCTTATGTTCTTATGTAAAGCCAAAGGGCAGGGTATCCTTCAACAATAAAATCTTTACTGAGGTCAGCGTATTAAATATTCAGCTACTGTAACATTGCCACTAGTTGCACAACTTAGTATGCCTCCAAAGGTTTTTATTCCCCTGACATGACCTACTACTACTTCTACTACTAAGCATTTGTATAGCGCTACAAGACGTATGCAGCGCTGCACAGACACATGTAAAAGATGGTCCCTACTCATCAGAGCTTACAATCTAGTCAAGACAGACAACACAGTAGGTGTAGACAGGGATAGATCTAGGGGGAATGGTAAGAAAATAGAAAGGAGATCAGGTGAGTAAAGATCCGAAAGCGGCAGCAAAGAGGTGAGTTTTCAGCCTTGATTTGAAAAGAGTCAGAGAAGGTGCCTGACGTACAGACTCAGGTAGTTTGTTCTAGGTGTAAGGTACAGCAAGAGTGAAATCTGGAGTTAGCAGTAGAAGAGAAGGCACATAGGTTCCTCTCCTGACAGTGTGAAATTCCCGGGGCCAAAGGCAGAGAGAGCTTTGAGTACTAGTTTCATGAACTCGATGAAGAATTGGAACTGACTATTGCCATGCTATTGGTTGGCAATCAGTACCTCCCCAATGACAACACACCACCAGGGAATGTTATATAATTATTTCATCACTAGGAACCTCTCAGAAACAATATTCTATTTTAACAACTGGTAAACGTCTGCCTCAAAACAAAGGAGTTACATATGGCCTACCCACTTTACACCTAAAGGTACTAACATGCACTGCCATCTTAATGTGCATTAACACTGTTAATGCATATTGGGGCATGTTTACTAAAATATGCTAAGTTAGCTCATAGTAAGCCCCAAAATAATCATGGGAGGTAGCATAGGCCCACGCTAACTGTTGGGTGTATGCCCAGCATGTCTCCAGTAGTTACCATGGGGAGACGCACTTCACCACTCTAACCAGCCAGCAATTATAACGTGGGTACCACCAACGATGACCATGCTAACCACAATGCCCACACTTTGACTCTAGCCCACCCAGGTATCACCTCTTCCCATGCGACTTTTACTGCACTGCCCGCGCCATCAGAGAATCATACTTAGTGCATGGAAAACCCCACCCTAACCATTACCACAATGTAATAAAAATGCCCCCTATTAGTAAGCAGGCTTCCTTGTATAAAATGGGGCCTGCAGTAACATGATTTGTGTTGCGGCAGTAACATGGGCTAATGAGGCAGCACACTAGTAACTCTAGCCCTTCATTTAGCAGTATATTTCTTATCTGTCTGTGGTAGCCAAAAAGGCAGGGGGCTATGTACTAACAAAGGGGTCTGTTTACTAAAGTGAGGCAAAGGTTTGCACTTGCTGCAGATTAGGTGTAAAACACAGTGCACGGTAATTGTTGGGGGGCATGCTCAGTATAGCCCTGCACTGATCCTCCTGATCAGCATCCAGACACTGCGATACCAACATCCAACCCCTCTCCCACTCCATTCAGCATCCAAAAACTCCCCAACATGCTGATCAACATCCAGGAAATCTCCATCCCTGATCACCCCAGTACGTACTGGGGTTATTCTTAGGTCAGTGAGGGGGCTGGATACTCCTGCTCTGTTGCCAGCACACATTTAAAATGGCAGCTCTGACCGCAAGGTTCTACCACTTGTGGTCAAGCTGCCATTTTGAACCTGGGATGGCAACAAGGCAGAAATGTTGGGAGATTCCTCCTGCCCCCCACACTCACCCTCTAGGGGTATCCCCAATAAGTGCCAGAGGGAATCGGGAGTAAGGGAAGTGAATATGGATGCTGATCATCGAATGTGTGGGTGGGGGGGGGGGGGGAGGGACTCCTGTATGCTGAGCGGGGCAGTTTTGGATGCTGATTGGAGGGAATCTTTTATTTATTTTTTTAACTGTTCCAGGCCACATAATTGTATGCCAATAGCACAAAAGAACTTAACATCTTCCCTTGTGCATGAGGTAAGTGCATCCCTGTTATTGGCAGCTGTGAGAGTTAGCCCTTGGTAAAGTACCATCCACTAAATGTGCAGTCCATGCTCATTTTCCACCCATAACCCATACCATAATGCAGCAGGAAGTTGGCATTGGGCGTTGGAGGGGGCAGAAGCAAGCAGCCCTGCAGCGCAGAATTTTAAAGTAAGCATTGCAGGGCTGTTTGCGGCCACTGCCACCACTGCAGGTCCTGGAGAGGGGCGACAGCGGTGACAATGGGTGCCAGAGAGAGGGAGGGGGCGCAAGGGATGAGGTTCATCTAGAGCGGCTCAGGTCCTTGCATTGGCCCTGATTGTACTTGCACATTAATAGCAGATGCTAATGCAGATGCTTTAGTAAAAAGGCTTCTAAGTTTAATTAACCAATGGCAGCTACCTCTTTGAAGTCTAAAGTAGAAAGAGATGACATTTCTTTGTTTTAGAAAGGAGAAAGAGATTGACACAAAGATTTGAGCTAGGATGTGAGGTGAGATGTTACCTGCAGTGTGTTCTCTGATGATTAAACAAACAAACAAAAATACAAAGACAAAAAAAGACAAACAAAGAAACCTGAAAGGACATTTCTTTTTGGGTAATGCAGGGGCGGCTCAAGGCAGACTGCTGCCTGAGGCGAAGAATGAGATGGCGCCCCCCCCCCCCCCACCACCACCTTAGAGGGGGCGGGGCTTTTTCAGAAATCCAATCAGAGACTGAACCAAACCAAAAAGCTGATTAAATTATATGGAGGAAATGCAAGATGTTTGCACACAGGGCCATATCAAGCTGCAATCGCACCCTGTGCAACTTGCAGCTCGGATGCGCACAACCCCTCTCCCCCTATACCTCCGTCAAGTACTGCCTGCTCTTTCCCTGCTGCTGCCGCCCTCTGTTTTTTCGACGGCGGCGCCGGCAGAAGAGAAAGAGCAGGCAGCACTGGACGGAGGTATAGAGAGGAGGAGGGGGGTATGCGCCCGATCTGAAAGGTCCCAGCACTCTAAGCAGATCTGTCCCTCCCTGCTCTGGCATCGTGTCGGAGAAGGGAGGGACCAGACCTGTTTAACCCTTTAAGGACCAGGGGACATATTTGTCCCATAAGTTTTAAAACTCATAAAACATGCCATTTTTATTTAAAATCCATTTAAATTTCTGTTCACATCAAGATAAAACCTTATTCTGTCAAATGATTCTGTTTAATGACCAATTCATGTAACATTTATTTTCTATAAAGCGCTTCATAATTTACCAATATGGAAATAGGAATTTGTGTTCTTTTGGTGTTCCATAGAAAATGATGTAAGAAGCCGGATGTTATGTGAACTTTCATATTTAATTACGCGCATGTCTTTGACAAAACTGAATAGTTTTCTTTAGAGAAATTGCTATTTTTATCAATTTTAGTGAGTTTTATTGCTCTGGGACACATTTGTCCCTGTGGTCTATAACTGAAAAAATACAGTACTACTTTTGTCGCATGCTAACAGTTATCATTTGTCAATCCGTAGAAAACCATACTTCGAAAAAAGATGCGTGACCGTTTGTTTAGAATACGTGAAGCAGATATACAACTCTTGTTTGCTGAGAGCAGCGATTCTGATGATGAAGATTCTTGATGATGAAGATCAAAATTTCTTGCTTGAAGATGTCGACAATGTTGACGAGGAAGTGGTCATAGAACATCCTGATTCTTTGACAATTGAAACTACTAATCCTAGTAGTAGTGCAAATCTAGCCAGTGGAACTTCAACATTCATATCTGCGACATTCTACAGTAAATCTAAACGTAAATGTACCATCAAGACTCCATCTCCATCAGTAGTCTCCGGAGCAAAAGAACAGTCAATGCAGGTGCAGCCAACGACATCAAATTCTAGAAAGAATTCACACAAATGAAAAAAGACAAATGATGCCAATCATCCTGATGATATTCAAAAACAAGCAACACAACCAATGGATGAAGACTTGCCCCCAAGGACTAAATCACAAGCAAGTGGCAGGTCAGTGCAAACTACAGTACACTTCAAATGGGGAAGGAAGCCAGTGAAAGACAACTCCGAGACAATTGACTACGATTATGGAAAAGTAAATCTGAAGTTTGATGATGCTGAAGACATTAGTGCAGTTTCTGTTTTTGAACAAGTGTCTGATTTCAACTCCTTAGTCTCACTAATCGCAGAACAGAGTGAACTATATATGAAGCAAAGAGGCATTCCACTTCTCACTGATGCAGATGAGCTCCGAGCCTTCCTTGGGATGTGTCTGGTCATGGGTTACCATGTTCTGCCCACAATTAGAGATTATTGGTCTACTCAACCAGATCTGCAGGTTCCATTCATTGCAAATGCAATGACTCGGACGCGATTTGAAACAATTCGCTCTGCCTTGCATTTTTCAAATAATGATGATATGCTACCGAGAACTCACCCACAGTGTGATCCGGCTTTCAAGGTTCGCCCGTTGATCAACCACTTCAATCGATGCTTCCAGGAAGCTAGAAATGCAAGCAAGCAGCAGTCAATTGATGAGCACATGATAAAATTCAAAGGCCAAAACATCATGAAGCAGTACATAAGGAACAAGCCTGTGAAGTGGGGATTTAAACTGTGGTGCAGATGTGATGCAATCTCAGGCTATCTTTACCAGTGTGACCTGTATACTGGACGAAAAATGGAGACAGAGTATGGGCTTGGGGAGGGGGTGGTCATAATGCTGTCAAAAGCACTCAAACAGCTATGTTGCCAAGTTTTTATTGACAATTTCTTCAACTCACCAATGTTGCAATTTCAGATGCTACAAAAGATGATTTATCTATGTGGCAGAGTTCGTATAGACCGGAAGCACATGTCAAAGAACTTGAAATCAGATAAGGAAATGAAATGTGGTGACATGGATTGTTGTTGTTAAGTGCCGTCGAGTCGGAGTCGACTCATGGCGACCATCTGGATAGCTATCCTAAATTGTGTTCGGTCTTCAGTCAGGCGGCTTATTGTTGACAGACTGGTACCCGTAGCTGCTGTTATTGTATCGATCCATCTCATTGCTGGCCTTCCTCTTTTGCGTTGACCTTCTATCTTGCCAAGCATGATGTCTTTCTCTAATGATCTCTCTCTCCGCATGATGTGTCCAAAGTATGAAAGTCGAAGTCTTGTCATATGAGCTTCTAAAGAAAGCTTAGGTTTGATCTCCTCTAGTACAGACTGGTTTGTTCTTCGGGCAGTCCATGGTATACACAGTATTCGCCGCCAGCACCATAATTCAAAGGCATCAATTTTCTTCCTGTCTATCTTTTTCACTGTCCAGCTTTCACATCCATATGATGTTATTGAAAATACCATGGCTTGAACAAGTCGAATCTTTGTATGGAGAGAGACATCTCTGCTCTTGAGAATCTCATCTAGGTCTTTCATAGCCATTCTGCCAAGAGCAATGCGTCATCTGATTTCTTGACTGCTTGTTGCTTCTTTATTGATAATTGATCCAAGTAAGTTAAAGTTATTCACGATTTCAATTTCTTCTCCTTCGACGATGAACCTGTTGATTATGCCAGTTGTCATGATCTTTGTCTTCTTTACATTAAGATGCAGGCCCATTTTGAGACTATGTTCTTTGATTGTGAGAAGCAAATGTTTCAGATCATCTTCACTTTCCCCCAGTAATGTGGTATCATCAGCATAGCGAAGGTTGTTGATGAGTCTTCCACCAATCTTCACACCTCTGTTGTCTTCATACAATCCTGCTTCTCTGATGATTTGTTCTGCATATAAATTAAACAGGTAGGGGGAAAGTATGCAGCCTTGCCTTACACCTTTGCTTATTTTAAACCATTCTGTTTCTCCTTGTTCTGTTCGAACTGTTGCTTCTTGATCAATGTACAGATTGTGCAAGAGAACGATCAGGTGTTCTGGTATACCCATGCTTCTTAATGTGGCCCAGAGTTTCTCATGGTTTACACAGTCAAAAGCTTTGCTATAGTCGATAAAGCACAAATAGATATCCTTTTGGTATTCTTTAGTCTTTTCAAGGATCCATCTCACATCCGCAATGATGTCTCTCGTTCCTCGCCCTTTTCTGAACCCTGCTTGCACTTCAGGTAGTTCTTGTTCCAGGTATGATTGTAGTCTCTTTTGAATAATCTTCAGTAGAATCTTGCTGGCATGTGGGATCAGAGCGATTGTGCGATAATTTCCACAGTCAGTTGGATCACCTTTCTTTAGTATTGGTATAAACACAGATCTTTTCCAGTCAGTTGGCCATGATCCTGTCTTCCATATTTCTTGGCAGAGCCTTGTAAGTATGGTAACAGCTGCATCAGATTGCTGTAATACTTCTATGGGAATGCAATCAATGCCTGGTGCTTTGCTCTTTGATAAGGCTTTCAATGCTGCTTCAACTTCTTCTTTCATCACCAATGGTTCCAGATCATAAGGTACAGGTTGAAATGGCTGTTGGTCCACTTGATCTTTATCATATAAAAACTCTGTATATTCCTTCCATCTTTTCTTGATCTTCTCAGCATCATTCAACATAGAACCTTGAGCATCTTGTAACATTCCAATTTGAGGCTGGAACTTTTTCTTTAACTCTCGTAGCTTTAGGAAAGCTGATCTTGTTCTTCCTCTAATAGTTTCTGCTTCTATTTCCTTGCATGCGTCATTGTAGTACTTTTCCTTGTCCTGTCTTGCTGCACGTTGGAAATCTCTGTTGAGTTCTGTGATTGTCTTTCTTTCTCCTCTGGCTTTAGCTTCTCTGCGTTTCTGGACAATTTTCAGAGTTTCTTCCGTCATCCATTTTGGCCGTTTTTTCTTTTTTACCTTTTGTAGAGACTTCTCGCTTTCTTCCAACACAACCTTCTTGATGTCATTCCATAACTCTTCTGGAACTCTATCATTTGTATCTAAAGCAGCAAATCGATTTTGCAGGCAGTCTTTAAATTCCAGTGGGATTATATAACAGTGGGATTATATGACAGCAAATGGTGTTACTTGTGTGAAATGGTTGGACAACAGGTCAGTGATTCTATTATCAAATTTCCTACCATGTTCAAAGAATGATGTCACATATGTTCTAAGTAGGCAAGCAGGATCTGCAGATAAGCTGCGTGTTTCATGTCCTTCCATTGTTACAACTTACAACAAATACATGGGTGGTGTGGACCTCATGGACCAAAAAAAGGTTTCGTACGAGACTGACCGAAAGTCAAAAATTAAGTATTACTTGAAAATCTTCTTTGATCTTCTTGATATTGCTGTCAACAATAGTCATTGCATTTATGTTCAACTGCAACAAGAGAGGGACCCTGATTATAAGGCAATAACACCACTGGAGTATTGTCAGATGATAGCAAGGGGTCTTATTGGACGGTACTCCAACCGTCAAAGCAATGCACCATCAGCACCAGTTAGAGGTTCACGGTGTGTTTTTCCAGCACCAAAACCAGAACATTCCCTGACAAGAAGTGATCGACGCAGCCGATGTGCTCAGTGTGCCAAATCTGGAGTTGAAAATCACACAGACAGCTTCTGTGACACATGTAGCATTCACTTGTGCTACACTAAGACACGTAACTGCTTTGCTGATTATCATAGCCTGACCTGTTTGTCAGACACTTAGGCTTTTGCTTACTATTTACTATATTAATGTCTAATTGCCTATTTTCAAATATAATAAATCTTTTTGATTTCATGCTGATGCTCCCTCTAAGACAGAAACTTGATATACTAAAGTTTTGCATGCTTAACGTTTTTGCGCTTGTATTTTCTAAATAAAGTTTGCTCAAGTTGCTCATTAAACAGAAATATATGAAAAATGACATGATTACCCTTAATTAAAAACAAATATAAACATGAATTTTTAATATAACTGAGATGTTATGTGTAAATTAACACACGGGACAAATATGTCCCATTATTCTCTTGACGACCATAGGGACAAATATGTCCCTTTTTATAGTGCCACCCCCCACAGTGTCACATGTTTGAAATTTTTGTATTTGTTGTTCAAAAGTATTGTTGAATCTAACATGTCACTTTCATACATCTCATCAGTCTAGAAACCTTGCTGTCTTCAAAGGGTTAAAGTGCTGCGAAAGGCTTGGGGCGCATTTTAACTGCCTGCTATTGTCCTGCCAGCGGCAGCAGGGCAACAGCAGAGAGCCAAAATGTGCCCCCCAAGCCTTTGCGCCCTGTGCGGCTGCACTGCTTGCACAGGGCTAGGTACAGTCCTGTTTGCACACCAAGGAACTAAAAGACAGCAAGAATCAATAGCACAGTTTATAAAACTAAATTATAACCCATTTTTATTTTGTTATAAACTGCGTTATGGTTATCGCTTTTTCTTTTTCAACATATATTTTGCATCCACAGTAGGTGCAGAGCAGAACCAGGACATTCACTCTCAGAACTCAATATTTAAAATAAAAAAAATCATATTCTGATCATCTCACTAACAACAACAACAACCACTATTCTCCAGTACCAGACATATTGTGAACTAATAAAAAACCCTACAACAAAGAGCAAACCTACCATACCATACCATATCAGCACAAACTTCCAAAACTCATATAAGGAGCCCATCCAAAAAAAGGGTTACTTTAAATACTACAGTGGGCCCTGGAACATCCATACACCTATTTGAAAAGCTGAACAAGTCAAATTACTACAGTATAGTATAGATCTTTCCATACAAGCTCCATGTTAATAGAACACCTGACCTCAGTCACACACGCACATCGACCCTCGCCAAGTACAGAATAAGTAACCACAATCTAAAGTAAAAATAAAAATATGTAGACAAAATGTAAACTGAAATCCCAAGAAGGCGGAGTCCACATGCAGTGCAACATCAGATAAATAAGAGATGCAGTTCCCCAATACTGTGTAAAATATAAAAATAGCACAAAGTCCAATCACCAAAATTAAATAAAATTATTTGTTCTACCTTTGTTGTCTGACCATTTTATTCTCTGATCATGCTGGTCCTGAGCTGAGGCTTCTGCTTTCCTGTCTTCTCTTAGCTCTCTTTCTGTGGTCTATGGTCCATCGTCCATCTGCCATTTCTTATCTCTTCTTTTGTTTTCTTCACTTCCTTCCATAAGCCCATTTCCAGTTTCAGTAAACCTCCCCAGTATCAGTCCCCTTTCCAGTCTTCCCCTCCCAGTACCTTCCAATGTCAACCACCTTGCATTCCCATGACTGCCACTGGTGTCCATTCCGTTCCAGTCTCCCTCCTTTCCTACTATCCAGTCCCTTCTAGTCCAAATACCATCCCAGGTATCAGCTCACATCCACTCTCTGCCACCCCCAAGTCAGCTCCCTTCCAGTTGCCCTACCCTCTGTCCATCTCCCAGTGCCATTCGCATGTCAGCTCCCTTCCAGCCTCCTCCCTATTACCCAGCCACCTACCACTCCCATCCCCAAGTGTCAGCTCCCTTCCAGTCCCCCTTCGGTACATCCCAGATGTCAGCTCCTTTCCAGCCCCCTCCTTCCCTTCCTGCCCCATCCTTCCCCTGGCAGACCCTCTCAGTATCCGCTCCCTTCCAGTCCTATTCTACCATCCCCCCTAGCCCCTAGTTTTCTTCCAGGGCCAGCAGCACTCTCCTCCCTACACCTATTAGCCCATTTCCTGTCCCAGCCCATTTCTAGTCCTATTCCCTTTATCAGCCCACCCCAGTCCTAGCCCCCCAATCAGCCCATTACCAGTCATAACCCTCCAATAAGTCCATTTTCAGTCCTAGCACCCCAATCAGCCCATTTCCTGTCCTAATCTCCCCCCATTTCCAGTCCTAAGCCCCCATCAGCCCATTTCCATTTCTAAACCCCCCAATAGCCCATTACCAGTCCTAGCTCCCCTCCTGATCAGTCCATTTCCAGTTCTAAACCCCCATTAGTCGATTTCCAGTCCTAACCTCCCATCAGCACATTTCCAGTTCTAACCCCCCCATAGCCCATTACCAGTTTTAACCCCCCATTAGCCCATTTTCAGTTCTAACCCCCCATAGCCCATTACCATTCCTAGCCCCCCTCCTGATCAGCCCATTTCCAGTATTACCCCATCAGCTCATTTCCAGTTCTAACCCCCCAATCAGCCCAGTTCCTGTCCTACCCCCCCATCAGCCCAGTTCCAGTCCTAGCCCCCTCCCCCTGAAACCCAGGGAAATTGAAAAAATAATAAACGTCCGGCATAAGAAGCAACTGCTGCTGCCGCTCCAGCGGTGGCAGAGGCAGAATGAGGAGCCACGGTGAACGGACAGTGTTTCCCTTTCGCGTGGCTCTATTAAAGCTGAGCCTGTGGTGCTGATGGGAAATTTCCTGTTTCCCATCAGCACTGCGGGCTCAGCTTTAACAGAGCCGCATGGTAAAGGGAAACACTGTCCCTTCGTATCTGCTCTGCAAAGCAGAGCCGGCGAAGAAGGGAAACCAGCAGGTTCTCCGGAGGCAGGGGGGGGGGCAGGAGGCCGCGGGGCTCCTCATTCTGCCGCCACCACCGCCGCCGCCACTGGAGCGGCAGCAGCAGCTGCTTTTTACGCCGTTGTTTATTTTTATTTTTTATTTTGAAGGCCGAGTGAGGGGGTCTTTTTGGGGGCAGTTTTGCCGCCCCCAAAACGTTGCTGCCTGATGCCACCGCCTCACTTGGCCTCATTATAGAGCCGCCCCTGGAGCAATGAATTTACCTGGAAAAGAGTAAAGATTTGTTTCTTAGGTGAATAAGGTCTAGCTGTTTTTGACAGGAAGGGTTGAGTAAAGTAATCTTTATAGAATG
Source organism: Ichthyophis bannanicus (assembly GCA_033557465.1). NCBI lineage: Eukaryota > Metazoa > Chordata > Amphibia > Gymnophiona > Ichthyophiidae > Ichthyophis > Ichthyophis bannanicus. The sequence goes on along the minus strand of CM066033.1, from coordinate 1,017,785,019 downwards.
GTTGGTTCTTTTTATTAGCAGTTTAATGAAAGTTAGAGATGTGAATTCTTTAGTGTGCATTCAGTTTGTTAGCCTTGAAAAAATTGCATGCTAAATTCATTTAGCATGCATTAACCTATTCCGCTGAATATCCCTGGATACTGTGTATACCATGGACTGCCCGAAGAACAAACCAGTTGGTACTAGAGGAGATCAAACCTAAGCTTTCTTTAGAAGCTCAGATGACAAGACTTCGACTTTCATACTTTGGACACATCATGCGAAGAGAGAGATCATTAGAGAAAGATATCATGCTTGGCAAGATAGAAGGTCAGCGCAAAAGAGGAAGGCCAGCAATGAGATGGATCGATACAATAACAGCAGCTACGGGTACCAGTCTGTCAACAATGAGCCGCCTGACTCAAGACCGAACACAATTTAGGATAGCTATCCAGAGGGTTGCCATGAGCCGACTCCGACTCGACGGCACTTAACAACAACAACATGCCCCGATGCTACATGGTTAGCATCAGGGCATTCCGGGGACAGTACCCGTCGCTAACTAGTCAATGGTGAAATTGAACTGCTTCCTGGTTAGTGACCCATGGGTAAAGATAGGCATGGGAAAAGCTATCCTATCTTTACCCACCAAAGCTAACCAGGTGGCAGCTCAATATTGCCGTTGACTGGTTAACGTCTGGGCTGTGGGGCAAAACCAGATATTCAATGTCAGTGGCTGGATGTGCCCCAGCATCAAATATCCATGTTTAGTGTTCAGTGGCAATGGCTAAGTGCTGTAATTGTGCTAGCTGCCGCCGCTGAATATCATGGCTGCAATGTCTTGGTGAAATCGTTCTCCATGTTCATCATTTACTGCTCCACAATTTTGTGGGGAAAAAACCTAGATAAGAGTTTAGAAAATGAATCTTTAAGGACATGTTGCAACCAAGGTTTTTCTATGCCTTGAGAAGATCTTCAACAATCTCTTGGTAATTATTTGCTTTGTTGTTTCCAAGAAAATTTTGTGTCACTGATTCAAATGCTATCCACGCAATAAATGAAGAAATTCGTCATCTTTAAGAAGTGCATGAATCTGAGGGCCAACAAAAACTCCTTCCTTAACTTTGGCATCACTCAGTCTAGGAAATTTACCACTAAGATACCTGAAAGCAGGTTTAGTTTTATCCGTCGCCTTGACAAAGTTTTTCATTAGTCCCAACTTGATGTGCAAGTGCTGGAAACAGAACATTTTTGCTTCCAAGATCCAGTGACTGATGGAGTGGACAATCCCTTTTGACAAAATGACAATCTCTAGCATGACTATCCCATTCACACAGGAAGCAGCAGTACTTGGTGTATCCACCCTGAAAACCAAGCAAGAGGGCGACCACTTTGAAGTCACCACAGATTGACCATAGATGTTGATCATGATTTATACATTTCAAAAGTTGTTTCATATTGTCATAAGTCTCTTTCATAAAAGCTGCATGGCCAATAGGAATTGATGGTAGCAAGTTGCCATTATGCAGCAATACAGCTTTGAGACTTGCTTTGGATGAATCAATGAAGAGCCTCCAATCATTTGCATTGTAATTGATACTGAGAGCTGCCATTAAACCTTTTATGTTGTTGCATGCAACAAGATCACCTTCTTTGAAAAAGAATGACACCAAGTCTTTCTGATGGTCCCTATTTGTAGGGGACGGGTGGTTTGTTTTGGTAGACCTTGGATAGAATATTACAGTAGTCCAGCACAGGTGTAACGATGGCCTGGCATACTGTGTGGAAATGTTCTTTATTGAGGAGAGGTTTTAATCTCCGGAGCATTGCGAGTTTAAAGAAGGCTGTTTTGGATATCTTGTTGATATGCTGTTGGAGGGTGAGTTGCATGTCTAGAATCACTCCAAAGTATCGGACTTCATCTTTTATTGTAATCGGTGTATTGGATATGTTGATAGAAGTAGGAGGAATGAATGTGGAGTCTCTCATAATGATGTTTGCTTCAGATTTTTTTATGTTGATGTTTAAGTTGTTGTTAGTTAGCCAGGTCATCATTTCTTGAATGCAGGTTGTTATAGTGGTATAGTCAGAGGAGTCCAGTTGAATGAGGGTATATGCCAGGATGTCGTCAGCATATATAGCATATTGTATCTTGTATTTGTTAAATATTTTGCATATAGGCTGAATATAGATGTTGAAGAGAAGAGCTGATAGTGATGAGCCTTGGGGAACTCCTTGAGTAGTCCTGAAGGGTGCTGAGGTGAGATTCCCAGATTTTACTTTATGCTGTCTATCTTTGAGGTATGATTGAAACCATTTAATAGTGGTATCTTGTAGTCCAATCTCCATTAGTCGCTTCAATAGGATGTGATGGGAAACTGTGTCGAAGGCTGATGATATATCGATAAATACTGTATTAATAAAAAGCCCTGCTTTATTTTGCCTATTCCTTTGATTATATTATCAAATAGATGTATGAGGAGTATCTCAACACCATGTTTTGGATGGAATCCGTATTGGTGGGGATCTAGTGGGGCAAATTCGTCAATATGATCTTGGAGCTGTCTCTGTACAATTTTTTCAGTTATTTTAGCAAGGAATGGGAGGCTGGATATTGGGCGGTAGATTGAAGGGTCGGTACTGTTGGATGAGGTGGTTTTGGGGCGGATAGTAGATTGCTTGAGTGCTTTTGACATGTAGCCCTGAGTGAGAGAGGTGCTTACTATCTTTTGGATGAATGTGTTGAATTCTTCTTTGGTGGATTTAATCCAAGTCACCGGGCAGGGGTCCGATGGAAAAGTGGTGGTGTTTAGAGCAGTGATGGTTTGTTCTATTTGTTTAGTTGATGGAATGCTGAAGTTCTTCCATTGATTGGTAGTTGTGGAGCCATCTGTAGTTGGTGTGTCCATAAGAGAGATGTTCTTATAGGGTGTGGTGGTACTGTATTTGGCTATTAGATAATCAGCAAAGGTTTGTGGGTGTATCTTGCTTTTGTCTTTCATGGTTGGGTCATTTGTTAGGGTACGAATGATATTGAAGAGTTCTTTAGGTTTATTACAGGCTTTTAGTACAAGGTTTGTGTGGTATTGTTGTTTATGTTTGTTTATTAGGTTATTGTAATCTTTTTGCATCTCCTGGTATTGTTTCAATGTAGTTTCTGATTTGTTACGTCTCCAGCGATGTTCCAGTTGTCATAATTTTCTTTTGGATTCTCTTATTGTGTTAGAGTACCATGGTGTAGATTTGGGCCTGTTTTTGTTGTGGTGTGCATTCATTCAAGGTGTGAGTTGAGCTGCGGCAAGGATGGTACTGTAGTATTCCATGTGTTGATGGCTTCGTCCATGTTGGTGATGTCTTGGGGTAGGGACTACATGGTATCTTTGAGGAAGTGTTCTTTGTTAAATGCTTTGAAGTGTCTGTTGGGTATTCTGGTGGAGTACAAATGATATGGCATGGTGATCTGACCATGGTATTGGTGTAGGTTTAGGTGGTGTCATGAGACTTTGATCTAGGGTGTTAGTTGGCACGAATATATGATCTGGTGTAGAGCCAGAGCGATGGGATGGGCCCGATAAGACTTTCTTGAGTTGGATGGATTCCATTGCTTTATGAAAAGTGGTTTCAATTGTTGTTGAAGCAGATGTGAGGTTTAAGTCTCCTAGCACAATGAGCGTCTTGTGTGGTGAGCTAGCTGCATATGTCATATCCAGGATGTTGGATGTGTCCTCTGTTGGGGCGTTGGGGGGTCGGTATATCAGGCAGATGGATAGATGTTTGTTTTCAGTGTTGAATTTGCAGTGTTCTGAGCTTTTGGAGGTTGACATCTTGAGCTTTAAGTCTGTTCGGGCAAGGATCTGGAAGAGCCAGTCTAGTCCCCGATTCTGAGCCCGCAGGAGCTAGATGTTCCCGTAGGATCAGAATCAGGTCTAGACGGCTGGCTCATGCCTGGATGGGCAGGTCATCCTATTCTGTGCCACTGGATGTCCCATCATTTTGCCGCACAGGCCTGCCCTGGTTCCTGTATAGAGCTGCAGTGCAGTGGCGTCCTGTTGCCATGGCACTGTGGCTCCATTAAGGAGCCGCGATCGCTTGCTGCCACCACAAAGTTCATTCCTCGCACCCCGACCCCCAATGCAGCTTCTGTACCCCCTTGCCCCACTGACCTGGCCCTGTGCCGCCATCTCCTGACAACCTCCTGACATCACCTGACATCTGTGCCGCCATCTCCTGACAACCTCCTGACATCTCCACATTTATGCGGACGATATTATGTTGTACACCCCAATTAATACAAATGACCCTAACTATGATAACCTCTCAACCTGTCTCGCCGAAGCCGACCAGTGGCTTCGCTCAAAGAATATGAACATTAATTTTAAGAAAACTGAAATACTGTTTACATCAAGAAACCCCAATTTCGCACCCCCATCAGAAATCAAACTACATAACTTCTCCCTCCCAGTGAAGCATGAAATCAAATATTTGGGAGTCATACTTGATAAAACTCTCAGCTTCACTTCACATATTAAGAAAATAACCAGAACAATATTCTACAAACTTAGAACTATCCAGCAGCTTAGACCACTTATAGAAAGTGACGACTTCCGGACCATTACTCAAATTTTAATAACACCTCACCTTGACTACTGCAATGGTATCCTTAAAGGCATAACAAAGAAAAATCAAAATATTCTCCAAATGGCTCAGAAAGTTGCCGCAAGAATAATTTCCAAGGCTAAATTATCCGACTACATTTCTCCCATCATATACTCATTACATTGGCTTCCCGTTGCATGCAGGATACATTACAAAATTATACTGACTACATTCAAGTTAATTAACAACATTGCCCCATCTTACCTATCTACCCTCATTCAAATCCTCACTTAAAACCCGTCTGTTTCAGAAAGTGTTTGATCTCCCCCCTGTTTGCCCTCCATGATGCTTCCCCAGGTTGTTGTCTTGTCTTACCTTAGTTTGGTCCTGTTACCCCCTGTCTGTTTTGCTGGTTTTGTTTATTGTCCTTTACCTGTGTTTGGTTGTTGACTATTGCTTATTGTTTGTAAAGTTTTGCTATTCTTTTCTTTCTTTCCTATTATTTTTGGCGTTCCTTTTTCCGTAGTTTGCAGTGCTGCCTTTTTATTTTTATTTGTACACCGCTTTAATGTTTTTGACGTAAGCGGTCTATCAAGTGTGTAATAAAGTAAAAGTAAAGTATCCATAGCCCCTCAGATAGTAGAGTAAGAAGAAGGAGGAATCTCAATACAGTGCAAGTGCCAGATACAATAAGAAAGACAAAGCAAATAACAAGCAACAGCGCTTTCACCTACGTAGCACCTACACTATGGAACAACCTCCCTGATCAACTAAGAGAGACAAAAGATCTCCAAAAGTTTAGAAAGGAACTAAAAACACACTTATTCACCCAACATTACTGTCAATTCTCAGATCTAGCCTCCCACCCCCCATAGCTCATTCTGCTAACTGTCTAAATAATCAAAGGCGATACTATGTTACAGGCTGTAAATACCACAATTCTGCAAATAATCAAGATTTTTTGTTGTAACCTCTGTAAATAATTAACTGTCTAAATAATCAAAGGTTATTGTTATGAGCTATACATGATTGCTTTTGTTTATAATGTTCCTTGTACATAGTTGCAATGTTACATAATGTTCTATGTATTTGTTCACCAATGTTCTATGTAAACCGCCACTGATCTTGGGAAGGGGCGGTATATAAAAGTTTTCAAATAAATAAATAAATAAAATAAATAAACCAGGGGGACTTATTCCACTTCCGAGGTGGAATAAGTCCCCCATCCATGTTGGTGACCCTGGACATACAGGGCCAACCTCAGGATTGGCCCTGTATGTCTGTGGTCACATCCCTGCCCACCACCTGCCTTTGCTCCTCCCTTGGCCTGCCCCCTCCCGCCCCCATACAGAGCTCCCTGTACATTTCCTATGTACATGTGGGGAGCTATGGGCAGGGGATACGGTCCCAGCCTTTAGCGGGGATGGAGGTCCGACCCAGACATCCATCCCCGCTAAATGCAGCCCGGAATAACATTAACATGTAAAGGCTAAATTAACATGCAGATGTGGCAGTGTAGGCACGATAATGGCCTCACAATTCCAAACAGTGTAAAGCTGTGCTTTGGGATGAAGGTGTGTACTTTATCCATAGGCATAGTTGGGGGCATGGTCTGGGTGGAGCATGGATGGAATTAGCAATAAAGTACATTGAATTTACATGCATACTTGTTAACTTTACACGTGTTCATTCACACCTGCAATAGAGCAGCTGTGAATGTCCACACCTTTTCTCAAAGCGCAATCTATGCCTACTTGTCAGTATATAAAATAGGTGCATTCTGACTGCCTTTTTTTATTTATGAAATTTTCAACAATATGTTACATTAAGCAACAAAAAAGGAAAACACATTATTCTATACATATCGATCATATAAAAAACAAAAACAAAAAATGAAAAATGCAAGAAAAAAGAAAAATGCAAGAATTAATGAAAGAACTCCACATTACGAGAGATAACCAAAATATCTAGCAGCGCTATTAAAATAGTAACCCCACTTTTTTTTCCATATCAGCCTACAAAGATAAAAACCAAGAAACTCATTTATCAGCAAGAAATTTCTATAGGTGGACAATATACATGAAAACATACTTAGCTCCCAAATATAACACTACATATTTACATGGAACGTTAAATAAAGCGTAGTTACTCACCTGTAACAGGTGTTCTCCAGGAGCAGCAGGAATCAGTCCTCACATATGGGTGACGTCGGCGCCGACGGAGCCCTCGCGGAGCAATTTTCCCCAGCTTTCAAAGAAAGCCTTTGGGAATTGCAGCGCGCATGCGCGGTCTCCTTCCCGCCCAAGGGTGCCATCTTAGCCAGTCTGATGACATAGCTAAAAGACAGCATAAAAATTTGCAAAAAAACTTAAGCAGATGATTGCAACTCCAAGGGGAGGAGGGAGGGTTGTGAGGACTGATTCCTGCTGCTCCTGGAGAACACCTGTTACAGGTGAGTAACTACGCTTTCTCCAGGACCAAGCAGGAAGTCAGTCCTCACATATGGGACTCCCAAGCTTAAGGCTACCGGAGACCCTAAGCACAAAAATGAGCTCCCTCTAGCTCAGCGGCACAGAAGGAAGGAATCTTCACTGAATTATTACCCACCGGTAGCCCCCATCCGGGATGGAGGGTAGGAGTTGCTCAAACCTCGAAGAGATTTCGGAGAACTGCCTGTCCGAAAGCACTGTCCCTGCGGGACTCCCTCTCGAGGCAGTAATGGACCGCAAAAGTCTGGCTCGAAGACCAAGTAGCGGCCCGGCAGATGTCTGCCAACGGAACAGAGCGGAGGTAAGCCACTGACGTAGCCTTCGCCCGAACACAATGAGCCGTGACTCGACTTTCTAACGAGAGTCCGGCTGCCCCATAAGCCCAAGCGATACAGTCAGCAACCCAGATGGACAGAGTACGCTTGGAGACTGGGAGCCCCAATTTATTGGGGTCAAAAGACACAAAAAGCTGAGCAGCTTTACGGTGCTCCCACGTACGGTCAAGGTAGAAGTTCAATGCCCTTCTACAGTCCAGGGTATGCAGGACCATTTCAGCTCGGCTGGAGTGTGGCCTGGGAAAGAAGGTCGGAAGTACCACCTCCTGATTGATGTGAAAAGGGGAGACCACTTTTGGAAGAAATTTTGGGTGAGTCCGTAGGACTACCCTATTCTTGTAGAACCGAGTGTAAGGGGGATCAGACACGAGGGCCTGCAATTCACTTACGCGTCTAGCGGAAGTGAGGGCTATCAGGAATAAAGTTTTCCAAGAAAGAAAACGGAGAGAACAGGTAGCCATAGGTTCAAAAGGCGGACAGGTGATCCGCTGTAAAACCACATTCAGATCCCAGTCAGGTGCTGGCGGGCGCAGAGGTGGTTTAAGCAGAAGGAGACCTCGGAGAAACCTCGCTACAAGAGGGTCGCTGGAAAGAGGTCTGCCGTCCACCGGCACATGATGTGCTGCAAGAGCACTGAGGTGAACTTTGACGGAGTTGGACTTAAGTCCCAAATTAGAGAGGTAGAGCAAGTACTGCAAGATCACCGACACCGAGCAGGAGAAGGAATCCTGAGACTGCTGGGCACACCAAGCGGAAAAGCGACGCCATTTAAGGGCGTAGCATTTGCGGGTAGAAGGTCGCCGAGAAGCTAGGACGACCTCTTCCACCTCTGCCGGCAGTAGAAGGGGAGCAAGGACTACCCTTTCAGCAGCCAGGCCATCAGAGGTAGAGATCTGAGGTTGGGGTGTAGCAGGGACCCCTGATCCTGTGTTAGGAGATCCGGTTGAAACCCCAGAGGGAACGGATCCTCTATCTCTAATTGCAGCAGGAGTGGAAACCACGGCTGTCTGGGCCAGCGAGGAGCTATCAGGATCATGGAAGCTTTGTCTCGGAGAACCTTGAAAAGAGTTCGAGAGACTAGCGGTATGGGAGGAAAGGCATACAGAAGGCCCTCCGACCATGAGAGTAGAAAAGCATCCGCCGCTACCCGAAGGGGATGCGGCTGACGAGAGCAGAAGCGAGGAAGTTGCCGGTTGAGAGGACTGGCAAAGAGATCCATCGTGGGGAAGCCCCACTTCAGAAAGAGTTTCTGAACTACCAAGGGATCCAGGCGCCACTCGTGCGGCTGGAGGATCCTGCTGAGTTTGTCCGCCAGGCAATTTTCTTGGCCTGGGAGATAAACTGCCTTGAGAAGAATGCTGTGGCTGACGGCCCAAGAGCAGAGCTTCTGTGCTTCTCGACAGAGAAGGAAGGAGCCCGTGCCTCCCTGTTTGTTCACGTAGAACATGGCAACTTGATTGTCCGTCTGGACAAGGACGGACTGGTGAGAAGTCAGGTGGGAGAAGGCCTTGAGAGCCAGACGGATTGCTCTGAGCTCCAGGAAGTTGATCTGCTGAGCAGACTCCCACGTGGTCCAGAGACCTTGAGTACATGCCCCTTGGCAATGCGCTCCCCATCCTAGGAGAGAAGCATCGGTCGTCAGCACTTGAGCCGGCTGAGGTGACTGAAAAGGCATTCCGAGCACCAGATTCGGCCAATGAAGCCACCACTGTACAGAAGAGGCCAGCGGGCCGGAGACGCGCACTAAGTCGGCTAGGCCGCCCGTGGCTTGTTGCCACTGCTTGCGAAGGCACCATTGAGCAGGCCGCATATTCAGGCGGGCATTGGGGGTCACGTGGACGGTGGAAGCCATATGGCCGAGTAGTCTCAGGAAGCGCCTGGCTGAGACCAGGGACTGGCTGCGAAAACGGCCGGCTAGGTCCATGAGCCGTTGAGCCCTGTCGATAGGCAGGAAAGCTCGTGCCTGAGGAGTGTGCAGTCTTGCGCCGATGAACTCGAGATCCTGTGAGGGGAGCAAAGTGGACTTTGCGAAGTTTATGACAAAGCCCAAGTACTGCAGAAGAGTCACAGTGCGGTGTGTGGCATTGGTGACTTCCGGAGAGGACGATGCCCTGATGAGCCAGTCGTCGAGGTACGGAAAGACATAGAGGCCGTGAAGCCGGAGATAAGCCGCCACCACCGCGAGACATTTTGTGAAGACTCGCGGTGCGGAGGATAGGCCAAAGGGCAGTACTCTGTACTGGTAATGATTTCCTGCCACCACAAACCTTAGGTATTGGCGGTGGCTTGGGTGGATGAGGATGTGCGTGTAGGCATCCTTTAGATCCAAGGAGCATAGCCAATCTCCCTGCTGGAGGTAGGGCAGAAGGATTCCAAGGGTAAGCATCTTGAACTTCTCCCTCACGAGGAACTTGTTGAGGTTGCGCAAGTCCAGGATGGGTCTGAGGCCTCCTGTTCTTTTTGGTATTAGGAAATACCTGGAATAAAAGCCTTGACCTCTCAGGTGGTGGGGCACCGGTTCCACAGCCTGTTCCTGAAGAAGACTTGCTAACTCCTGAAGGAGTAAGTCCCTGTGCAGAGGGAGTCGTGGAGGTTCTCCCGGGAAATAGGAGGGAGGGACCTGGTGGAAGTGGAGAAGATAGCCTTCTCTTACGACTTGAAGCACCCAGGCATCTGAAGTGATGTTGGACCACCTGTGGGCGAAGTGAACCAGCCGGCCTCCGGTGCTGGGAGGAACCAGCGGAGGGGGAGAGGCTATGCTGATGAAGTCAAAACCCCCCACCCTGCTGAGCAGGGGCCGGTGGTGCAGGCTTGGGGGCTTGCTGCCTACGGGACCCGTTACCCCGTCCCTTGGCCTGCTGGCCCTGTTGGGGAGCTGCGGAGGCCTGATATTGAGGGTAGTGTTTATAGGCAGCCGCCTTTCTCGGGTAAAAGGACTTCTTTCCCGAGCCCTTCTTTTTCTGGGAAGGGGCGGAGGTCTTCCTAGAAAGCCTAGTTCTGGTGAGAGTCTCCGTCTCGATTTGTGCAGCCTTTTCAGCCATGGGCTTGCCAAAGAGGTTCTCACCTCGGCAGGGGACATCGACCAACTTGTCCTGCACCCAGGGTTCAAGGTCAGACGACTGAAGCCAAGCCTGTCGGCGGGCACCGATGCCAGCTGCGGCCACTCGAGCCGATGCTTCAAAGCCATCATAGGCTGCTCGTGACATGAATTTGGAGCATTCCCGAATACCAGTTGTCAAGGCCAGGAACCTCCGCAAAGGTTCCTCGGACAGCCCAGCGGAGAATCCGGCTATCTCTTTAGCCAGGTCTCTGAGATACATGCCCATGTAGAGCTGGTAGGTCTGGACCCGACAAGCAAGCATAGAGCCCTGGAAACACTTCTTACCAAGGCCATCCAGGTTACGGGCCTCCCTGCCAGGAGGCACCGAGGAGTGCATCTTCTGGCTCTTAAGCCTATGCATGGCCGATTCCACTACCATGGAATGGTGTGTGGTAGCTGTGCTTTTTGGAAGCCAGGACTCTTGCGGACTCGATAGATGGAATCGACCCGCTTGCTTAATACCGGCGACGATGCCGGACTCTCCCACATGCGGAAGAGTAGTCGTTCCAGCATGGGAGGAACCGGTACAGTAAAGTGTTCCCTGGCGGGAGAGTCATACTGAAGGGCGTTGAGCTCTTCGGCTCGAGGCTCCTCCTCGGGATCCGCAGGGAAGGCCAAAGCCTTGGCCATATCCCTGACGAAGTCCGAGAACCGGGCATCCTTCGGAGGGGACTGTTTCCGAGGTTCGGACTCAGGTGAGTCCGAGGGGACACACCGAGTCCGAAACGAATCAGGTGACTCTTCCTCTTCAGACTCCCAGGCCGACTCCGAGGAGGAATCGGTGGGGTCGGCTCGGGCAGGCGGAGGCGTCGGCTGCCCCGACACCGAGGGAGTCAGCGTCGACGACCTCAGTCCCGAATGGGAGGCCGAGGGTGACCTCGACCGAGGATCGACTCGAGTTCGCATGGACTCGAGGATCGGCTCGGTCTCCGGGGTCGACTTAGACGTCGACGTCCCGGCGGTCGGGGCAGCGGCGCCAGCGAGGCTAGCGATCAGTGCCCGCTGCTGGTCCATGAAGGCAGATAGTCTGCTCTCCAAGGCCGTCAACCTGAGTCCGACCTCAGGTGACCCAGCAGCCCCCGACTCGGGCCCCGACGGCGTCGGGCCCGACGTCGGACCCCTCGGAGGCGAGTCCAGGAGGACTACAGGACTTACCCGAGCAGGCAACTCCGACTCCAGACGAGGTCGCTTCGGGAGGTGCTCCTTCTCCAAAGACCCGGGACGGCTATCGGGGCTATGCGACCTGGCCCTCGCGGAGCCAGGAGCGTCCACCGACGCCGCCCTCGTGGGTTTTACCTTCCGTCGATGGTCCCCGGAGGGAGAACCCCTGTCGGAGGAACTCCGGCGATGGTCAGAGCTGGAACCTCTGGACGCCGAGGCCTCCGACGAGGTCCGGGTACGGCCGGGATCAGCGAAGATTCGTTCCCGCTGGTGCCGCCGACTCCTTAACGCTTTGGAGGACATTTTGCTGCAGGCCCCACAGATCAGTTCTTCGTGATCCGGGCCGAGGCAGCGGAGGCAATTATCATGTGTGTCAGTGAGTGACATATTTCTGTCACACTGAACACACCGCTTGAAACCACTGGCAGCCATCAGGGGAAAAAGGGCAACTGCAAGGTCAAAGGACCGGGCTGCCAGCGAAAAACCGAAAAACGAAACTGACCAAAATTCAGAAAAACCGAAAAATAACAGAAGGACTCGCAACGGCGTCGCGAGTCCGGGCAGGAAAAAGACCGGCGTCGAACCGAAGAAAGAAATAGAAATAAAACACTAAAATCAACTTTTTCAGCGGGGACACGACGGGTACGTCTGTAGGGCTCCGCGGAAAAAAGAAGACTGGCTAAGATGGCACCCTTGGGCGGGAAGGAGACCGCGCATGCGCGCTGCAATTCCCAAAGGCTTTCTTTGAAAGCTGGGGAAAATTGCTCCGCGAGGGCTCCGTCGGCGCCGACGTCACCCATATGTGAGGACTGACTTCCTGCTTGGTCCTGGAGAAAAAGTTCCTCCTGCAACAAGAACTTTAGGCTTTAACTGAAGAAAATACTTCATATGAAACTGTGTAACCTTACAGACATCAGGAAATATAGTAACAGGCTACAAAAAGAACGCCCCATTTTTAAAAAAAGGCCTTCATAATCATAGATTTTTCCATATCTAAATGCAGGGTAACCAATAAAGTAGCACACTGAGAGACATTGTCAAGAGATGACTCTAAAAATTCTGTCAGCTTGCCCTTCCTGGACCTCATTAGAAACAGTGCAGGGAAGGTAAAAAATAGCTAAAACTCATGACACATCAAAATGAGATGGCAAGAGAACCTCCCACAAATACTTCTTCAGTAATTCTATATGAGAGAGCAATCGGACTATAAGAAGATTAAAAAAAACCCCACCCTTAAATTCATTGCTCTCGCATAATTCTCTGACATTTCAGTTTTACTATGCAGCAGTAAACTGTCCTTCACGAATGAATTGCCCAATCCTTGTACACCAACAATTGAACCTTCCAGCCTGGACATCCTCTGATCCAGGTCTGACAACAAGCATATCGGAGGTGTCCATAGAAAAAGTGCAAAATTGACACAAAGTACCTTGTAACATTCCCTCCATGCAAGTCATGGTGGACCAAATGTCTTGCAAAGAAACCTCCCTGGTCCCGGAAGTTGCCACTACCATGAAACTCACGGGCGGAGACACTGGAACAGGATAACCGGGCTTGGCCAAAGAAACCCGTTGACCCATTCCAACATTAGGAACTGGTGTAGAGGTGAGAGGTAACATAACACCATCCACAACGGTACCCAGCGTTGTAGGTTGAGAGGGTGGGGTACAGAAACCCGAACTCAAGGAGGCAGCCGAGGACAAGGCCTATTCCAAGGAGTGGAGGAGTGGCCTAGTGGTTGGGGCAACGTACTTCAGCCAGAAGGTCGGGGGTCAAATCCCACTAGAGGACAGCAACCTTGGGCCAGAAGGACTGGGGTTTCTAGTCCCACAGGTGCTCCTTGTGGTCTTGGGCAAACCACTTAACCCTCCATAGCCCATGTTCCCTGTAAAATAGTTATCTCCAAGTTATAATGCCCTGTTCAATGTAATTTCAGTTTGTTCAATGTAAACTGCACTGATGCAGAATAGCATGGTATATGAGAATGTAAATAAATAAATTCTATAGCAGTTGATGGAACAGTCACCACATGAAGGTCCATCAAGCCCTGTATACTCTTCACAGCAACAGGAGTCTTACTTTTTGCCTTGCGCTTCCCCATGCATGAAAAACAGCAGCAACTCACCAAGACACAGGTCTCCCTCTTGGTAGTCTCCTATGGCTACTGGTGCCCCACAGGCACTCCTAAAGAGTGTGCCCCTTAGGTCAAGCGCCCGCATCTGCGTTCTGCGGCCCAAGCTGGCTTATGTCTCTGACACGAAGTGGGAGGAGTTATGGCAAACTTGGCATACAGTATGATGACCCAGGCTCCATGGAATGTGCAGCACTTCAGGCAGCCAGAATAGAATGGAAACCTCCCCTGACTGCCTTAATCAAGGCACCCTGTTATAAAGTTACCCTCCAGATGGCAGGCATGTGTAGAGAGCTATCAGAAAAGTTGTTCAATTTTGGACAGGAATAGAAAGGAATTTTGATTTGCTTTATGGTTACATCAGGCTTACAGTAAATTCTCCATGAGTTAGGATGATTTCTTGGTCTGTGTTTAAACAGAGAATCCACTGGGCGTTTTCCAACCACTGGCCATTGGTTCACTGTCCAAAGACTGCATAGAATTCATCAATAGCATCTGCTCTTCATGTGAACCTAGCTAAGCTAACATATAATTCTCATCAGAATTTCAGAACTTAATAGGCACCCCTTTAATTTGATTGAACTGATAACACAACAAGAAAAGGGAGGAAAGTTTGAATGTATTCTCAGAAATTACCAAATACCAGACCTTCTACATTTTCTTGTATCCTTTGGTATCAGAATTCTATGCATTTTGTAATTGCTAAGATACTGTAGATTTCTGATGCCTTTTAGTGAATGCAGAAGAGCTCTGGTGATAACAGATTGTTTCTTTTAATATGAGAAAATGTGTTCTTGTCTCCAGTAGTGTGTAAGAGCTCAAATACATACATATACGTATGGAGTGGAGGAGTGGCCTAGTGGTTGGGGGTTCAAATCCCACTAGAGAACAGCAACCTTGGGCCGGAAGGACTGGGATTTCTAGTCCCACAGGTGCTCCTTGTGGTCTTGGGCAAGCCACTTAACCCTTCATAGCCCATGTTCCCTGTAAAATAGTTATCTCCAAGTTATAATGCCCTGTTCAATGTAATTTCAGTTTGTTCAATGTAAACTGCACTGATGCAGAATAGCACGGTATATAAGAAAATGTAAATAAATAAATACATGAATGTACTAGTACTGTTTATGCTTGCACTGTTGGTATTGGTAATTTGAATGCTCCAATCTCCCTTTCCTAAACCAAGGAAAATCTTTAGCTGTGTTGGCATACTTTCTATGTGCATTTAAAATCATACAGCCACTGCTAAAATATTGATTATTCCAAATTGATAATATCATTCATTAGCTAGTTACCATGATAAAGTGAAGGGCGAGGGTGTACCCTAAGAGCTTTTCCTCTTGTGGATAGTAGTTGGAAGGATAGGGCAGAAATTTATATGAAGAAAATTGACTTTGATCTGGTTCTTCCAAAGAGCTACCATGCTGTCATTAACTTCCTGTATTTAGGTAAGCTTATAGAGAAGATGCAGACAGCACTAATGGCTCCGTTTATTAATGTTTGTTAACCAGTTAACATGCAGTAATGTGATTTAACACAGATTAAGTTGCGCAAATCACACTATTTTGCCAACTATGCCCTTAGCTTGAATTAATGTGGGTTAATGTAAATGACGCTAATGACGCTAGTTTAACATGGAAGCTGGGCCCATAGCATTATCGTAAAAGGAGGTGGAGATTGGCCGTTAATGGGGTGGAGATGGGGCAGGGATTGTGTGTGCTCCTTTAGCACCGGTTTGTTTTACTGTACGTTAGAGCTCCCAGTGCTGGGAACGCTAACGCCATCTGAAAGATTGCAGCAAGGGCTACTTCTAAGGGGAGAGAGCCTATTTAAATGTATGCAATGCGCTCCACACACAGGAGATCCCATAAAAGTGACAGTAGTGCTCCATTGGCAGCAACAGCATGGTGCCTTATTAATAAAGGGCACTATGCTGTTGCCAAATTGGCAAAGAAGGTGTCATGTGGGTGATGCAGTGGGGCTGGCTGGTCCACTAGGCTGAGAAGGCTGCTGCCTAGAATGTACATCTGTGATGTCTGGTATGACTCCACTGTGACTGTGGTAGCCCATATATATGCTGCTACAATCAAAAAGGAGTCATGCCACCCCCACTGCCACCATACTGCCATGTCAGCATTGTGTGAAGTGGGGGTGGCGGTCACAGCAGCTACAACCTGCTGCAGACAAAATCTGTGTCCCAGCCGTGTGTCAGGTACAACGCTGCAGTTGCAACTGTCAGTGGGATGGCAAGCATGTCAGCAGCAGGTACAATGGAGCACATGATGTAAGGCAGCAGCACACATGCACACATCCCCTGGTGGAGAGAGGAAGGAGTGGCATAGTGGGACTAGCTGCATTTGTGCAACTTCAATAAGGTCCCTGCAGAACTGAAATGGAGGCTTTGCCACAATGGCAGGGAGGGAGGGATTGGCTGGCATGCTATTCACCATGATCAGTGGACCTTGGCACCCGGCTAGTTTGCCGAGTGGATGGATTTGCACTGGGATCAGGATGTCCCCCTCTTGCATATATTGAGTAGATATGTGCATATGGGGGGAAAAATATGCCACTGAGGCAGGAATACTATGCAATGTTATGATAGCCCATGTCAGAGAAAAATGACCATCCTGTCCCCTCACCTGGAAAACGTAAGACCGTAATCTGTGCGTGAACCGGTGATCCCTCCATAAGTAAGTATTGAATTACTACATTTTGAGCCACATGTGAATCTAAATTAGCTATTGTGCTCTGCAAAATGTGTGATTATTCCATGACTGCCCCACAAGCACACACCAGGAAATGGTCATACGTTGGTCATTCTACTAGGACACCTATGGTCTGAAATGTGTGTGTTCATGTATTATGGCCTGCCCCTTTGACTGGACAGATCCCATATGTAAGACATGAATGTCAGTTGAATCAGCAGCATAGCAAGGCAGTGCAACATACAGATATAACAAGATGTCCCTTTCCAACACCTGCCGAACATATCTTATCGGACAAGTATGGCACAGAGCCTGCAGAGATCTAAGCAGACACAGGCATACTCCAACTCATGCCCTGTAGATCAGGAATGGTATATCCTGGTGTGTTAACTTTAACCTACATTTCCAGAACTGTATCATCATGTGCAACCTTCAACATTTCATCC
Source organism: Ichthyophis bannanicus (assembly GCA_033557465.1). Taxonomy (NCBI): domain Eukaryota; kingdom Metazoa; phylum Chordata; class Amphibia; order Gymnophiona; family Ichthyophiidae; genus Ichthyophis; species Ichthyophis bannanicus. The sequence goes on along the minus strand of CM066033.1, from coordinate 1,017,768,080 downwards.
AGCATGAGTCCACACTCAGCTGCCACACTGAGAAGCTGCACCACCCATGGCCGGCTGGCAAAGCATGCTAATAGCACCAGCACACTGAGAAGACATTGACAGCGCTTGAGCATTGCAGAACATGCTAATAGTGTCCGCACAATGAGGAGGCATTGACAATGGTGGAGCATCAAAGGAGGCCTAAGGGGCAGGTAAGAGTGCCAACCTGCACCACTTTTGGACAGCAGGATCATTTGTGTGTCTCCAGCAGGATCATGTGAGCTGCAGTAATGCACTGTGCATGCATGTAGTGCCCAGGCTTTATGGTTGTGCATACAACATGCTGCAGGTCAGCTATACAGCAACCCCACAAATTGTGTGAGACATCATTTACAAGCAGGTTAGTTTCAGTAAGTAGTTGCAACCTGTGGATGTGACATTGCAATGCATTCCTAGTTACACCATCATGAAGGCCCATCCCCACAGCATTCCCATACACTTACCTCTCAACATGACACTGCTGTGCAGCTCCCAAATCGCCTGCTGGTTTGACTGGAGTGAGCAGGGGGACACATGTGTGTGTGTTGCAACCCTCATCTCTGACTGTGCCTCCAGGCCTCAGGACACATCAATTTGCACGTGAGAGGCCTGATTAATGCCAACTGCCATAACAGCTATATCTGTGGCAACACTGTCATCCCACTTGTTGCAGTTGCAGCCTATAGGGAACTAGGCTCAAGTGGAGGTTGGCCTCTGCGAATGTCCAATTCATTCACTTAGTTGGTGATACTGGAAAGATTCTGTGATTTACCTGCATGTCCTATGCTGCAGTTGCAGAGGTCAATCCGGGGGACTCTTTGCTCCATGCAGTGTATGCACATACAGGCAGATCTATATCAGGCAAATTTGCACACAATAAACACCATCTCAACACTGTCTACTGATCATTGCCCAAAACTTTCAGCAGTACCTTACCTATTACCCAAATGAGAGTCCAAATGTACCTGTGTACCTGATTGTGACTGTGGGACACTGACCTCTGAATGGTGCATGCACAATTCCAGCCTCTGAATGGTGGCACAGGATTTCATGTTGGTTTCTGCATTGTCTGCCACCATATGGGAAGTCAGTGCCTGGAGGTGAATGTTGGGGTGGGTGTGGCGGTGTGGGGAATAGCATCATAGATGTTTAGAATGTGCCCTTCATAGGTGGCATTTCTAGCCAAAGCCTATGTTCACATGGCCAGAAACTATGCGGACCTACTCAGTGTCTTCATGTGTTACATCAGAGGTCCTGCATGACAGGACACCTGGCTCCCCATGGGCACCGAGTGTGGCAGTCACAAGGATGTTGTTAGAGTACAAGAGGCAGGGAATGAAGGCATATGTGTCATCAGCAACTCTTCCAACATCCAACCCCATGTCCAACTTGCCATGCTTCCATGCATTCTTGGGAGGGGCCACTGCATCTGTAGCATGGGAGAGTGCATGTGCTGCACTGGCTAGTTTTACAGTGTCCATGCCTAGGGACATGACATTATATGGGAGTATAAGCATGGCACCATGTTCACTGCTCACTGCCAAAAGCTGTGTAGGGGGACACCGTATTTGGGTATGTGCCAGATGTAGACCACTGTGGGCCAGCATCCACTCATAGGCTGGCTCTGGCCCACTTTCCACTCTGCCTTGCATTGCATAAGCCATCCCCAAGTTCAAAATAAAAGGGTACATAATGAGGAGCATAGAATTCTGGGTATTTCCTAAAACAGAGCGGTTTGCACAGGATGTATATGAGTTGGAGGTAAGATAAATGGCTGAGCCATCTTAGCATGAGTCTGCCATGGGCATGGCCTGGGTGCACACATCTGTTCATTCTGAGAGGCCACTCTCATTCTGATTGAGCTGTGACCATGTCACGGCTATGTATCCACATGGTGCTATATAGGGTCAAGCTATAGCGATATGGGTGCTGGATTTTTTTGTTGTTGTTGGTTTTTTTTAGCAGTCCAGTCACTAAACAGGCTGTGGGAAGCCAATTCTGTTTGTACAAAGCCAATGTGTTCATGGTGGCTATGTGTATGTGCAGTGTGTAGTGACTAACACACTGAGCACAGATGGCATGTGAGTGACTGACACAGCCTAGTGTTGCCCAACATATGCAGGCTGCCTAGGATTGATCTAGCTGATGGGACTTCCCAAAAAGTGAGGCTAGCAGCTGTTTATGACTGTTGGTAACCTGCTGATAATTATGTTTTTGGCAGGCCCTTCAGCTTGGTGTCACTACCTCCCCCCCCCCCCCCCTTCCAGCCTAGGCAATGCTCACTGCATTCAGGTTCTAGAAACAGCTGCTGCAACCTTAGGGACTGAGATGAGATGTTATAGGAGATTCCCTGGCCAACAGGAGCCGGACACAAGGCCTAGGTAAGGCAGGACACAAGGCCTAGGTAAGACAGGCCACTCTGGCATGCTGCAACTGTACAGAATACCAAGTGACTAGCATTACACACTGTAGAAAATACCTGTAGCACACTGGCAGTGATATGCATCTGCTACAGAACCTGGAGGGTCCATCTACTGCAGGTCTTGCTCTGGGGACCAGGTGATAGAAACATAGAAAAATGACGACAGAAAAAGTCCACATGGCCTATCTAGTCTGTCCTTCCATATCAACAACAGTCCCCTTTTTTCCTTTAGAGATCCTCTGTGTTTGTCCCATGCTTTTTTGAATTCAGATACTGTCCTCATCTCTACCACCTCCACTGGGAGACTATGCCCATCCTCACTTTCAGGGTGACTCATTTGCACATATGGCAGCTATTATGTGCAGGAAGCACACAATGTCCCTGCATATTACAGAGCTGTGATGAATTGCTGTATTCTCCAAATGGGCATCAGTTGCATATATGTGCTCAGATTGTGCAGTGCATCATAGGTAATGGAGGGGCTAACTGATACTGGCATCTAGATCCCCATTTGCAACCATAGTGGCAACTGTGATCACTGGAGCATGGCCCAGTACCTGCTTGTCATCTATGATGGTGAGAAACGTGTGCATGGCCCTCCGAGGAAGGCAGGATGGTCTGCGATAGACCGCATGGGCCATGAATGTGGTTTGAGTTAGGTGTATGTGCAGGTGTACCTATCTTGCAGTGTACAGCAGGTTACAAGGGACTGTATGCCCTGCACATGTACTGCCTCGGAGGATAGTGACACACTGTGGCACAGTGGACCTCTGTGTGCTACTGTTGTTTGGCGTTGGAGGTACAGTAGAGGACAGACATCTTGACCTCACATGTGGCTTGGCCTTTGTACAAGAGATGTATTCTGCAGCTGTACGTCTGTTATGCAGCTACAGTATTGAGTGTGCCATGTAGTAAATACTGCATATGTGCCGCTGTAGGCAGGCTCTAGGTGTGGTTTACCACTGCCTCAGAATGTGCCAGCCATGCTGTTTCATGTCCTGGGTTTCGGACATTGCAGGCAGGGACCTGCAGTCTCAGACATTGCTGTGCAGAAAGTTGTGGAGGCATAGCCTTATGGTAAGAGTACTGGCTCAGTATGCGACAGACCAGGGCTTGAATCCCACTTAAAGGGCACTTCAGTTTCCACTAACTGGGCACTTTCACTTTCCAGGGCAGAGAAGGCATTATGCAGTGATATCTCTTGATGGAGAGGATGCCTCCATGTTACAGGTCACCTCCTACCAGAGCCCACTGTGATCCATGTGTTCCTGGGTTATTTGATTCTTTGTGGGTATGGTGGTGGATTTTTTTCAGTTTGTACCTTAGAGGTGGTGTGTTAAATTGCAGCTAATTCTTCTCCTAATAGAATCAATTCTTTGTGCATAGCAGATAATTTGAGACATATAGGACAAGCTCTTAGTCTCCAAATGATTCTCCTTAGAATGAAGGCACCACAGCTATTGCTGATTTTCTTTTTTTTTTTTTATAAAAGTCAGTGCTGACTCCTGGTGACCTAGCAGCCTCTGGGTTTGCAATGTTTCACTGGAAATAGATTGCCAGATCCTTTCTTCTGCTAATTAAGACTGTGATAAAGCAGTGCTTGGACAAGGCGAAAAGGGGAAAAGGTGGGTGTTACACCTAATTGGAGGACAGATATCAATCTATATGATGACTATATAGACAATGCAACCCCAGGGTGGGTGGGATGAGGGGTAGGGTAGGCGGGAATTTAAGTGCCCCTGGCCAGTACACCTTATATAACTGAGGACACACTCAGATGTCTGATTTAAAAAGGCTATGCAAGGAATCAGGCAAGGTAAATATTCCTAAACTTATAATCAAAAGTTAGGTTGTTTGCCACTAGACTGTAGATCAAGATGGCTGTGAACAGATAGAAATGGGATACAGACAAAGATAGGAAGAGCAAGGTTTTTTGTTTGTTTGTTTTTTTCTGTGTTTGTCCCCCTTCCTTGGTGTAGTTCCCCTAACACCCCACAGTGCCTAAGTAGTCTTATAAGAGAATAAAACAGGTAATAGGTAAGGAAAAGTTATGAAACTTTATATCAAAAAACAGCAAACTAGTAAAGTTTGAAAGGTTAGCTTTGTAGAGTTCTCTTTGTGGCTGTGGGAAACTCACTTCAGTATAAAGCCAGAAACAGTCTGAGGTCTGCATTGACAGAAGAACACACGTTCTTTTGTGTTACAATAGCACATTGGGTCTGCAGACATGGATTTGCAATCATGCCCATCTGACAACATGATTTTATTGGTTCTGCTGTAGCCCATTGCAAAGGGTCAGACATGTTCACCCTGCAGATGCATGACACATGAGTTGTACATGATTGGAATATTTCATCATAACTATGACTGAACATCTTTGGTTCCGTCACATATATGCAGTACATACAGGCACATCCCACTCCTGGGAATGGACACCCGCAGGGATCATCACACGTCCTTACTTACTCCATATGGCCACATCAGGTATATCAGGGCAGCAAGGCCATACCACACTCTCATCTACCGCCATCCATCCTTTAGCCAATCCATCAGCATATGCCTATCATATACAGTCATGTATTCTCCTGCCAACTGCTACATCATCGCCCACACATCAAAGCAGCAGGTGATCTCCGGGAACAGCAGGAATTTAGTCTTCACATATGGGTGACATCGGTACTGACGGAGCCCGCACAGGAATGCTCCCCAGCATCCAATAGGAAAGCTTTTGGGAGCATCCCACTACGCCTGCATAGCTGCCTTCCTGCCTTTCCAACTCTCCCTCCTCAGTTAAGTTTGTAGCTGAGATAAAAGGAGAGAAAGAAAAGAAGACCTACAACTCCTAGGGGAGGAGGGTGGGTTGTGAAGACTAAATTCCTGCTATTCCCAGAGATCATCTGTTACAGGTGATTAATCACACTATCTCCAGGAACAAGCAGGAATGTAGTCTTCACATATGGGACTCCCTAGCTAGAAGATGCCAGAGAGATGACCTCAGAATCGGCTGTGGATTTTCACAGGTATGCCTAAAGAAGTCATGTATCTCGTATGGATGTCTGGTATCAAAACCCAGGACAGAGGATAGGAGTTGCTCTAAGTCTGAAAGAGATGCTGGAGAACAGCTTGGCCAAACATGGCATCCCAGTGGGAGTCCGTGTCCAGGCAATAGTGAGCAGCAAAAGTGCGGACCGAAGACCAAGTTGCTGCTTTGCAGATCTCATCAATAGCTACAGAGAGTAAATTTGCTATTGAGGTAGCCATGGCTTGAACATTATGGGCAGTGACATGACCCTCGAGGGAGAGTCCTGCCTTCTCATAGCAAAGGTGATGCAGTCAGCTATCCACTTGGAGAGAGTACATTTGGAGACTGGCAAGCCAAGGCGACTCGAGTCAAAGGAAATGAAAAGCTGGGAAGCTTTTTGGTGCTCTTGAGTTCTCTGGAGATAAAAAGCTAAGGCACATTTACAGTCCAGAGTGTGGAGGGTTGCTTCTGTCTTAGACGAATGTGGTCTAGGGAAAAGCACAGGAAGGTAGACCAACTGGTTCAAATGGAAGGGCGAGACCACCTTCGGCATGAAGTGAGGATGAACATAAGAACATAAGATATGCCATACTGGGTCAGACCAAGGTCCATCAAGCCCAGTATTCTGTTTCCAACAGTGGCCAATCTAGGTCATACGTACCTAGCAGTTTCCCCAAGGGACACAGGTTCCACAATGCTTGTATTGATTCAAGCATTGATATCCTGGGTCCCTTCTTAATAATGGTTTATGGACCTTTCCTCCAGGAACTTGTCCAAACCTTTTTTAAACCCAGCTACACTAACAGCCTTTACTACATCCTCCGGTAACAAATTCCAAAGTTTGATTACACGTTGAGTGAAAAAATATTTTCTTTTATTGTCCTAAGGACAACCTTATCATGGTGGAACCGTGTGTAAGTTGGGTCAACCACTAAGGCCTGGAGCTCACTAATGCGCCTTGTTGAAACAAGGGCAATAAGGAAGATGACCTTCAATGACAGAAACTTAAGTGAAGTAGTGGCTAGAGGTTCAAAGGGTGGCTTGAGAAGCTGTCCTAGAACAACATTAAGGTCCCATGCCATTGGAGGCAGCTTAATGGGAGGTTTGGTTAATAGAAGACCCCTCATAAAGCATGCGATGAGCGGCTGAGAAAAGATGGGCTGGCCATCTAAGGGCATGTGAGAGGCCTCAATTGCCCTTAGGTGTACTCTTACCAAATTAGTTTTGAGTCCAGAAGAAGATAGGTGGAGGAGATACTCAGGTAGTGCCTCCACTGAAGCTGAGAAGGAATTAAGATTCTTCTGAGAACACCAGAAAGAAAACCTACACTACTTGAAAGCGTAGGACTGTCTGGTGGATGGCTTCTTAGAAGCTAAGAGGATGTCCTTAACCTCCTGGGGAAGGCTAATGTCTTGGAAGGCTATGCCTTCAGCAGCCATGCTGTGAGATGGAGCAGATCCCAAATCTTTGGGTTGAGCCTGAGACAGACGTAGAAGGAGAGGGTACCATGGTTGATGTGGCCAGCATGGGGCTATGAGTATCATGAAGCCCTTGTATCTCTGGAGTTTGAAAAGAGTCTTGGGAATGGGAGGGAAAACATATAGGAAGCCTTGACCCCAGTGGAGGTGAAAAGCATACACTTGATGGCTCTCTGGAGCAGGAGTCCTGGGGTCAGAAATAAGGGAGCTTGGTATTCTTTTTTTTTTTAATTTTCTTTTTATTAGTAATTTCAGAAATAATACACATTTTGTGATACATCATTTAGAAAATACAAGAAAACCAATACAGTCCACAGTCTGGGGAGCTAAATAAAGGTAAATGAATATCGCAAGTAAATAGACTTACACCATAAAAAAAAGTACTAAAATAGAAAATATATAAGAAAGGGACTGCTGACCGATTAATTCAAAAACTCTTTTTTTTTTCCAATCTGGCGACAAGAAAAAAGAACAAGAAATGATTATCAAACCTGTGGAACTTGTGTCGAAAGAAATGTTTCTAACGCCGATGCCTCCAAGAAAACATATTTGGTGCCCTTCAACGTAATCAAACATTTACAAGAAAATTTAAGGAAAAAAGTGTCACCAATAGCTAGCACGCAGTTCTTTAAAGACAAAAAAGCCCTACGACGAAGTTGAGTTTTCCTAGAGATATCGGGAAACATATTGATTTTACCCCCACAGAATTCTGCCTCTTTATTAGCAAAATATAAATGCATCACTGCATTCTTTTCAGCTTCAGAAACAAAAGACACCAGAAGCGTAGCCCTAGTTGAAATAACATCTTGGGAAGATTCTATGAACACCGAAACATCCAAAGAATCCACAGAAGCAACAGGGGCGGCTCCTAATGGAACTTCATCTGGAGTCCCCCCCAGGAATATAGAACATTTTCGTAACATGCGGTTTAGTATCATCTCGATATCCCAAAGTTTCCATCAAATATTTATCAAACAAAATTTGAGGGGACAAGAAACGAGTATAAGGAAAATTTAAATACCTAACATTTGAGGCTCTCATATTATTTTCCAATAATTCTTGCACAGCATGTAAAATAATACTGTCCTTAATAAAGGACATTGAAGTATTCTGCAATGCATTACATTGAACTTCCAATTTCTGGCATTTTTAATCCAGAGCAATTATTTAAGAATCATGTTGAGCTAATTTAGCCACAGAGTCTCTTGAAAAATCCGAAAATAGAGACACAACAGAACTAAGAGAAGTCTCAATCCGAGAGAGAACACGCCACACATCAGAAAGGGAAATATCTTGAGAATCCACAGGAATAGAAGGCAAACCATCCCACTGAGCCTGAGCCAGCTCCTCCGGGACCTGTAGGACCCATGGTAAAGGAACAACCCTTGGGTCCAATAAACTCCCAGAAGGAGCTATTGAAGATTATAAATCAAAATGCTGAGGGGACCCCTCCATCACAGATGAGGAGGTAACTGGGACAGGAATATCAATGTCAACAGAGGGGGAAGAGTTATTAACCCCCAAAGATATCGAGGAACTGTCACTAGGGAGTTGGCTTTTGGCTGCAATTACTTCCCCCATCTTTCGCGGCAACAACGTGCTGATCCATAGGACCCGAAACTTTGACAACCTTGGTGGGGTTCACGGTACTCACAGTTTGATGACGTCGTCTGCGCTTACCCATTCTGCCCTTCCAAATTCCAACTCCTCAGCTCCTCGAGTGCCAAAGGAGCGCATCAGAGCTTATCCAGCCCCTTTATAACGTGCCCCTTCAGAACGCGACTGCTACCACATGCCGCGTAGCGGCCGCGTTTATAAGGCCCCCTGGATGATGTCAGGGCCAGGTGCCGCCAAGATGAACCAGGTTCTCTGAGCTGCCTGGAGGGAACACACACAACGCGGTGCACAGCAGTGGTCAGCAGCCTCCTCTCCTCACGCACTCCCACAAACTGCAGCTTCCGTCGTGCTTTTAAGGCCACCTGGATGACGTCAGGGCCAGGCACTGCCAAGATTAACCAGGTGCTCCGAGCTGCCTGGAGGGAACACACACAACGCGGTGCACAGCAGTGGTCAGCAGCCTCCTCTCCTCACGCACTCCCCGGGAGCCTGGTATTCTTAGGACTTGTGAACAGGTCTATCTCTGGAGTCCCCCAGATTTGAAAAATGTGAGAGACTTTGTCTACATGAAGAGACCACTCGTGGGGAAGAAGAATTCAACTTAGTCTGTCTGCTAAAACATTGTGCTAGCCTGGGAGATACACCACTTGGAGGTGAATGCAATGATATATGGCAAAGGACCAGAGATTTAGAGTCTCACTGCAGAGGGTCCAAGAGCCTGTTCCGCCCTCTTTGTTCACGCAGAACATTGCTACTTGTTTGTCGGTTTGAACTAGGACTCTGCGGCAACAAAGATGGTCCTGGAACACTTTGAGAGCATTGAGAATGGCTCTGAGCTCCAGTAGATTTATGTGGGGTTGTGACTCCTGCTGAGACTAGTCCTTGAGTAGAGAGAGATTCCAGAAGAGCTCCCCAGTCTGGATGTATCTGTCATCAGGGTACATTGATGTTCTGGCATCTGAAAAGGTGACTCTACAAGAAGATTTTCTGGAGATCGCCACCACTAGAGAAACAAGATCAGGAGGGTAGAGACTGTTATCTTGTCCCCCAGGTGACCTGATGCTTGAGACCACTGGGATGCTAGTGTCCATTGGGTTGTGCGCATGTGTAAGTGAGCATATGGAACAACATGCACCATTGATGCCATATGACCCAGAAGCTGTAGCATTTCTTGAGCAGTAAGAAAGTTCTTGAGATGCTAGCTGATTGAGTCGAGCACAGTGGAGCTGGGGCAGAAATGCCTTTGATTGCTGAGTGTTTAGGAGGGCCCCTATGAACTCTAGAGTTTGAGAGGTGACGAGTTGGGAATTTGGAAGATTTATGAAAAATCCCAAGTGTTGTAGCACCTGCATGGTGCATGAGAGGGAAAGATTGGCTTCTTGAGAGGTGCTTGCCCATATGAGCCAGTCGTCTAAGTAAGGGAAGACAAATATCCCTAGAGTTCTTAGAATGCAGCTACTACCACCATTCATTTTGTGAAGACTCCTGGGGCAGAGGGGAGACCGAAAGGCAGGACTCTATTGATAATGTCGTCCTTGGAACATGAAGCACAGGAATTTTCTGTGCTGTGGATGAATAAGAATGTGAGTGTACGCTTCTTTTAGATCTAGAGAACAGAGCCAATCCTGACTCTGGAGATAGGAAAGACGGGTCCCTAGGGAGATCATCTAGAATTTCTCCCGGAGGTGCTTGTTCAGTTCCCTGAGGTCCAGAATGGGCCTGTATCCTCCTGTTTTCTTTGGGATGAGAAAATATGGAGAATAAAAGCCCATTCCCTGCTGGGGTGGTGGAACTTCTTCTATTGCACCTTGTAGGAGAAGGGAGATGACCACTTGTAGCAACAGAACAGTGAGAGGGGGCTGAGAATGGAACCCTCTTGATGAAGTCTGGGGGGGGGATAGACTTCGTAGATGAAGTTTGTATCCCTCCCATACTATGGACATTGTCCACTGCTCTGAGATGATGAGATGCCACCTGTGGGCATAGTGACAGAGTCTGCCGGGAATATCTACAGGATCGGGACGCTCCAAAGGCTAGGCAGCTATGTTCTCTAGAAAGGAGTCAAAAACCTGGAGCAGGCTGGGTTTGCTGAGGTGACTATGACTTGTGAGTCTGAGCCTTCTTTTGCTGTTTTGGAGGCTGTTGCCCTTTGTGAGGAGCATGATGCTGACACTGAACAGCAGGGGTAAAAGAAGGATAGTATTTCTTCTTTTTATTGAAGAAAGCTTTCTTTGCTGTTTTCTTCTTAGCTGGTTTGGCAGTAGATCTAGAAAGCCTATTAAAGGTAATGTTCTCAGATTTCAACTGAGTGGCCTTGTCTTGCCAAAAAGGTTTTCAGCAGTGCAAGGGATATTACCCAGTTTATCTTGAACCCATTGTTCAAAATCCGATGCTTGAAGCCAAGCAATCCTGCGTGCACCGATGCAGATGGATGAAGTCCTGCTGATGCATTCAAAACAATCAAAAGTTGCTCTGTTAACAAACTGAAACACTCTGAGCATGTTTCACAAAGGTGAGATAATCTGCTCTCTTGTCATCGGGGAGAAGAGGAGCCATTAACTCCACATCCTTAGCCATCTCTCTAAGGAACATACCCATATAGAGTATGTAGGAACTAATCCTGGCCAATAGCATGGAGGCCTGAAAACAATGTCGACCAAAAAGCATCGAGGGTTCTCTATTCCCTACCCAAAGGGTTTGAGGAATGTGTTTTCGCACTCTTGGTCCGACGCATTACCGATTCCACTACCATAGAATGGTGCAGCTCGATACATAGTATCGAGCTGTTGGTTATGGGGAGAAATGGTTAGAGGTGTCTCCCACAAAAACAAAGCATGGGGTCATGAAGTATCCAGTGGATAGGGAGCATAGCCACCTCCTTTGGAGCTGTGGGGTATTGAGGAATTTCTAATTCATCTGCCCTAGGCTCTTTCTCCAATGTCACTGTTATGGAAAGACCCCTAGCAACATCGCAAATAAAGTCTTGAAAAGACATGTTCTCTGGTAGGGACATGCGAAGTTGTGGGGACAGAGATGGGTCCTCTGGAATAGTTTGCATGTCTTGGGTATCAGCCGATTCATCATCTGATGAACCGGAATTCGAAGACTCCCAGTATCAACGGGCAGGGTATTCCAAATCCGTACGAACTCGGTACTGGTCAAAGCCGGTACCTGGAATCTGTGTGGTCAGAACCTCGGTACCAGAAACAGATTCAAAGGCCGGCATGAGCGGTAGCCTGGAAAGTGGCAAGTCTATGCAGGTTGTATCATTACCGAAGCCGGTACCGATGCCGGCGGAACTGACTGCAAGGGTTTTACTGGTACCGAGGCCACCAGTAAGGCTGCTAAGCTCCGCTCAATGGCAAGGATACATTGATCTATGGAGCTTGCTGATGCCTGGGTATCGGTACCCGAATTGCTGGTCACGATCCCTGAGCATGGCACCAGGAGCTCTCTGGAGGTGGAGGCCTTGGGAGCATCCTGGGACCCCACTAAGGCTTTGGAAGGAAGATCCTCCTGCCGGGGTTATTTGGCCGGTGTGTCCCTCTCCAGGGCAATGCCCGAGGCATTTTGATGCTTAGAAGGAGATCTACCCTTGGGGGGGGGGGTGGCCAGCCTTCTATGAAGACTTACCTCAGATCCTTGCAAGGAAGATGAAGCTCTCGATGATGTCAATGCTAAAGAGATGGCATCAGAGGCAAAGAGGGTGCCCAGCTTTGCAGCTCGATTCTGTATGCCTCTGTTCATCATCTTTCTACAGAGAGGACATTCTGATGGCTGATAATAAGGTCCTAAGCATTTTAGACACCAGTCATGTGTGTCTGTGGCCAAGATGGTACCACCATACTTATAACACTTCTTAAAACCACTAGATGTTTTTTCCATTGTCTGTGACAAAATTGAAGGCTTATACCTAAGATGGCATCAATGCACCTGAAGAAACGAAAAAATTCTTTTCTTCACAGATTTATTTTTTTTTTTGAGAAAGAAAGAAAGAAGAAAGAAAGTACCGACAGAGGTTGGTACCAGCGTCGATGGGAAGGCAGACGCGAACCACAAAAATATGACAAAACAGTAATTTTTTGAGCGGAATTGCTCCCTGTCGGCTCCGCGGAAAATGAAGAACTGAGGAGGGAGAGTTGGAAAGGCAGGAAGGCAGCTATGCAGGCACAGAGGAATGCTCCTAAAAACTTTCCTATTGGACGCTGGGGAGCGTTCCTGCGTGGGATTCGTTGGTACCGATGTCACCCATATGTGAAGACTACATTCCTGCTTTTTCCTGGAGACATTTTAATCATTAGGATGTATCACTCACACCTCTCCTGTGAATGATCTGCATATCACCACTCATGCTCAGTCATCCTTTTGATGCCCATATTGTGATGATGCTGGCTCTGCCAGGGAACACTTCTTCCTAATCTTATGTCACACACTGACATTACAGCAAATTACATGGGTACCCCTCATTGATACATGCCTCCCACATGCTCATCCTACTTACTAATACGTAGGATACATATAGATCTGTCACGTCCATCAGCTCTTACCTTTCCTTCCAACCATCACCTAAAATGTGACTTTCACAAGGGCTCCCTTATCCTGCGTTAAGGTGACTGCCATTTTCAGGTGCATGCTTGGCACCTTGATGCCCAGTGTCCTGTTAGCACCTGGTAAGTGGAACCAAGTGTCCTTATTGCTGGAATGCCTATTCCCCACCCTTGCCTTTACCGCATGATAACACGAACACCCTTACCGCTGCCTTTAACACTTACTAACCAGTGCCTCCTTAACACTCTTTAGTAAACATATTCCTTAATTTAATTGTACTTTAGTTTAAAATATATATATTCCATCTTTATAACATAATGGTTAAACAAGGGGGAGTACAACATATTAAAACATGGAGCATAGAAAATTGCAGAGCCATAAATAAAATCATAACAAATTAGAATAATTAGAGAACAAATGAAGTATAAAATTTAAGTATAATACCCAATCATAAAACATTACCAATAAACAAAAAATAATCCAATTTAAAACTCATGATCAATGGGCAAGGTGAAATTAGACTTACCTGCTAATTGTTGTTCCTTGAGGAACTCCAGTCCAGTCCCAGAATCTTTGGGATAAGGTACCTCCTCCAGCAGCTTGGAGACTGAACAATGACACTCTTTGATGTCACATGTATAAATACCCGAGGGACAGCCTCCTTGCTCCAGTTTACCTATTGACAAAGCAGACTCACCAGAGCAACAATTAAGTAGCTAACATTGCTATTAAACTTTAACAAACCTTAATAAACATTAACAAACCTCAACTATAAACTAAGACACAAAATGTGCCCTTAAAGTAACATTATAATTGTCCTATTATAGTCTGCCCTCCATCTCGATAGAGGAATAAGACCTTTTAAAGATCCCCAAACTTTCACCCTCCCCATATGGATTGTAAGACATAGGGGCTTGTTTACAAAGCCGCGGTAGCGGTTTCCGCTCGTTATCGGAGCCGCGGCCCCATTGATTTCAATGGGGCCGCGGCTGCGATTGCGATCGCGAACCACTACCGCTGCTTTGTAAACAAGCCCCAAATACTTGTCTTGTAAACTTACCATGACAATACTATACCTCTTTGCTTCAGGCCATAGTCCAGACAAAGCATATTAGGGAGGGATGCGGGACTGGACTGGAGTTCCTCAAGGAACAACAATTAGCAGGTAAGTCTAATTTCACCTTCCTTATCATCTCTCCAGTCCAGTCCTGTAATTTCTGGGGATGTAACAGAGCAGTAAAATCTTTAATGGGTGGGACCCACTAAGCCAGCCTGAAGCACTGCCGATCCAAAACAGCTATCTCTTTCTGCTTGCAAATCTAAATGATAATGTTTTACAAAGGAATTTAACGATGACCAAGTAGCCACCTCACAGATGTCCACTGGCGGTACCAAACTGTACTCAGCCCAGGACACAGCTTGCGCCCTTGTTGAATGCGCTTTAAGTCCATCAGGTATTGTCTTACCTTTCAACAAATACGCTGACGCTATAGCTTCCTTGAACTACCTGGCAATAGATGCTTTGGAAGCTGCAAGTCCTCTTCTTGCACCCCCAAAAAGAACAAACAGCCTATCTGTCTTAAGGAATTCCTGTGTTCGCTCTACGCACATCTAGATGCAACTTTCTGAACCGAACCTCCTTGGTACTATCTTCAAATACTGGTAAAGAAACTTCTTGATTGACATGAAAAGCCGACACCACTTTGGGTAGAAACGAAGGCACTGGTCTCAAAACCACCTTCTTTTCGTAAAATAATAGAAAAGGCTTTCTACAAGACAATGCCTGTAATTCTGAAATTCTTCGTGCCGACGATATAGCTACAAGAAAAACTACCTTGAGCGAAAGATCCTTTAATGATGCTTGTGACAACGGCTCAAACGGTTCGCGTACCAAAGCCTCCAACACAAAATGGAGATTCCAAGTTGGAACGTTTGGTCTACATGGTGGCCTCAACAGTGAAACTGCTCTCAAAAAACGCTTCACATCCGGATGTGCTCCTAGCACCTCACCATTTATCTTACCTCTATAACAAGAGAGACCTGCCAACGGCACCTTCAATGACGCAGTTGCTAATCCTTTCTCAAACCCATCTTGCAGAAAAGATAGAATTTGAGAAATAGAAGCTTTTAATACTTCAAAACCCTTGTCTTCACACCATGCTTTGAATATTCTCCAAATTCGAATATACGCCAAAGAGGTAGACCTCCTCCTTGATTTCAACAAAGTGGAAATCACCGCCGATGAATAACCTCTGGCCTTTAACCTCACCTTTTCAAGAGCCAAGCCGTAAGCGAGAATCAAGCCACCTGTGGCATGCGTAATGGACCCTGACGCAACAGATCTTCTCTCATCGGTAAAAGCCATGGACGGTCTACTAATAACCTTATGAGATCCGCGTACCACGGTCGCCTTGGCCAATCCGGCGCTATCAATATTACGAGTCCCTTGTGCCGTTCTCCTCTTTGTAGAACATGCCCTATCAATACCCACGGAGGGAAGACATACAGAAGTTGCTCCTCTGGCCACCTTTGAATGAAAGCGTCTAGGCCTTCTGACATACTTTCTCGCCTTCGGCTGAAAAACCGATTGACTTTTGCCAACTTGAAGGTTGCTATGAGATCCATCACTGGAGCTCCCCAATGATTTATTATCAATTGAAACACCTGCGGATGCAGATCCCACTCTCCTGGATCTACTTTGACCCGACTCAAAAAATCGACCTCCACATTGTCCACCTCCCGCTACATGAGCCGCAGACAAAGCTGTCAAATTCCTCTCGGCCCACATGAACAACTGCTCGGCTTCAGCTTCCAGAGAGACACTGCTTGTGCCCCCCCCTTGACGGTTGATGTAAGCCACTGCGGTTGCGTTGTCTAACAGAACGCGAACGGCCTTCCCCTGAAGGCAATATTGAAATGCTTGTAGAGCTAAGGCTACCGCCCTCAACTCCAATCTGTTGATTGACCAAACTTTCTCCTGATCGGTCCATTGACCCTGAACAAAACTTCCTTCCTTCCTTGCCCACCCCACAAGACTGGCATCTGTCGTAAGAGGAATCCAAACAGGCGATTCTAGCTGCATTCCCACTTCTAGAATCTCCAGCTATAACCACCATTGCAGAGCCTGACATGTCTCCAGAAGACAGGGTAGTCTCCTTGAAAGAGGATCTTTCTGATGCAACCACCTCCTTAGTAACGCTCTTTGTAACGGCCGAATATGAGCTCTTGCCCATGGAACCAACTCTAACGTTGCTGCCATGGTTCTGAGCAACTGTAAATAATGCCATGCAGTGGGATCCTTTCTCTTCAAGAAACTGCGTACCAGATTTATCAATGCTAGCGCTTGTGTCTGAGGAAGAAATACCTTTCCTATTCTTGTATCAAATCGAACCCCCAGGTGTTCTAGATTTTGCGACGGAACCAATTTGCTCTTCGCCACATTGACAACCCAACCAAGACTTTGTAAAAATTCCACTACTCTGGCTGTTGCCAACTCGCTTTCCTTTTCGGACTTTGCCCGAAACAACCAGTCATCCAGATATGGGTCAACTAGAAAGAGTAGTTACTCACCTGTAACAGGTGTTCTCCAGGAGCAGCAGGAATCAGTCCTCACATATGGGTGACATCGACGCCAATGGAGCCCCTGCGGAGCATTTCCCCAGCTTTCTATGAAAGCCTTTGGGAATACTGCACGCATGCGCGGTCCCCTTCCCGCCTAAAGGTGCTATCTTGCTCAGTCAAATGACATAGCTAAAAAACAGCACACAAAATGTAAAATAAACTATGTACAACTGCAACTCCCAGGGGAGGAGGGAGGGTTGTGAGGACTGATTCCTGCTGCTCCTGGAGAACACCTGTTACAGGTGAGTAACTACTCTTTCTCCAGGACCAAGCAGGAAGTCAGTCCTCACATATGGGACTCCCTAGCTCTGGGCTACCAAGGAACCCAGGCTGAACAAGAGAACTCCCTCTAGTTCCAGCATCAAAGAAAGGCTTTCCACTGAAAGAACCTCCACCGGTAGCCCAACGGAGGGCTGGAGGGCAGGAGTTGCCTAAACCTCAAAGAGATTCCGGAGTACTGCCTGGCCAAAAGCACTGTCCCTACGGGACTCCCTCTCAAGGCAGTAATGGGCTGCAAAAGTCTGGCTTGAGGACCAAGTTGCAGCCCTACAGATGTCTGCCAACGGTACAGAGCGGAGATGAGCTACTGAGGCAGCCATTGCCCTGACACGGTGGGCCGTGACCCAACCCTGCAAGGGAAGGTTAGCTGCCTTGTAAGCCCAGGTGATACCGTCAGCCACCCAGATGGACAAGGTATGCTTGGACACAGATAACCCCAAATTATTAGGGTCAAAAGATATGAAGAGCTGAGTAGCCCTCCTATGCCCCTGCGTACGGTCAAGGTAGAAGGATAAGGCCCTTCTACAGTCCAGGGTATGCAGGACTGCCTCAGCCTGGCTGGCATGAGGCCTAGGGAAGAATGTCGGAAGAACCACCTCCTGTTTGAGGTGGAAAGAGGAGACAAACTTAGGAAGGATGAATCCTAAGGACTACCCTGTTCCTATAGAAATGAGTGTAGGGCCTGTCACAGACCAGGGCCTGTAGCTCACTCACTCGCCTGGCCGAGATTAAGGCTACTAGGAAGAGAGTCTTCCAGGAAAGGAAGCGCAGAGGACAAGTAGCCATCGGCTCAAAGGGTGGGCGAGTCAGCTGCTGAAAGACCACATTCAACTCCCACTCAGGAGCTGGAGGACGGACAGGAGGCTCGAGCAATAGCAAACCTCTGAGGAAGCGGGACACCAAGGGGTGCACCGACAAAGAATGTCCGTCCACCAGTGAGTGGTGAGCTGCCATAGCTGAGAGGTGGACCCGAACAGAATTGGACTTAAGGCCCTGATTGGATAAATGCAGCAGGTACTGAAGGACTACTGGCACAGAGCAGGAGAAAGGATCTGCTGTGCGCTGCTGACACCACAAAGAGAACCTCTTCCATTTCAGGGCATAGGTTTTCCTGGTGGATGGCTTTCTAGAGGCCAAGACCACGTCCTCAACCTCCTGAGGCAGGCCCCAGGGAGCCAAGACTACCCTTGCAGCCTCCAGGCCATCAGATTGAGAGATTTGAGGTTGGTGTGCAGAAGGGAACCCTGATCCTGAGAGAGGAGATCGGGTTGAACCCCCAGAGGTAGAGGGGTGTCCACTGCCAATCGAAGCAGAAGTGGAAACCAAGGCTGCCTCGGCTACCTGGGAGCTACCAGAAGTACCGAGGCCTTGTCCCTCAGAATCTTGAATAAGGTTTGGGCCACCAGGGTAGTGGGAGGAAACGCATATAGGAGACCCTGGGACCAGGAAATCAGGAAGGCATCCGCTGCCACCCTCATGGGATGCGGATGCCTGGAGCAGAACCTGGGCAGCTGCCGGTTGAGGGGGCTGGCAAAGAGATCCACTGATGGAAGTCCCCATTTCAGGAAAATTTGCTGAACCACTAATGGGTGTAATTGCCATTCGTGGGGCTGCAGAACTCTGCTTAACCTGTCGGCCAGGAAGTTCTCCTGGCCAGGGAGATAAACAGCCTTTAGAAACATATTGTGCCTGAGTGCAAACAACCAAAGGGCCTGTGCCTCCCGACACAGGAGGCTGGACCCAGTGCGCCCTGTTTGTTCACATAAAACATGGCTACCTGGTTGTCTGTCTGCACTAAGACAGACTGGTGAGCCAGGGCTGGAGAGAAGGCCTTGAGGGCTAAACGAATAGCCCTGAGTTCCAGTAGGTTGATCTGTTGTGTGGCCTCCCATGGAGACCACAGGCCCTGGGTGCACTTGTCTAGTCAATGAGCCCCCCAGCCCTGCAAGGAGGCATCGGTGGTTAACACTACTGTGAATACAGGTACCTGAAAAGGCACCCCCTGTACCAAGTTGAGGGGGCGCAGCCACCAACGTAGGGAGTCCAGGAATGGTTTGGACACCCGTACTCTGTCTCTAAGGCTTCCTGTGGCTTGTGTCCACTGAGTTCTGAGGCACCACTGGGCAGGTCTCATGTGGAGTCGGGCATTTGGAGTCACATGCACTGTCGATGCCATGTGGCCCAGGAGCCTCAGACAGAGTCTGGCGGATACCAGAGGCATGTTTAGAAACTGGTTTGCCAAGTCCATCAGTCTCTGTGCTCTGTCCAATGGCAAGTAAGCCTTTGCTTGCAGAGAGTCTAGCCTTGCCCCTATGAACTCTAAGTTCTGGGAGGGGAGCAAATTGGACTTTGCGAAGTTTATGACAAACCCTAGGTGTTGAAGGAGAGAGATAGTTCGGAGAGTGGCTTGTCTGGCCTCCTGACACGTCTGACTCCTGATGAGCCAGTCGTCCAGGTAGGGGAAGACAAAGATACCTTGATTCCTCAAGTAGGCCGCAACCACTGCCAGGCACTTTGTAAAGACTCTGGGGCCGGAGGTGAGGCCAAAAGGCAGTACCCTGTACTGATAATGGTTTCCTCCCACAATGAACCTGAGGTACTTTCTGTGGTCTGGATGGATGAGGATGTGAGTGTACGCATCCTTTAGATCCAAGAAGCATAGCCAATCTCCCTGCTGGAGGTAGGGCAGTAAGGTTCCAAGAGTAAGCATCTTGAACTTTTCTTTCTCCAAGAACTTGTTGAGATTCCTGAGGTCGAGAATGGGCTTGAGGCCTCTGGTTCTCTTTGGTACCAGGAAGTACCTGGAGTAGAAACCGTGACCTTGTAGGTGGGGAGGCACAGGCTCCACCGCTTTGTCTTGCAACAGACCCTGAAGCTCCTGCAGGAGGAGGGCTGTATGGAGAGGAGGCCGTGGAGGCTCTCCTGGAAAGTAGGGAGGAGGCAACTGATGAAAATGAAGCATGTAGCCCTTGTGGAGTATGCTTAAGACCAAATTGTCTCCTGTGATGGGTGGCCACCTGTGGGCAAACAGGGCTAGTCGACCTCCTGTACAGAGATGGGACAGCAGAGACAGAGAGGCTATGCCTTGAGAGTCAAAAACCCCCACCCTACTGAGTGGGAGCAGGAGCCGGAGGCTTGGGGGTCTTCTGCCTACGGGGCCCATGTTCCTGCCCCTTGGCCTGCTGACCCTGCTGGGGAGGCCTGGTAATGTGGGAACTGTTTGTAGGCAGTCACCTTCCTCGGGTAAAAGGGCTTTTTACATGAGCCCTTCTTTTTCTGAGAAGGGGCAGAAGTTTTTCTGGACAGCCTCGTCCTAGTGAGGTGCTCTGTCTCGAGCTCAGCAGCCTTCTCGGCCATGGGCTTGCCAAAAAGGTTTTCACCTCAGCAAGGGACATCGACCAACTTGTCCTGCACCCATGGCTCGAGGTCCGATGACTGCAGCCATGCCTGGCGTCGAGCCGCGATGCCGGCTGTCGCAACACGGGCCGAGGCCTCAAAGCCGTCGTAGGCTGCTCGGGACATGAACTTAGACCATTCCCATACTCCCAAGGACAAGGACTTGAACCTCTGCAAAGGTTCCCCGGAGAGACCAGCAGAGAACCCGGCAAGCTCCTTTGCCAGGTCCCGCAAGTACATGCCCATGTACAGCTGGTATGACTGGTCACAGTAGAGGAACGTGATGTGTCCAAGGATAGAACAAAATAAATGTGTTTAAAAAGAGGCTTTTATTTACAATACCAATGGATGCTGCCCACCCGACACAGGCCGTGTTTCGTTTAATAAAACTTCATCAGGGGTAAAGGGCAACTAAAAACAAAAACATCCAATAAAAAACTATATAAATAAACACAGTATAGTTTTTTTATTTATGATATGTTTATTATGGTTTTAACTATTTATATGCTTTCTTTTAGTGTATGTTTTATTGTCATGTATTATTTGAATGTATTTATTGGATGTTTTTGTTTTTAGTTGCCCTTTACCCCTGATGAAGTTTTATTAAACGAAACACGGCCTGTGTCGGGTGGGCAGCATCCATTGGTATTGTAAATAAAAGCCTCTTTTTAAACACATTTATTTTGTTCTATCCTTGGACACATCACGTTCCTCTACTGTGACCTGTTGCTGACGTGACGTTCTGCTCTTAGTTGGACTGTAATATCCAGCTGGTATGACTGGACACGGCAAGCAAGCATCGAGCCCTGGAAGCACTTTCTACCAAACGCATCCAGGTTCCGGGCCTCCCTGCCGGAGGGCACCGCAGAGTGCATCTTCTGGCTTTTCAGTCGATGCATGGCTGATTCCACCACCATGGAATGGTGTGGTAGCTGCGTCTTTTGGAACCCAGGGCTCTTCCGGAGTCGATAAATGGAATCGACCTGCTTGCTCAGAACCGGCGCCGAGGCCGGTGCCTCCCACATCCAGAAGAGGAGCCGTTCCAGCATCGGAGGAACTGGCACAGTAAAGGCCTCCTTCGGAGGCGAGTCATACTGGAGGGCCTCGAGCTCCTCGGCTCGAGGCTCCTCCTCGGAGTCCGCCGGGATCGCCAAAGCAGTGGCCATATCACGAACAAACTCCGAGAACCGGGTATCCTCCAGAGGGGATCTACTCCGGGGCTCAGACTGCGGTGCGTCTGACAGGACGCACCGAGTCTTGAAGGTATCGGGGCACTCCTCATCCTCCGTCTCCCAGGCGGACTCGTCCGAAGAAGAGTCGGGCTCTGACCGCCCAGGGGCCCAGCAGCACCCGCCCCGATGCCGAAGGCACCAGCGTCGACGCCCGCGGTCCCGACCGGGAGGTCGAGGGTGACCGCGACTGAGGACGACCTCGAGCCTTCATGGTCTCGAGTATCGGCTTGGTCTACGGGGTCGACTTCGATGTCGATGTCCCGGTGGTCGGGGCAGATGCGCCAGTGAGGCTGGCCATCAGCACCCGCTGCTGATCCAAGAAGGCAGACAGTCTGCACTCCAAGGCTGTCATCCTGAGACCCAGCTCAGGAGACTCAGGAGCCACCGACTCAGGCCCCGGCGGTGCCAGGCCCGACATCGGCTCCCTGGGAGGAGAGTCCTCGAGGACAACAGGACTTACGTGTCCAGCAGACTCTGGCTCCACACGAGGTACTTTTGACGGCTTCTCCTGTTCCATGGGACCGGGACGGCGGTCAGGGGTCCGAGACCTAGCTCTCGAGGAGCCAGGGACTTCCTCCGATGCCGCCCTCGTGAGCCACTTCTTCCTCTTTTGCTCCCGCTCGGGGGACCCCCTGTCCGAGGAACCCCGACGATGCTCGGGGTCAGACTCCCGAGACGTCGAGGCCTCAGATGAGATCCGGGCCCGGCCGGAGGCCGAATCCGAGAAAAGCCTTTCCTTTTGGTGCTGACAACTTTGGAGTGCCATAGTGGACATTTTTCCACACGGTCCACAGATCTTAGGATCATGATCCGGACCGAGGCACCGAAGGCAGCAGTCATGTGTGTCGGTGAGAGACATTAGTTTCTTGCACCGATCACACTTCTTGAAACCACTGGAAGCCATCGGGGAAAAAAGTGCCCCCACGAGGTCAAAGGACCGGCCTTCCAGGGAAAAAGAAAAGAGGGCGCGAACGCCAGCTACGAAGGGCAAAACCCGAAAAAATAAGATCGGGCTTGATACCGGTGTACCGAACCCGGCGAGAAGGGGAACCAGCGTCGAACCGGAGAAAAAAACGCGAAGGAATCTTAGGAATTCTATGAAAAAATCGAACTATTTTCCGGGTGAACGTCTGATGGGCTCCATGGAAAAAGAGAGACTGAGCAATATGGTACCTTTAGGCGGGAAGGGGACCGCGCATGCGTGAAGTATTCCCAAAGGCTTTCATAGAAAGCTGGGGAAATGCTCCGCAGGGGCTCCATCGGCATCGATGTCACCCATATGTGAGGACTGACTTCCTGCTTGGACATGGAGAATTCCTTCCTTTCTCAATGCTGCCGCAACTACTACCATTACCTTGGTAAACATACACAGGGCCGTTGCTAAACCAAATGGCAATGCCCAAAACTGGAAATGACCCATGGGAACTGCAAATCTCAGAAATTTTTGATGCTCCAGATGAATGGGAATGTGTAGATATGCCTCTGACAAATCCAGAGATGTAAGAAATTCTCCTTTCCTTACTGCCAATATTACAGACTTCAGTGTCTCCATACGAAAATGAGTCACCCGAAGACAACGATTTACCTTCTGAAGATCCAAGATTGGTCAAAAGGACCCTTCCTTTTTTGGAACCACAAAGTAGATGGAGTATCGACCGGAGCCGTGTTGGCCTGGCGGCACGGGAACGACAGCTTTGAGATTCAAAAGTCTTTGCAAAGTCTCGCGCACCGCTGAACACTTGATGCGTGCCTTGCAAGGAGATTGAATGAAAAAATTGACCACTAGGCGTTGAAGCTCCAGAGCATATCCTTCTTGAATGATCTCCAACACCCACCGATCGGATGTGATCTGAACCCAGGCTGTATAAAAATCCCATAGATGACCTTCCACGGGTATGAAGTCCGCCTGGGTCCCCCTGACTTCATTGTGATTTTCTAGGGTTCAAAGAAGAGGAGGTTGCAAATCCCCTGCTCGCTCATCGAAAACCTCGAAATCCCTGACTTCTGAAATATTGACGTCCTCTCTGAAATTGTCCGAAATGTGTGGAACGAAAACGACGTAAGTCTCTGCACTGACCCCTAGTCACCTGAGTTGGACGTCCTAGCTTCTGCCTGTCCTCTGACAGCCTGCCACCTTTGGACTCCCCTAAGTCTTTTACCAACTTATCTAAGTCCTCACCAAAAAGTAGCTCAGCCCTGAAAGGAAGTTACTGAGCCTTGCTTTAGAAGAAGCATCTGCCGCCCAGTTACACAACCATAGATATCTTTTAGTTGCAACAACCGAGACCATACTCTTAGACAAGCCCCTAATAAGGTCATAATGAATATCAGCTAAATAAGCTGCCCCAGTCTCTAACCGGGATGCTTCTGTCACAGTCTTCCACGTTATCTCCGTGTACTCGCTGAGACCAACGAAGACAGGCTCTGGCTACCCATGCTCCACAAATTGAAGCCTGAATGGAAAAGGCATTGACATCAAACACCTGTTTTAACAACGTATCCAACTTTCTATCATAGCTATCCTTAAGGGCGGCACCACCTTCCACCAAAATTGTAGTCTTTTTGGTAACAGCCAATACCACAGCATCTACTTTGGAAGACTTGACAACTCCCGATCCTGATCCACTAGACGATATAATCGAGCCATGACCCTGGACCCCTTTAGTCCAGCTTCGGGCATATCCCATTCTTGTTGAATCATCTCCCTTACAACTCTATGAACTGGCAAAGCTCTTTGCGTTTTCCTAAATGCCTGCAACAAAGGATCCTCCAATGTGGAATCCTCCGCTGGCTCAGCAACCGGCATATTAAGGGCTTTAAGAATTTCCATAATCAATGCTGGTAACTCATCTCGATGGAAAACACAAACCACTCTAGCCTGGTCCTCTTGTTCTGTGAGTTCTCCTTCTTCTAATTTGTCTTCAACTTTGAAATCCAGATCCAAAACCTCAGAGTGAATCTCTTCAGAGGTTACCGAATGCTCCTGAGGATCCTTCCCTGTTTTAACTTTCTTAACAGGAACAGCTCCCTCAGCAACTTCCAGAGGAATTCCCGGCTGCTTCCCACCGAGATCCCCTCCGGTAGAGGGTAGTGGACCCTTTTGTCCATTCCCAAATGCCTGCTAAAACAGAGATACAAAATCCTGCGAAAACAACGCCGCCAAACCTGCCGAAAATACTGATGGTACCTGAGGCACATCTGGAACAGAAGAAGGTCCTGCAACAGGCTCTGGCAGAAGCTGCGGAGGTGAATTAGCACCCAATAAAGGAAGCAAGTTTAGCACCTTCTGCACTGGTCTCTAAAACCTGCTCCATATCTGCAGCCTCTTGGACACAGGACCTACAGACCCCCGTGTCCGATAAAGCTCCTCTCCTAGAGCCACAAACCAAACATTGTGGCCTAGAAGGCATTACTTCACAATAGTGCTGAAAAATAACCAGATTTCCTGGAAATACTTTCTTGGCTTCTTTTTTTTTTTACATCAGCACAATCACCAAACAGTTTAAAAATTAGTCTAAAATCAGTTTAACATCTAATTCTTTTTAAATCACTAAAAATGGGAGATCTCCCTTCAAATGAGACTTCTCCGGTTTTTAAAACCTTTTTTCCCTCTTCTACTGCTCTGCCGTTTTCCCATGCATGCGCTGAACGGCGTGGACTGCACAGAAACCAACTGCCACCACACTCTAACTGTGCAGAAGAAGAGGTCTATAAATTAATGAACGGAGTGGAACGGGTAAACGTATATCGATTGTTTATGTTATCAGAATATAGAAAGACTAGGGGACATACAATGAAGCTACAGGGTAAACTATTTATAATAAAAGAAAATATTTTTTCACTCAACGTGTAATCAAACTCTGGAATTTGTTACCGGAGGATGTAGTAAAGGCTGTTAGTGTAGCTGGGTTTAAAAAAGGTTTGGACAAGTTCCTGGAGGAAAGGTCCATAAACCATTATTAAGAAGGGACCCAGGATATCAATGCTTGACCCAGTACAAGCATTGTGGAACCTGTGTCTTTTGGGGAAACTGCTAGGTATGTATGACCTAGATTGGCCACTGTTGGAAACAGGATACTGGGCTTGATGGACCTTGGTCTGACCCAGTATGGCATATCTTATGTTCTTATGCAGCAGAGCACTCTTACCTCTGTGCTGCAGTAAGGAAAAAAAATCCTTTGATTTCTTTAGATTGACCGGTTCCCCCATGCTAAGCCGTAAAGACGGCTTCAGCGTCAGAGGAGAAACCGGAACCGCCGTACAGCAACGTTGCTGAACCCAAACTGTTTCCAGCTCCAGTGGCACATTTAAATGTGCGCTTTTCAGAAAACACCTCCCAGCTGCAGTGGCTCTGTCATTCTCTGCTCCTCACCTAAAATAAGTAGGTTTGGGAGACGGAAACCTGCATAATGAATTGAGTCCAACGGCTCAGCAGCAGAAAAAAACAATCGCGGCTTTTAGCAGGAAGAGGAGAAAATAACAGAAGAGAGGGGGGACACACCTCAGGACTCCTAATTATCTGTAGATTAAATATATAGAAAAAAATTAGTTTCAATAAATAAATTCAACCAAAATACTGCTTAATTGTCCCTCTAGTGAGCCTGGAATCTCTGGGCTCATACAACCTCCAGCTGCTTGGAGACTGAACAAACTGGAGCAAGGAGGCTGTCCCTCGGGTATTTATACCAGTGACATCAAAGTGTGTCATTGTTCAGTCTCCAAGCTTCTGGAGGAGATACCTTATCCCAGAGATTCTGGGACTGGACTGGAGAGACGATAAGTAACTAATATTTAAAACTGCTAAAAAAATATCCTGACATACTGTGAATAACAATATAACAGAAAACATTCATTAACCTATAGAGAATTTCTTATCAGTGCAGTAGTAAACTTTCATGAGTAACTGGCTAGGAACAAAGTTTTACTACTGTGAAGGCCAAAACTTACACTTTCACAAATCAGATTCAGCATACAAAGATGTGCGATAATCCTCAAATTTTAGGATTTTTGCATATAATACCTTAGGATCAAAGCCCTCGGGAAGTCTGACTGCTGATGTAGCTGCGCATGAAATGAGAGTCAGAAGCTGTAAAGATGTCTTACGCATTGGAACATGGAACGTACGAAGCATGAACCAAGGGAAGTTGGAGGTGGTCAAGAATGAAATGGAACGTGTGCAACTTGATCTGTTGGGTGTCAGCGAACTGAAATGGACTGGCATGGGGCACTTTGCATCAGATGATCACATGGTCTACTATGCTGGAAATGAAAGACAAAGAAGAAATGGTGTTGCATTTATAATAAAGAAGAAACTTGCAAGAACTGTAATGAAATACAATGCAGTCAGCGAACGCTTAATCTCTATTCGTCTACGAGGATTGCCTATCAACCAACTATAATTCAAGTATATGCCCCAACAACAGCTGCAGAAAAGAATGAAATTGAAGAGTTCTATGAACAAGTACAAGCTGAAATTGACAGAACATGCAAACAGGATATCCTGACAGTCATGGGTGACTGGAACGCAAACGTTGGCAACAAAGAAGAAGGCAAAGTAGTTGAAAAATATGGACTTGGCAACAGAAATGAAGCTGGAGAAAGACTGATAGAATTCTGCAAGACCAATGATCTATTCATCTCAAACACCTTCTTCCAGCAACACAAGCGGCGACTGTACACATGGACCTCACCCAATGGATTGTATAAAAATCAAATTGACTACATCTGTGGAAGTCAACGATGGAAAAGCTCTGTAACGTCAACAAAGACAAAACCTGGAGCTGACTGTGGTACAGATCATCAACTACTAGTATGCAAACTCAAGCTAAAGTTGAAAAAGAGCAAACCACTCATGAATGCAGCAAACTATGACCTTGAGAATATACCACTGGAATTTAAAGACTGCTTGCAAAATTGATTTGCTGCTTTAGATACAAATGACAGAGCTCCGGAAGAGTTATGGAATGACATCAAGAAAGTTGTGTTGGAAGAAAGTGAGAAGTCTCTACAAAAGGTGAAAAAGCAAAAACGGCCAAAATGGATGACGGAAGAAACTGAAAATTGCCCAGAAACGCAGAGAAGCTAAAGCCAGAGGAGAAAGAAAGACAATCGCAGAACTCAACAGAGATTTCCAACGTGCAGCAAGACAGGACAAGGAAAAGTACTACAATGACACTTGCAAGGAAATAGAAGCAGAAACTATTAGAGGGAGAACAAGATCGGCTTTCCTAAAGCTGCGAGAGTTAAAGAAAAAGTTCCAGCCTCGAATTGGAATGTTACAAGATGGGGGGGGCGGAGCTAGCCACTGAACAGAATGGACGCCTGAATTTTTGCTCCCGTTGCTGCCCAAGAATCCTGAACATATCCCGGTATCCCATTGAAGTTTGTACCCCCTACCTACATCAATAACACCGCAATACAGCTGGATGGCATCCCTGAAGCCTGCCCGGCTGGAATTTCCACAGGGATCCGGCTCAGCAGCGAAACGATCCAAACCCGAAGTGGGTTCCCCGCAGAAAATGGCCGCGGGAGAGAAGGAAGGAGGGAGTGACTGCCGGTGGCCTACGTGAAGTGCTACAGGAATTGAAATGCGTTAAAGAAATGATTGCAGCCAATTCTAGTTCACTGAACATGATTCAAGAAGACTTGCTGGAGGTAAAAGAGAAACTCCTCACCATCACCACTCGACTTAATGCAGTTGAATTACAAACCCAGAAGCATGGCGTTGCATTAGAACAGCTGGGCCCTTTGGCCAAACGAGTCCGGCACATAGAAAATCTGATTGAAGATCAAAATAACCATTCCCGTAGAAATAATATCCGCCTTGTTGGGGTCCCTGAAGGCGCTGAAGGTACCGATCCGATTGGATTTCTGGAAAAAAACCAGACCGGAGATGCTGCAGCTTGTCTTTGCAAGGCCTTTTGAACTAGAACGGGCCCATCGAATCCCAGCACACAAAGCTGAAAACACACGATACCCGCGCCCACTCATAATGAAGGTACTGAGATACCCACAGGTCCTACAGATCTTTCAAGCTGCACGGAAGGTCGGATCACTGCAAATCCAGGGACACAAAGTAGCACTTTATCCGGATTTGAGCAAGCAAACGGTAGATCGGAGAAAAGCGTTGCTGGCCTGTAGACCCATGCTACAAAGTGCACAGGCAAGATACGGGCTATACTACCCAGGAACCATGCGGGTCACGCTGCATAATGAAACGAGGAATTTTGTTGATGCTGAAAAACTGAAAACTTTCCTACAAGAAAAATGCGGTATGGAAACCTGAGGTCAATATTCTGATCTCTCACGCAGTGTAGAGAACTCAGCATATACTCAGGGGGTGCGGCCGTGCGTTCTCACAAATTTTAGAACGCCTTAAGCCTTGTTAAACACCTCATTGATTGTATTTCTGTTGTTCTAAATAGTTTTAATTAAACAGATATTTCTGCTTGAAATGTAGGGGTGGCAACGGGAGGTCGGGGTTGGTTACTGTTTCAGTGGATTGTGTTCACCTTAGCGATACAATGTTTGCCAATTATGTAGTTGTTTGTGTCAGTCCAGTCCAGTACAAAACCCTCCACATACACGCAAATGCAAGTACGCGGCAGGCCTATCCATAGGATAGCTTTCACCTATAAGACAGCTTATCCCAACGTTGATGTCTAGTGATCTTTTAATGCTTTCGTTAAATGTAAAAGGTATTACTGGCCCTGTCAAGCGAAAGAAGATTTTAGCGTACTGCCAGCAAAAAAAAGCAGATATTGCCCTCTTACAAGAGACACATTTAACAGATACTGAATCGCAGAAAGTAACCTCTAAATACTTCCTGGTGGCGGCCTCGGCCTCTGCCACTCAACGCAAAGGGGGGGTAATAATATTAGTGCGCAAATTCCTGCAATCCGCCATTACCGACACACGGATTGATCCGCTAGGTCGATGGGCCAGAGTGACGATGAAAATAAATCAACAGCTTTACACATTCTTCAATATTTACGCGCCCAACCTCGATGACCCTAACTTTTTCAAACTGATAGCTAAAGAAGTTACAGCCGCGGCTCACACCAATATCATATTAGGGGGCGATTTCAATGTCATCTTGGATCCACTGTTAGATCGCACGCCCTATCGGGCTGTAGACAAAGTCAAATCGCAGGCGATTCTTAAAGGCATCATAACAGAGCTACACTTGGTAGACCCCTGGCGCCTACTTCATCCCCAAGAAAGAGACTACACATTTTATTCCATCCCACATAATACCCAAACAAGGATCGATTTCTTCCTACTGTCCACAGAGCTGATGCCCCAAGTGTTGTCCGCAGAGATATATGCTACAACGGTATCGGACCACGCCGCTGTCTCCCTAGTGTTGAATACCAACGTTACACAGCATGTTCCACCAAGATGGACATTTGATAAATCCCTACTAGCAGATGACTCCTTTGTACAGCTACTGTCAGGGGAAATTGAGACCTATTTTAAATATAATACACCCACTGATACTTCCATCTGGAGCTGGTGGGAAGGTTTTAAAGCGACCATACGAGCTCATATTACCACCTACACCATTAGACGGCGTAAAGCCAGGAAAAAAGAAAAAGATGAATTGGAACTCCAAATAAAAGCTGGGGAAAGGTTACTAGCCAAAAGAGCTGACTCAATGATATTGATTAGACTCCAAAAATTGCGATACCAATATAATGCTCTCCTCAACAAAGAAGCACTGAGTAGCATCCAGCTACAACGTAGTATATACTACTATGACAGCAACCGCTCAGGATCCCTCTTAGCTCGGCAGCTCAGACCAAAAACCAGCAAGACCGCTATAGCGGCGTTGCAGGACAATTCCGGGGGCCTTCTCCTGAGATCTGACAAAATACTAGACCGCTGCAAAGAATTCTATGAGGAACTATATCGCTCAGATACCCAATGTAGTGACAGAGCCTTTGAAGATTTTGTCTCCAAGATAGTAGGACCCACATTAACCAGTCATCAAAGTCGAACGCTGGAACAAGAGATCTCAGTAACTGAAATACAAGATGCGATCAAACAGATGGCTCGTGGCAAAGCCGCCGGTCCAGATGGTATCCCGTTGGAATTCTATAATAAATATTGCATTCAATTGGCTCCCATGCTACAGATCTACTACAGTGGCCTGCAAGATGAATCTCCAGAGATTGGAGCCCTGGCAGAGGCTGTGGTGGTAATTCACCCGAAACCGGGCAGGGATACACAAAAGATAGAGAATTACAGACCCATCTCTCTCCTAAACTCTGATTATAAAATCTATGCTAAAGTGCTTGCTAACCGATTAGGACGGATCTTAAAAGATTTGATACATGAGGATCAATGTGGATTTATACAAAACAGATCCACTACAGATAATGGAAGATTATTGGCACATGTACTGGCATCTGCCAAGACCAAGGCCGAGCCCCTGATAGGGCTAGCATTGGATGCCGAAAAAGCCTTCGATCGACTGGAATGGTCCTTTCTATTTCGATCCCTACGGTGGTTTGGGATAGGAGAAAAGTTCCTAAAACGCGTTGAATTGTTATATACCAAACCCACAGCTCGAATAGCGGTCAACTCACACCTCTCAGCCCCTTTTCAGTTGCAAAGAGGGACCAGACAGGGTTGCCCCCTGTCACCGATGCTTTTTAATTTAGCCCTGGAACCCTTATTAATAGCGCTCCGACAGAAGGAAAACATAAAAGGAATTGAGTTAGCTGATGGTCCCTGTAAATTGTCAGCATATACCGATGACCTGCTCATTTTTCTACAACCATCAGACCTTCCTGAAACACTGCAACTCATAGATGCATACTCAGCGATATCCGGATATAAAGTAAATTTGAATAAAACAACAATTATTCCTCTGAATGAACAGGTCAGCGAAGAAATGATGCGTGGATACCCCTTTCAATATGAGAAGTCATCCTTTAGATACCTGGGCGTGACCTATGGCACCACCTTGGAAGAGACTGTCGCAATCAACATTAAGATGTGTCAAGAAATTGTACATGATAACATCTGCAAGTGAACCCCCCTTCATTTGAGCTGGTGGGGCAGGCTAGAAACGATAAAAATGATGTTGGTACCAAAACTCAGCTATATATTAAGTATGATACCCTTACGTTTCCCGACAGCCTTCTATAAGAAAATGAATAGTCAACTGATAGCCTTTCTATGGAACAACCGAGTACCCCGAATAGCTGCCTGGAAACTGAAGTTACCTAATACACAAGGAGGTGTCCATTTCCCAGATCTCGGCTGGCTACACACTGCCTCTCTTTTAAAGCAGGGTGCTCAATGGGTCGACTCTGACGACACGGATAAAGGACCTAGATGGCTGAGTGTGGAGCGGGCCCTACATTCCCCCCTGCCCACATGGCTACTGGTAGGCACAGTAGTAGACCAGACTGCACCACATAATGCTATTATCCGAGAAACACAGCATGCCTGTCGATTATTGGCATCATGTATCGATGGAGGGGATGACTTTGCCGCAGATATGCCCATATGGCTGAACCCGCGCCTTATCATCGGAGGGAAGCCTGTCTTATGGAAAAAATGGGTGGAACATGATCTTATCACCATTGGACAACTGATCAATGGAAGTGCATTTAAAACCTTTGACAGATTAAGAACGGAATTCCGATTGCCTAATACATGCTATTTCCAATGGTGTCAGCTCCGATCCTGCATGAGCAAAGCGGGTGTGTCACCTGTCTTGATACGTACAGGATGGCCACTGCGACAGAAACTTCAAGAATTACAAACAGATGCTAAAGCTGTTTCAAGATGTGTTGCGATTCTCCGATCCAAAAGTGACAAGACATGTTCTAAGATACAGTCGGTGTGGGCTACTGAAACCGGTCAAGATCTACCTCCGGAAAATTGGGACACTTTTTGGGGAACTCAAATACGTGCCACGAGAGCAGCGTCTCTCACACAATCTATGTACTTTATAGCACATCGAGCGCATATTACACCGGCTAAGAAAATGAAATGGACACTACAGGAGGGAAATCGATGTTGGTCCTGTAACATGGAAATTGGGACACTGGCACATATGTTGTTCCATTGTAAATCCCTGGAAATATATTGGAACAGAGTTTGGGAACGCATATCACAGATCCTCAACTTACAAACACCTATCACTTATCGGATAGTGATATATAAATCCATAGCTCTGGAACCTACTCTGATGAAATGGGATGGTAAACTGCTGGACTTAATGCTCGGGATAGCGCTTAAAATAGTTCTAATACACTGGAAGAATCTCGACAAAGCTTGTTTCGAGCATTGGTGGAGTCTCTTAATCCTACATAAGACCTACGAAGAGATCTATATAGCCAAGAACCCATGGTCTGGTAAACTAAGTAAGAAATGGTCAGCTTTACAAAATTATGTTTGATGAAAATGATTGCTGGAGGCTGCCTTGTGGAATGGTCTCTGCTGTAACCACATTGAACGGAGAGAGGGAGGGTGGCGTGCTGGCATGGACTGATACTAGTTCTTGTTAACGTTATTGTACTGTCTTGTTCAAGTTATTATATTCTTTTGCTATTTTGATCAATAACATCTGCTTGTATCCTGCTATAGCACGATCGTTTGTATTGTTATTTTATATGTTAAAACTGAATAAAAACTACTATTAAAAAAAAAAAAAGGAATGTTACAAGATGCTCAAGGTTCTATGTTGAATGATGCTGAGAAGATCAAGAAAAGGTGGAAGGAATATACAGAGTTTTTATATGATAAAGATCAAGTGGACCAACAGCCGTTTCAACCTGTACCTTATGATCGGGAACCATTGGTGATGAAAGAAGAAGTTGAAGCAGCATTGAAAGCCTTATCAAAGAACAAAGCACCAGGCATTGATAGCATTCGCATAGAAGTATTGCAGCAATCTGATGCAGCTGTTACCATACTCACAAGGCTCTGCCAAGAAATATGGAAGACAGGATCATGGCCAACTGACTGGAAAAGATCTGTGTTTATACCAATACTAAAGAAAGGTGATCCAACTGACTGTGGAAATTATCGCACAATCGCTCTGATCCCACATGCCAGCAAGATTCTACTGAAGATTATTCAAAAGAGACTACAACCATACCTGGAACAAGAACTACCTGAAGTGCAAGCAGGGTTCAGGAAAGGGCGAGGAATGAGAGACATCATTGCAGATGTGAGATGGATCCTTGAAAAGACTAAAGAATACCAAAAGGATATCTATTTGTGCTTTATCGACTATAGCAAGGCTTTTGACTGTGTAAACCAAGAGAAACTCTGGACCACATTAAGAAGCATGGGTATACCAGAACACCTGATCGTTCTCTTGCGCAATCTGTACATTGATCAAGAAGCAGCAGTTCGAACGGAACAAGGAGAAACAGAATGGTTTAAAATAAGCAAAGGTGTAAGACAAGGCTGCATACTTTCCCCCTACCTGTTTAAGTTATATGCAGAACAAATCATCAGAGAAGCAGGATTGTATGAAGACAACAGAGGTGTGAAGATTGGTGGAAGACTCATCAACAACCTTCGCTATGCTGATGATACCACATTACTGGCTGAAAGTGAAGATGATCTGAAACATTTGCTTCTCACAATCAAAGAACATAGTCTCAAAATGGACCTGCACCTTAATGTAAAGAAGACAAAGACCATGACAACTGGCATAATCAACAGGTTCATCGTTGAAGGAGAAGAAATTGAAATTGTGAACAACTTTAACCTACTTGGATCAACTATCAATAAAGAAGCAACAAGCAGTCAAGAAATCAGACGACGCATTGCTCTTGGCAGAATGGCTATGAAAGACCTAGATAAGATTCTCAAGAGCAGAGATGTCTCTCTCCATACAAAGATTCAACTTGTTCAAGCCATGGTATTTTCAATAACATCATATGGATGTGAAAGCTGGACAGTGAAAAAGACAGAAAGGAAGAAAATTGATGCCTTTAAATTATGGTGTTGGCGGCGAATACTGTGTATACCATGGACTGCCCGAAGAACAAACCAGTCGGTACTAGAAGAGATCAAACCTAAGCTTTCTTTAGAAGCTCAGATGACAAGACTTCGACTTTCATACTTTGTTTTTTTTTAAACTTTTATTTTCATTTTGCAACAAACAAAAGAAACAACACACCAAAAGAGACAAAACAAGTATACAATAAGGAAAAGTAAACCCATTACCCCCACCCCGATGCTTCTTCTCTACCCGATTATATCAGCATGTGAGCGCTTCCAATTAACAGTGATTATACATCAAACGATCAAAAGAGTATCTACAATACAGCATGATCATGGGACAGAGATATATACAAAGTTAGACAGTCAGATGAGAGCATTTAGCAAAATGTACATAGTCATTGAGCATCTTCCATTGAGACCAATGAGAAGGAGTCTGAACGGAGGAAGCGAACAGACGAGGTATTTGTTCATATTTACTGTAAAGACAAGCATGATTCCACCATTCATTGGGGCTCAGATGGGAGCTAATTTTCCAGTATTACTTAATTAGGGAAATAGCAATGCCAAGCATAAAGTTCGAAAGGAGATAAGCCATTTTTGGGAGAGAGGGGATCCCCGCAACTGGGCGAAGTCCCACTATCCTCCAAGAAAGGGGCTCCTGAGAGTGCAAGATAGACTAAATACGACCCCAGACCCGACGCCAGTAATACTGTAGTGCGGGATATTCATGCATAACATGAGGCAATGAACCAATGGCCACAGGACGTGTCCAGCAACCATTGCCCTGAGTAGTGTTCCATTTGTCTAATCTGTGAGGAGTGTAAAAACACCGGTGGGCTAGAAAGAAGAGGGTCTGAGTGAGTGAGGCGGGTCGGGAACCCGTGTCCCTCTACTCCAGATAAGGCTCCATTGCTCCGAGGTCAAAGTCACATGCAATTCTCTCTCCCATACTTTCTGCGCTATAGGGGTATCTCTAGTTATAGCATT
The DNA here is from genome assembly GCA_033557465.1 of Ichthyophis bannanicus. Classification (NCBI taxonomy): domain Eukaryota; kingdom Metazoa; phylum Chordata; class Amphibia; order Gymnophiona; family Ichthyophiidae; genus Ichthyophis; species Ichthyophis bannanicus. The sequence continues at coordinate 1,017,732,482 of CM066033.1, read as the reverse complement.
ACATAAGGCTTAGTAAAAGTGGATGCTACACCCAGTGAACTACCGAGAGATCGGAAAGTCTCCAAGCAACCTTATGTAGAGAATGCCGATGGCGGGAGTCCTCTAGTGCTCCGAAGGCGATGCTGAAGTTGCACTGACCAGAGTCGGGAGTCTAAAGATTGCATAAGAGTATTAAAGGCACCTAAAGTGTCTAAAAGCATTGGAGGATAGTGGGAGTCTGAGGGGAGAGTCATACCAGGGAGAAAGGTAAGAGGAATCGGTTTGCAAAGGTCCGCTTCTATATCTAGCCACACAGGTCTACTCGGTACTGGATCTTCCAACCAACGAGCACCTTGTTTGAGAAGAAAAGATTGAGGGAACACTTGAGTAAAATCGCCACCAAGTATTAATGGAGCATTGGCAGAGGCCAAGGCCAACTGCGCAATACTCGCATAGTAAGCAGGGTTGTCCACATTCGGGGCATAATGCAAATACACGTGAATTCACTATCTCCAACCTCAAGGTGTACACGGGCCCATCTACCCTCCTTGTCAGCGCTAATATCAGGTACAGTAGCGTGCAAAGACTTCCTAACCAGAATGGCTATCCCGTACCATTTGGAAACGGTGGGAGAATAGGCAGCTACCATGTGAGGCTTAGCATTGAGTTTCAGTGTTTCAGCAGAGTTTAAATGCGTTTCCTGAAGAAACACTAAATCAACATGCTCATGGCTAAGATAGCTAAGGATTTTCTTTCCTTTGAGTGGACCATTAATGCCTTTGACGGTGAATGATAAGATTTTACATAAGGCCATTCAGAAAAGTTAAAAATTCTGAGCATGATAGCACACATAATTTCACTATGTCCCTCAAACTGACTGTATCTGGCTGTACACATGACATAGGAAAAATAAGCTAATATAATACAATGAAGCGCCCCACATTAACAAAGAAAACCGCAGTACGGTAGAGGAGAAGCAAAACCCCAAAATTACTGGCGACCATGTGTCTGCGGGGAGAAACCCCAGAGAAGGCCGAAATTGAAAAAACACATAACCTGTAGGACTGTGCGTGCTCCGAATCCGACCGAGGCACACATCATGAAGGGATAGGAGACCAAAAAACAAAAGTCATATAGAGAAAGAAAGAAAGTCCAGGCTATTTCTGTGCTTGGCTATGACCGCCGCATCGGGCCCTTCAAAATGGCGGATAGAGCCGGCAGATAAGAGTCCAAGATTTGGGATCAGCGCATCTGCTCTGCTTCTTTGGAGTCTAAAAATGTTGATAGTAGATCAGGATCTTCGAACGTCCTGGTTTGGTTGTGGAGAGTCACTCGGAGCTTCGCTGGATACAACAGGCCA